>CM022708.1:9481484-9691484 GCA_012295165.1 Asparagus setaceus
GAATCTGAGGTCCTTCTCATGAGTTGCGACTCACGGTCCTCTCCTAAAGTAGCGGCACGAGTGGTGGAATTCCCCTCGGCCTCAATTGGTGGATGAGATTGCCGGCGCTTCCTCGAACGGCCCGGCATCTTGGAGTGTCGGCCAGGCTGCAGCGATGCTTGGCTACCAAATGCGAGATAGCCCTCCGAGGGGACCGGCTCGTTAGCTACTAATAGCCAACTACAATGAAGGAATGTCGACTCGGCGTGATGCGAACTTCGAGGAAGCTAGCGAACCGGTACATCCCGTGGCTCCACAACCATTTCGAAGGCCATCCACAAGTCCACCTGAGTGCGGCCTGGTTGAGGTTCCCAACATAAAGTTGGTGATGGCTGAAAAGCAACGAGGAAAATAAGGCTCAATGAAGCATTCCTCCTTTACTCGGAAAGTGAGATACCACGGCACGATATTCACTAGCCGGTTAAGCGACCAATGTCAAGTGAAGTCTGGCGTGTCTTGGCACCTCGTCAACCAGGACTCACCATATTGACGAGAATCGAGGAAAACATCACGGAAAAGATCCACCCTTTGTGAATCTGCATCACGTTTCTTGATCTCTGCAACCCGCGCCTTCCATCTGCAATCCTCTACCAGCTGAAAGAGGTAAAGCGAATCGTGGAACGGTTGCCCGACATCATGTCGGGGCGATGAAAGAACCACCGAGGCCATCAAATAGGTATATGGAGCTCTACCGGACGGAAGGATGCGTGATGATGGCTCATCCTTTCTCAGCGGTGGAGATCCCACTCTTAGTTCCCTCTTATCTTAGGTGGCGCCCGTGAAGGTATCCGTTGAGATTTTCGGTCGCGAAAGTCATGAAAGGTCACTGAGTCTTCGATTCCTCTGACAAAGGAATGCATTTAGCCTCATCAAATAGAACACATTCTTCCTTTCCCACCTCAATCAATCTTCATCGGTTCAATCCTTCTCCGGTCAAAGACACCAAGAGAGTCATCTTGGGGCATTTTATCTGAAGCCTAAGAGGATAAAGCCAACGCTAACTGCAGCGTCGCCGGGTTAGTCTTCCTGAAAAGATGAAGCCTCATTATTCAACCGGTAGCATTAAGTCTAAGAGTTTCATTCTTTTAGCACAGCGTTGTGTGTAGAGCAGTTTAGATAATCTACATGCTAGCCAACTCAAGCGGTAGTTGGTAAAGGCTCATCAAACCCGTTGAAGGGTTTGGCCAATAACCTAAACCAGCGCCTCACCGCAGCGTTGCGGTTTAGAATCTTTCCGATTGAAGACGATTGAAATTCCGTCCCGAAGCCTAAGAAGGGCGAGTCTCATGTCACAACCTGCAGCGTTGCGGGTGGTCTCTTGCCGTAAAGTCACGAAGCCTATGTATTCAATATCATAGCAACAAGTAGAAGTTTCATTCTTTTGCACAGCGTCCGCGTCGCCGGAGCGGATCACGATAATCCGCCTAGCCGATCAAGCGGTGGTTGGTAAAGGCTAATCAAACCCGTTGATGGTGAGGGTTTGCCAAAAATCCTATAAGTATTATGGTTAATTATTTGGGATGAGTAAAAGAATCATAATAAACAATGAAAGGGATGGATCTTATTCATTTTAAGCAAATATAGAAGGGATTTCAAGCTGTTTAAGCATCAAGTCTATGACAAAGGATTTGTTGTTGGTGAGACACTTCATCATTGTAAGCTTTGGTGGAGTTCTTCCTGCCCTTTCGGCTGAAGGACCCTCATGGTGTTGATGTCTTACGTGGTTGCCTCCTCGAGCTCGGCCGGTTTACGCCCGACGGATCAAGCTCCCTAGGCGCAGCGGTGAGGGCTTCTTCCTTGTTGGCCTTGCCGCTCAAATTACCCATCCTATCTTCCTCGGCATGGAGCTCTCCCACGGCGGTATTATCCTCTCTTTTCGCCACAATATCGGTGCGGATGTGGCTTAAGGAAGAGTATGTCGGCAACAATAGCCGAGCTGATGCAGCGTGGTCTTTCGCATCGGACTTGAGCCGGTAAAAACCACGGCGTCATGCCTCGCGAGTGGTATGGCGGCTATGTGAAGCCCCAGCTGCCAGCGATCTTCGTCTGGGCTTGTCCCTCGGATGGGCGAGATCATCAACAATAGCTGAGCCATTTCGGGGTAACCATATCGTATCAAAACCATCAGGGGATCAGCGGTGCTGGCTGATGAAGAAAGCCGCCATGAAGGACCTTCGATCCACGGTGTTCACAAAGAAAGAATGGCGTATTTCCAAGCGGATAATAAGATGGGATGGATCTTCATCCGGCATCAACGCTCTCGCCGGATCATGGAGTCGAGATGTAGGCTCACCGAGAAAGAAAAGAGGACTTTAGAATTTTCGGTAAAAAATGAAGCTTATTTGGCTAAAAGACCCTTACCGTTTCCTTGATTGTAGTTTGAGGCTAAGCGAGTCTACGGTATCTCATTTGGGATCTTTGTCAGCGTGAGCCCTCAATGTGCTCATCTATCTCAGCGATTATTTGTTAGAGTAGTGATTCGGCGTGAAAGAGTCCTACCGCTACACAAGGGCGTCTCGGCCTCTTTTAATTATAGTGGTATTGGGCAGTGGTCCTATAATTAAGAAAATTCATACCTTCTTGGGGATGGTAGTTTGGGAAATCTTCACCGAATCGCGTTGCCGATCTTGTGACCAAGTCGTAATAAGTCATCCATGGAAGTACTACCATATAAACCGGCTACCACGAGATCTTCCATTGAAGTCTACGAAAAGAAGGCATTAGGAAAGTGAATGCAATTAAGGCGAACAATAGGTAAAGTTACTTACCTCCCTGATTGTGATTAGGCGGCCTAGTCTCGGTTTGTGCATTTGTCTCACGCAATCTCTCTAAAGAACAAAAGCAAAGAGGCAATTAGTGGGGTACAAATCGAGTCATTCCATTCGCATTAGCCACCGGAAGAGGAATTATCGATGTTAGATGTACAGGTCCGCCGGATCGGGTCCTACATGGCCTCTTCGCCATAGCTCCATACATTTGTTGAGTAAAGGCGGGCTCGGCCTGCGGCCGAGCTGGGCTCGGCGGTGTGGTGAAGCAAAATCAAAGCGGGATCATAATCCCTAGAACCCCTGCATGCGAGCGGAGAAATGTCGGTCTTCAAAAGTGAAATTCCAGATTTCATCACGGTGAATTATTACCTCCGTCAGGCTGGAACATTCTTGGTCAAGTCTATATCAAGGACCGAGGATTCCGTGATTCTTGTGGGCTAGCCTCTTTAGTTTAACCCCTGAGAGGGGTGAAATTCTTCCTCTTCAATAGATTTTCCTAAAAATTCAATTGGATAGAACTCTAATGGAAAGGATGAAAAGCGAAAGGGAAAAGGAGAATACCGAGATCCTTCTCATGAGCTGCGACCTCGCTTGGTCCTCTCCTAAAGTAGCGGCGTCGAGTTGTGGAACTCCTCCTCGGCCTCACCGATTCGATTGGTGGCGCTTCCCTCTGAGCTTGACCGGCATCTGCTGGGAATGCGAATGCGGACCATAGCGATGCCGGGCTACGGATCGAGATGGCCCTCGCGGTGACTTCGTTAGCTTCTGAATAGCCAACTACAATGGAGGAATGTCGACTCGGTGACGGTCGAGCTTCGGGGAGAATCTAACACGGTA
Organism: Asparagus setaceus; assembly: GCA_012295165.1. NCBI lineage: Eukaryota > Viridiplantae > Streptophyta > Magnoliopsida > Asparagales > Asparagaceae > Asparagus > Asparagus setaceus. The sequence continues at coordinate 9,485,129 of CM022708.1, forward strand.
CATCCCATGACACTCCACAACCATGCTCGAAGGCCATCCACAAGTCCACCTAAGTGCGGAGCATCGGTTGGGTTCCCAACATAAAGTTGTTAATTAACCCGGCGGCGAGACAAAAGCAACGGGGAAAATAAGGCTCAATGAAGCATTCCTCACTTACCGGAGGTGAGATACCACGGCACGATATTCACTAACCGGTTGAAATAGCCAATGTTAAGTGAAGTCTGGCTGTGTCTTGGCACCTCCTCGTCGACCAAGGACTCACCATATTGACCCGAGAAATCGAGGGAAAACATCTGGAAAAGATCCACCCTTTGTGAATGCGCATCGTTTCTTGATCTCGCAAAACCACGCCCTTCATGCAATCCCTCTACCAAGCTGTAAAGAAAGTAGGCGAATCTGTGGAACCCGTGCGACATCATGTGGGGCGATGAAAAGACAACGGGTCATCATAGGTATATGGGAGCTCTACTCGGAAGGGATCGTGATGATGGCTCGTCCTTTCTCTGGAGTGGCCTTTCGAACTATATGCGCAATCCACGGTGAATCACGCCACCATCAGGAAGGAGAGAGAGAGTTCCTTCTTGTGGGTGAGTTGAGCTGCCGAGGATAAAGGACCTCCAAAGGTAAAGCATCATCAGATTGATATGGAACCACACACTTCTTGAGCGGTTACAAGATAGCACGCTAGAAGAGTTGTCGGTTTGAATGGAAGCTTCACAGCGCTTCCGAGAAAAGTCATAAACTTGGTCCACCGAAGGAAAGCCTTCTTTAGCGTGGTGAGTGTATAAAGTTAGCCTCGGACTTCTTGATCAGTTCATTAACCTTGAAGGTGGCGGTGATAGTTCACATATTTCCTCGCGATTTGTCCTCCAAATCTTTGGAACAAGTAGTGTGAGCTGCTTGGACTCACCTGCGATTTCCTCTTAAGCGCCAAGGTTGATTGGGCGAGCTATATGGTAATGACAAGTGAGATCCCATAAAGTCTTATAGCGATGGTCGTTCCTTGGCCGGCCCGGTTCTGATTGGAGGAAAGTACTCGATATAGCATCTTCCCCATGGGTAGACACGAAATACGGTACATCTCATGCAAAGCCAACCCCAACTTCGCCATGTTTGGTGAAAGCGTATTCGAATCTGGATTATAAAGCTTCGAATAAGGTAAAGAAATGGTTGGCACTGATTGGAAGGCCATACATAGTTAGCGAATCGGTGAATCTGAGACCGCAAGCGAAGTTCTCCATCCCATCGGTGAGGGGGCGATCAAGCGACCGACCCTGCTTACTTGCAGCGAGTGTACCGGCCGAAGAATCTATGGCTGGGCGGCGGCATCTCGCCAATTGCCAAGCGATTCTTCAAAGTCGGCGAGGAACAAAAAGCTCATCAAGGCGGTGTGTCGACCCTACAACCGAGGTGAAGGCGATGGCGATTCTGTTGGAACCGGAACGGTGGCAGGTAATAAACCCAATGAATATGATCATGCTCTTGATTGAGGCGATGCGCATGACATACGGCGTGTCCGCGACATGGTGTCTAAGGTCGGTCAATGAGAGTTGGCGAGGTATCAGGGAATATACAAGGGGCCTCCGTCGTCTTTGTTCAACCACCTCTCACTCTCGATAAGAGCGTATCCGGATCCTTAGCGAGTCGCCGAATAGATAATGCGTCTTTCAAAAGGTTGATGAGGCTGGTGTCCCTGGCGGTGCATGGTGACCAATCGTCGGGAGCAGGGAACTCCCCTCAAATCTGACTGGATGCGTCTCCGGCGGTAATGCGCAAATCGAGATAAAAATGCGGGATCATCGCACATGGAATAATAGTCACTATGGCGTCCATCGACGCGTGGTGGAAAGCTCGAGGAATAATCAGCGAAATCGGAAAATACTAGGTTAGTAAATGGCGTTGAATTCATCTTACGAGAATTGAGTCACGACCTTATAGCGTATGGCGATTTCATCGTCGCTTAACACGGGAGCGATAAATATAGCGCATAATCCAAGCGGCAATATATTTTCCGTTCTGGTAGTCGGATGTGAAATGGCTCGTTAAAAGCATCGAAGGCGGGTGATCTTTGAAGCCTCAATCCTCACGAAGGAGAATCTCGGCTCTTCAATCGCCTCACAAAGGAGAGCGAAGCGGGGTCATAGCGAGCGTGCACAATTTGAAGCCTCAATCCTCACGAAGGAGAATCTACGGCTCTTCCCAACGCCTCACAAAGGAGCGGCGGGGATACAAGCGCATATATGTCTGAGAGATATATGGGCGCCACCCGAAGAAGGAAGTGCATTCCGCAGCGTGCGAGTTGATCGACTCTCGAAGCAGCGTGATCTTCGGCGACGCCGAGGCGCAAAAGAAGATGAATAGAGTCGGATACATAGTGGAAGATCAGCAAATAAAGGTCAATAAAATCGGCAGCAAGCACCCGCAGCAGCGAGCACCGATGCGGGCGTCGCCCGCCCGGCTGGCGCAAGCGGCGAACTGCGAAGCGCCCGCCAGCGGCAGCAGCGCTTAGGCCAGCCGTGGCCCGGCGCCCAGCGCTGGCAACGGCCATGGCCAGTGGCGCCAGGTGGCGCTAAGCCGACCAAAGCGGCAGCGCGCCAGGCGTGGCCTAAGCGGCCGCGCCTTGATAGCGCCCATGGCAGCGTAATGGCCGCGCCAGCAATCACCAGCAGGCGCGCCGCCGCCTATGGCGCCGCCCGCCGACCATGACCTCCGTCCTTTTCCCCGTGGTTTTCATCACTGCATACACAAAGAAAAGAAAAGAAAGAAAAAGGACTTCGTGAGGCTCGTATACATACCTTGTTGATTGAAGGAGATGAGGCGGCGAGCGAGGATGAAAACAAGAGGAAAGAGAGCAAGGGCTATTCCTTGACAAGAAAAAGAAGCTTTGTGGGTATTTATAACAACCCCACATGCACCCAATCCTCTTTGAACAAGGACTCCTATTTGGCAAGAAGTAGGAATTCTAATTGGAGCCCAAATCAATTCCAATTAGGACTCTAATCAGCCCCTAATTGGAATCTTGTTTGAATGTCAAGATGGCGCCAAATCAGTCCGTTAATTGGCTCCTAATTCCTCCGCTATATTGGGAAAGATTCTGAAGGTTTATTCGACAGGATAACACCTCGCGAATTGCATCGACGCCGATCAACGCGTCGCCTAATCCTACTCCAACTAGGATTACGAGTATAAACTGTTTCCTAATTTATCGAGAAGTTCTCAAGAATATTTTCACAAAAATATTCTTAGGATAACTCGACGCGATTGCATCGACGCCGATCAACGCTCGCCTAATCCTACTCCAACTAGGATTACGAGTATAAACTGCTTCCTAATTTATCGAGAGGTTCCAAGAATATTTTCACAAAAATATTCTTAGGGATAACTCGACGGCGGATTGCATCGACATCAACGCAGCCTAATCCTACCCAACTAGGATTACAGTATAAATCGTTTCCTAATTTATCGAGAAGTTCTAAGAATATTTTCACAAAAATATTCTTAGGATAACTCGATCGTATGATTGCATCGACATCAACGCAAGCCGCCTAATCCTACTCCAACTAGGATTACGAGTATAAACTGTTTCCTAATTTATCGAAGTTCCTAAGAATATTTTCACAAAAATATTCTTGGGATAACTCGATCGGCGGATTGCATCGGCGCCGATCAACGCGTCGCCTAATCCTACTCAACTAGGATTACGGTATAAACTGTTTCCTAATTTATCGAAGTTCAGGAAGAATATTTTCACAAAAATATTCTTAGGGATAACTCGATCGTGCGGATTGCATCGGCGCCGATCAGCGTCGCCTAATCCTACTCAACTAGGATTACGAGTATAAACTGTTTCCTAATTTATCGAGAAGTTCGGAAGAATATTTTCACAAAAATATTCTTAGGGATAACTTCGATCGGGCGGATGCATCGGCCCCGATCAACGCGTCGCCTAATCCTACTCCACTAGGATTACGGTATAAACTGTTTCCTAATTTGTCGAGAAGTTCCCGGAAGAATATTTCCATAAAAAAATATTCTTAGGGATAACTCGATCGTGCGGATGGCATCGGCGCCGATCAACGCGTCACCCAATCCTACTCCAACTAGGATTACGAGTATAAACTGTTTCTAATTTGTCGAAGTTCCGGAAGAATGTTTTACAAAAATATTCTTAGGGATAACTTCGATCGTCGCGGATAGCTTCGGCGCCGATCAGCGTCACCAATCCTACTCCAACTAGGATTACAGTATAAAGCTGTTTCCTAATTTGTGAAGTTCGGAAGAATATTTCCATAAAAATATTCTTAGGGATAACTTCGATCGTCTGTGGATAATCGAAATAGCGATAGCAGCGTCGCCCAATCCTACTCCAACTAGGATTACGGTATAAAATTGTTTCCTAATTTGTTAGAAGTTCGGAAGAATATTTTCACAAAAATATTCTTAGGGATAACTTCGATCGTCTTGGATAGCATCGGCGACCAGCGTCGCCAATCCTACTCAACTAGGATTACGGTATAAGCGTTTCCAAAATTTCAACGAGGAGTTCTGGAGAATAAACCATATTCTTAGAGGATAACTTCGGTTACCCTTAATTTCCTCCCACCATAATCTCGAGAGGAATAATCAGCGAGTGAAGGTCATGTTGACATCGGATAATCATATCCTCCAGCTGTAGTTAAACCAACAACACCGCGTCATGATGGAGAGAATTAGCCCGAGTGAAGGTTATGAAGTTCCATGTATTGACCACGATATGGCGTAAGCCAACAAGGAGTTCATAGACATACGGAGAAGTCAAAAAATGGTCAAACAGCGACCAACCGACCGCGAGTTACAAACAAAACTCACCCACCGGCTTAGTCAAGATAACAAGCGGTCGGACAATAAATGCGGCAAGTGATCTTATCGAGAATCCTACAAAGCTGGATGATACGAAAGAATCGAAGATTTGAAGCTATCTTTTGGGACCCTCAGCGGTGAAGGCGGGAACCATCATGTCAAAGGCATCGGACTCATCAAGAATCGAGGGCGAGGCGGCTTTGGAGGGGTATCTGTAGGCATAAAAATTGCTTATCGGTGCGAGCGAAACTTCGTGGCGGTGGGTTGACAAGCGATCCATTCGACAAACCGGCGTCGCCAAAAGCGCATCCGCAAAGCAGCGTGAAGCCCGAGTCGGCGAAACACATGAAGTGAGTCGGCAAGGCGTCTGAATAATGAAGCGGCGTCGCAGGATTAAACTCAAAGCGTCGATGAGGCGGAATCAACCATACCAGTCCGTCGATGCAAGCGAAGCTGTTTGAGCTCACGGTTGATCGGAGCCGCAGGACTCAAACACAAGCGGCAACATCACGGAGCAAAACAAGCGGAAGACCAAAAGAATCGGCGGAGAAAGCGGCGCCAAAGCGGCGGAAAGCAAGGCGGCCGGCAATAAACTCACCTCGGCCAAAGTAGGTAAGCCAAAATGGCTCGGCCAAGTGGTAGAGCCACCAAGGCAGGGCACCCTTCCATTGTATAAATAGGGGTGTCATCTTCGAGAGGAGCACTTGGTGGAGTTTAGGTTGGTCGGATTTTGGGGATTTTGCCGATCGAGGGAGGATTTTCTTGGATTTTGGCGGACTTCAAGAGCCCTCGCGAGATCTACGACGACGGTTCCGAAAGCACCGGCGAGCTCAAGTCCACCGACGCCGATCTATAAGCAAAGGTAACCGAATTGGTCGAACTCTGAGATACCCTCTAGATTAAGCTTGATCTTAATCTCGGGGATAGCGCTGTGATTTCTCCTAGTAGATCTCACCCGCCAGCGATCCTCTCCTTCGTGAGTGTGATCCTCGGTAACCGTTTCCTTCGTGAAACGAGCCCCTTTACATCTGTAGTTCAACCAGGGTTTACACCAGTTGGAATTGCGCTGTGGTCCACGGACACAATAAGTCCCGACGCGGGCAAAGAACCCATATAGCGAGGATCCGATATAACGAGATCCTCGTGTTTGTTCACTAAGGATAAAAGTTGTAATCTTTTTGATTTTCATTATGCGCCTTAAAATAAAAGGCATTTCTTTTGAATTTCGTTGTAGGCCAAAGAAGGCGTAAGCAAATTCAAATCAATGACAATCATCCGAGCTTTACCTGAACACAAACAAATTTTCAAACAAAGTCAGTATGGCAAAAACTTAAAATGGAGATGATGATAAAAATAGCATGTCATTGATGTTCTTAACAAAATGCTGTTCAATAGCATTAACTCAGGGGACCTATTAGAGCTTCATTTTAAGGGTAGACTGAATGACATTAGATCACTCCAATTTGCAGATGACATTCTGATTTTTCGCAAAGCTGATAAAGATAATGCTTCCACTCTTAAATCCATTTTATATCTCTTTGAAGAAGTTTCTGGCTTGGGGATTAACTTCAGCAAGTCTAGTCTCTATTGTAGTGGTAGATTTACCAATCGGGTCCATCTCTTGCTAAAATTCATATCTGTGTTTTTGCCTCTACCCCCTTCAAATACCTAGGTCTTCATCTGAAAAAGATGACTCTTACAAAACTAGACTGGCAACCACTTCTTGATTCTTTTTTAAGAAACTTTCCTCATAAAAAGGTAAACATCTATCCTTTGGTGGTCGTCTAGTTCTTCTAAACACTGTTTTTTCATCCCTCCCTCTTTATTATGTCTTTTTTTTTTTAAATTCTCAAGTGGCTTATCAAAGTAATGGATAAGATTAGACGTAACTTCTTGTTGGTTGGGGGGGGGGGGGGGGGGCGCAGTGATAACAATGTTGGTGGTAAAGCTATAGTTAAATGGGATATTCATTCATCAAAAAAATGTGGAGGCCTTGGAGTTATAAACTTGGAAACCTTTAACTCTTCTCTTCTTTCCAAGTGGCTCTGAAAATATCTTTCCATTGACACTCATGTTGGTCAAGTTCTTCAATCTATCTATCCTTTTGCATCCTTTAGCACATCTCTTAGAAGCAATTACTCTAAATTTTGGAAGGATGTTTTGTCTATTTGCCATTCTTTTATAGATTTGGTCAAATAGTGTCTAGGTAATAGCTTAAGAATATGGTTTTGGAAGGACAAATGGATTGGTGATAATTCTTTGGCCAGCTTGTACCCTCCGGCTTACAATCTTGCATTTTCAAAGCAGGTTAATGTTGCATTCCAAAGGATGTTTAGTTGGAATAATTGGTGTTGGAGACCTATTATCAGAAGACCGCTAGGTTATCATGATCGTATTCAGGTTTAGGCCCTTAAACACCTGCTATCATCTTCTATTACTTGCCTTTCTTTGGTATTGGATCAGGTGTCTTGGCCTTTAGAGAACTCTGGGGTTTTCACAGTCAAATCATTATATTCTTTTATTTCTGATGGAGGTACTCGTTGCCCATATTACTCGATGATTTGGAAGAGTATTTTACCTAACAATGTTAAGTTCTTCCTTCGGCTCTTATCTATGCTTAAATTAAATACTAAGGATAAGCTTATCAATAAAGGATGGACTGGAGACCCTCTATGTCCCCTATGTCAGCTCGATTGTGAGACTCATGATCACCTCTTCCTGAACTGTGCCTTTGTTAAACAAGTCCGGGACTACTTTCTACCTATAATTGGGAATTTTACTTTGCCTCAAGACTTGTATCAATGCTTTAATATCTGCTACGATGTTTTAATTGATTCTAAGACTCAGAAACTTCAAAGTTTTTAATTTCCTACTGTCTGCTGGTGTATTTGGAGAGCTTGTAACAACTTTATTTTCTCTAGAGAGGTCCCTCAAGCTCGTAAGATGGCTTCTGCTATGGCTCATTTTCTCAATTTCTAGACAGGCTCCTTGGTTAACAAGAAGGGTTTGAAGTTGAAAGTGATTGTAATGGAGAGAGGCTTCTCCGAGCTCCTTTCATCCAGCGAGGACAGCAACGATGCAGATGCAAATCCTTAGATGCTTCTTTCCTTCTCAGTTTTATCGGGATGGTTACAAACTCTTGTTTAGCTTGATACTGCTCATTTTGCGTAAGTTGTAATTTCCTCTTGCATAGCCTTACCTATTAGCTATGAGTGCTTTGTTTTGGATCTTCCTTGTTGTGAAGAGTGACGAGACAGGTCTGCTCCTCTTCCTACAGGTTGCCTCCATCGAAATCACTCCTAGATACTAAATGTAAAAACTCTATTTTCTGGTTTATAATATATTTTGATAAGGCATCTTGTCCTATTCTTACTTTAAAAAAAATGGAGATGATGATAAAAGATTTGTATATAGTTTTTGATAATTTTTGTGTCACGCATTAGAAGCAACTAACTCTTCAAAGAATAGGAAAAATATATCTCCAATTATACTGCATATAATGTTTACTTTGAAATGGGAAACAAAATTAGTGGCTAAATTAGAACCCAACCATATAAATAATTGCCCTAAATTTTGAGAGAACAATATAACCACAACAGGATCGCAAGAGAACTCTATGTTTTCATGTTGTAACAAGTGAAGTACTGCAATTAAACAATATAGAAAATGGTTATGTATGTCAATTCACTCTACATCGACCTCAGTTGTTTGTCTCCTTATATACACTCTGTTTTCGGTCAAAAATTCAAAAATATTCGAGACAATAAAACACTTATTTTTTTATTAACCTCTTGGAAAATAATAAATAATGTTACAATGTCTTTAGTTACACTTGAGATTATAGGAAGTTGTGCCGGTAAAGACCAGATGTCGGCTATTTGGACCATACGAATAAAATAGCACCATTTTTTGGACAATTTAGTGAGATCGAGCTAGGCCGTTTTGAAGGTTCTTGAAGATAAAGTATGAACTTTTTATGGGCGGTTCGCCTCACTGAACTAGTAGAAGGAGTGCCAACATTGATCAAAGATCGATGATTGTGTGACTAAGGATGAACAAAGTTCACAAGGTGCGCTTCTTCCCCATGTGATTTGAACTTTGGTTAATAGCACAACTAATTCTAAACAAACTCTCCCTAGAATTAAACGAAGAGGGGTATTTATATGGTTCATGTTAAACTACATGTGGAGTTCGTCCGCACACAGTTGGATTCATGCCTATGTGTCAACTATGCTGCCAATCTATCACATCCATCACTTCACCATATTTTTATTAAATGCATAGTGGGTGTGGGATCCCGTGGGTCCTGTCCTGTTTGTCATTATAGTCATCATCTCTTTAGTCATTTCGCATTAAATGTGGTGTGGTCCCCATCCTTGTGCAGACAGCGCATCATCATCATTGTTTCCTTCCAATCAATACACTCTATTGCAATCACCAAGCTCAGCGTAAGCAATTTGAGCAATACGCTGTGTTTGGCGGTGCATTGCCTCGGGACCATACACCTCGATTTACATGTGTCGCCTGTTCTAAAGTAAACACATTAAATAGGTGTCAGCTACGATTAAACAATTGAGGTAGTGCTCAAATCATGTCAATGGTGTCTCATCTTCTATATATCGCATAGAGTTGTACAAGCTGGTTTAGGTCCACACAAGCTCTTAGGTCTGTACTGAATTGTGCTGGGTTGTGTAGAGTCGACCACATATCAATTGGATGGGTCGGATTATATGACCAAGAGACCTGACTTGTGTACAGACACGGCCAGACCAACCAAGCCTATCTTCCCAATAGTCCAAGTCTGAGTTAAAAGGCGTCATCAGGTCAAAATCCATGAGAGAAAGGCACAGTCTAAGTCGAAAGACATGTTTAGGTCGAACTCCATCAAACAATATTTGTCTCAAAGCAAGGAGCAGAATGTGTGAGAGATACTTAGATTCTTGGCTTCTCCTTTTCTTTGGCTTGTATAGTATGACCGAGTGTCTTTGGGGCTTTATCTTCAGGTGTAACTCATTTTTGTTGAACGTTTTGACTATCTACAAGAACCCCTTTAAAATTTTTTGAATCCCTAAGTCTGGAACTCCAGAAACTTTAAATTTCTTCAGGCGGTTTTTTTGCCATTGACATATTTAATGGCGCTTAGGGAGAATGGTGTAATGTATGGAGGGGGGTGCTACTATCGAAGGTGCATTGAAGGATCCGGTGAATGAATTCTCGCTGGAGTTTTATTGATCCTTTGGGAGATAGCTTGACAGAGGTGTTTTGCTGAACATGCCAGCATGAGTCATCTTTAGAGGCATATTAGTGGCTAAATCGAAGAATATATTGGTAGACGTGTAATATGGAACATTCTGAGACTAGACCTTATTTAGAGAAACTCACATGTGGGTCTGTCATTTGAGCATGATGATGTCATCCAAAGATGTACTGACGAACTTGATGGTGTCATCAGGGTAACAACATTTAGAGGCATATTGATGAGCTTGAGGAACACATATCTTGATGAGGTGTTATGTATAACATTCTGATACTTGACGGGTCGGCTGTTCAGGTCATGATGATATCGTTCAAAGGTATACTTGGGAGGTTTGATGATGTCATTACGGTAGCGATGTTTAGAGGCGCATTGATGAGCTTAATGAAAGCTTGTCCTAGAACAGGTGTAATATGTAACATTTTGAGATGTGACCTTACTTGGCACAACTCACATGTGAAATCAAATGTTTGAGTCATGATGATGCCATTTAGAGGCATCTTGAGGAATGTTTGAGTCATGATGATGCCATTTAGAGGCATGCCGAGGAATGTTTGAGTCATGATGATGCCATTTAGAGGCATGCCGAGGAATGTTTGAGTCATGATGATGCCATTTAGAGGCATGCCGAGGAATGTTTGAGTCATGATGATGCCATTTAGAGGCATGCCGAGGAATGTTTGAGTCATGATGATGTTGTTCAGAAGCGTATTGAGGAGCTTGACAATGTCATCGGGGTAGCGATGTTCAGTGGCAAATTGATGAGCTTGATGGAGGCTTGTCTTGGAAGAGGTGTAATATGTAACATTACAAGATGTAACCCTACTTGGCACAACTCACATGTGAAATCAAATGTTTGAGTCATGATGATGCCATTTAGAGGCATGCTGAGGAATGTTTGAGTCATGATGATGCTGTTCAGAGGCATACTGAGGAGTCTGATGATGTCATCATACATGCGTACTGATTGCCATGTAATTTTTCCTTTTTTACGACTCTCAAAACATGGTTTGAGTGTTGTTTTGACAAGGGACATTTTTTTGAAGTTCGGCTGGGTGATCTATTGGGGCGCTGATTGGCATGTTAGTTGTGGTGTGCAGGCAACGTGGGCATAGCCAGCTCAGGTGTAGCTTCTAACCTGGGTCATTCTTCTGCTTTTTAGTAGTCTAATTACCTTCCTCATAAAGGAAAATAGTTGGTTGGACTCCTTTTGTCATAATTAAGGGCCAAATTACAAAGTAATCAAGCCACTTATCGCGCGTTTATTGAAAGAGTGCACTTATAAATGGGTATTTAGACGGAGTGATGATACCTTCATCTACTAACCCTTGTGTTTTGATGCCTCTAGTTTGCATGGAATCGTAGATCGAGTGACTTCAAAAATAGCTCATCATGACCATTTATGGGCTGGAGGAAGAGAACAAAGTCATTCACTAACTAGTGGAAATGCTGTTGGCGAGGAAGGTAAACCCCGAACGTGTCATAGGAAATCAGTTGAAGGTGATACTCAATGAAAACAAGGAGAAATCCCTATGTCAATCTCAGTGTTGGGATCTGTGGAGGATCATTCACAGGCTCCGGTAGCACATTTGTAAGGACATATGGACCTCTACCAGTGAAGACTCAGAGAGCGAGTAGTTAGTTGCATGCGCTAAGAGACGACAAGTGTTTTTTCTCTCTTTTTCTTTGCCTTTTGTTGCTCCTTGCTTGTAAGATCAAGCAATTGTAAAAGATCTTTCATTTTAATGAGAAATCAGTTGTCTTTTTTTGTTTTTTCACGTGATTGTGTATGGTTTTTAATTGGCAGAGATGGCGCTTGCACTGAGCGTAGCCTTTTTGTATAGATGTATAGTTAGTTGAGCAGTTTAGATGACTTATACTATTCTTTTAGCACTGAGCAGCGGTTAGTCAAAACTATCATGGACACCTTTCGTATTTGTATATGAAGGGTCTCATTAACGATCTTGATAGGGTGCATTAAAAATGGTTAGACTTCGTGGCCATGCACAGATGGCCCAGTTTACAAAGCGTCTCTTCATTGGTCAAGTTTGGCTATTAATAGGCTGTCTTCAGAATTCATTTCTCCATCTTTCAGCCTTTTCTTTTCCTTTCCTTCCCTTTAGACAACCATGTCTTTTGATGTGGAAATCAAGCAACTCTGCCAGCACTTAGATAATTTTTCGATTAATTTTTCGATTAGCATGGAGGAGGAAGTTTAGCTCCTTCATCAGCTGACCGAGCTTCTATGGGTGAAGAGGAAAAGCCTCTTACAGGTGATCAACGCCCAAGTCGAGGAGTCACTAAGAGACTACAAGAAGTGCACTCGCTGGAAGGCCAAATAAGAGTCATTTACAATATAAGGAACGACATAATCAAAATTTTCTGTAATCAAATCCCTCCTTAAATTGTAAACTTTCAGTAAGTATCCAAAAAATTACAAACCACCCTCTAAAAAATCCAAAATCTACAAACCCCCAAAATTAAAAGTAAAATTGCCCTAATAAAAATAAAAATTGCAAACAATTTCTTAATTAAGATTAAAAATTACAAAGAAACCATTCACAAATCCAAAAATTCAAATAGCACCCTAAAAAGTAAATATCTTAATATATAAATGCCCCTTTTAAAGTCCAAAAATGATAAACAACCACTTGAAAATTTAAATATTACAAACAACTCCTTGAAAAATCTAAAAATCCAAGTAACCTTATAAAATTTGGAAAATTGCTAACAAATCCTTACTTAATAAAATTTACAAATAGACCTCTTGGAAATCAGAATTTTATAAATATCACCGTAAAAATATAAAGATTATAAATTGTCCCTTTAAATTCAAAAATTATAAATAACACGCTGAAGACACAAATATTACCAATAATCCTCCTCAAGCTTTAAATTTACAAGTAGCCCTGAAACTTTTACCACTAGCCTTCAAAAGTTTCAAAATTTTAAATATCCTACTAAAAAGTTTACAAGTAGCTCCTTGAAAAGTTTACAACTATCTCTGTGAAAATTTTGAAAATAACAAACAAACTAATGAAAATTCTTAAAGTTTTAAACCACCCTAAAATTTGATGAACAGACCTCTAAACATTTTTGCAAACAACGTCTTCAATAATTCAAAATTTACAAACACCCCAAACAAGTTATGAGCAATCCTTTGAAAGTTTTGGAAAAATCCATTTACAAAACATTCCCTAAATATTGTACAACCAGCACCTAAAAGTTTTGAAAATTACAAACAACACTCTGGATGTTTCAAAATTATAAATTACCCCTAAAAATATCTAAAATTACCAATGACTCTCTAAGTTAACATATTATACAGTGATATTATAATATATCATTGGTGTGGGGAAGGCATAAGACCGGAGTAGGGGGGAGGATAATGGTCATGAGAAGTCCTATGTTCCTAATATTAAGGGATGGTGGAACTTCGTACTATCTATTTTCACGATTAGAAGAAAATCCTATTCCATTCATGTCCCAGTCTTAAGAAAACCAAACATAGCAAAAAATTCAAATCCATCTATGAAAGCACCAGGATACAGAAAATTTATATTCTCTTCTTCTCATAACATAGCAAAAGGATGAATTTTCTCTTCCTTTATAAGTAGTTAATGTATTAATTAATAGATGTTATAGTCTATAATTAAATATAATAAATCAACTCTCTCATTACACCGAGAATCTTAGAAATAGTTAAATATATTCAAAGAGTCTATTAAACCAACATATATAAACTAAAGAAATCAAAACAATCCGTACGAACACGGATATAAAGCTTGCTTGTCTCCAAATCCAATCCTCTAAACACACTGCATATATTTGTCGCCACCCTTAAAAAAATTTATAAAACCCAACTTTACCCTTTTCTCTCCCTCCACTTTCAATCTTTAAGATTCTTGCTCCCGCTAAAATATTGAAATTTTGGGATTCTAATTTTGTTGTATAAATACATTATACAAAAGTTATGTTTTTGTTTTATTAATTTGTGATTAGGGTAAAATATACAAGTTGTAAGACTGCAACTATTAATTAAAGTATTTAAGATATTGAACCCACAAAGAAGATGTGCTTGAAAGTTCTAGAAAAGTGTGGACAAAAGGAGAAAATAGAATGTGTAGTGATGTTAAGATGGAATTGTCACAAAAATTAAAAAAATTAAACAAGAGGGAAGAAGGAGGAAACAAATAAAAAAATAAATACACAACTAGAAAGAAATAAAAGAATTGGAAACAAGAAAGGAGGAAGAAGTAGGAAGAAGAGAAAAATCAATAAAATAAAATCAAAACGATGGAAATCAAGAGAGAAAGAGAAAATAAAATCAAGAAAGATTGAGGAAAAATAAGCAGAGAAGTTAGGAATCTAGAATTGAATCCACTAGTTAATTTCAATTAGGATTTATGAACAGCTCTCTTTTATCACATTTTACTTTAGATTTACTAAGTATAAACTATCAAACTGCTGAAGGAAAGCATAACCTATCAAATTATCATCTAAGCAAAATTCTCATTTATGAAAAGAATAAGAAACTAGATAGTAATTCTAGAATTTATAAGCATTAACCATCAAACTAATAATCACAATTTAATAACAATTTTATACCCACATTACCTATGTTATATGAATAAATATCCTACTAATAATTATTTTTATCTTATTTTGTAAGTTAATAAAGAAATAATGAATAAAAGCCCAAAAGACTCAAAATCTTCATTTTTCTGCCAATTATTGAAGCCTAAAAATAAAGTCCAAAGAAGGCCCAAGAAGACCCTAGGATCCAAGAGAAATTCGTGAAGAAAAATCAAGAAAAGACAAAATCGATTACAAACTAACAGATTGGCCAATCGGTCGGCCAATCGGTCGGCCAACCGATTGGCCAACCGATTGGCTGATCGGTTGGTTCGCAACAGATTTCAATTAATGGCTGATTTCTCTTCCTAGGTGGCCAAGTTTGATCCAATGGTTCACATCAACTCCGTTGGACTATAAATAGGGGCTGAGGGTGAGAGGTTTGAGTGTGAAATATTTTGTAAAAATTCTATTTGGAGAGGAGGGTTATTCTTAATTGAGAAGACCTTCCAAAAATTATAACTTTTAATACACAATAAATAAAATTTTTCACCTTCAATTTCCTTTCTCTTCTTCTTATCCAAGGACTAAAAGGAGGATGAGATGAAGATCAGAGTTGTAGGTTTCTATTTTATTTCTTTTATATTTCTTTTTCATTTCTTGTTCATTTATATGCTTTGTAGTTTAGATTTACTTTTATGCAATTTACTTTCATGTCTTGTCTTTAATTTGTAGTATAGATTTAATTCCTTGCAAGTAGTTAGATTGTCTTTATTTCTTTTCTTCTCATTTTCTTTTTCTTTTTCTTTATTTCTTTGTTTTATTTTCCTTTTGTACTTAGTTTTCTTTCCTCCTCCCTCTCTTGATTTCTTTTTGTTTTCCAAAGATGTGGAACTAACCGCTTGTGGGGATCTAGTTTTACATGAAACTAGTTTAATTCTCTCTTATATTTGTGAATCACTCTCTTATGCTTAAAAAGATCATGTTTAGGCTAATTAACTAGAGAACTAATCAATAGAAGAAGAATTTAATAGTTTATGTTTTTCTTAAGTGGTTTGATAGGTTATGCTTATGAATTCTAGGATTACTATCTTGTTGTTATTCTCCTCATGAGTATTGATTTTATGTAGGTGATAATTTGATAGGTTATGCTTTCCTTAAGTGGTTTGATAGTCTATGCTTAATAAATCTAAAATGAAATGTGATAAAAGAGAATGGTTCATATCTTATAAGTAAAATCACTAGTGGATTCAATTCTAGATTCCTTCATATCTCTAATTGAATCCTCCATCTTTGCTTTATTGATTTTATTTTCTTGATCTTGATTTTCCTTTACTCTCTCCTCTCTCTCATTCTTGTTTTCATTTATTTTGCACATAATCCACAATCCACTCTCTAATCTTTTCATGACCACTTTAATCATGTACATAAACTCCTAATTGTCGCGCATAATTTGAGAACCAAAACTTGAACAAACTCTTCCTACTTCTCGTTCCTCGTAGGATCGATAACTCTTTATACTATAACTTGATAGGTTATATACTTGCAATTATAGGACATCATTTAGTCCCTATCAAGTTTTTGGCACCGTTGTCGGGGAACAGCGCATAAGTAGGATTTTGATTAACTTTGGTTCCTTATTTTGTGTGTTTTCTTTTGTGTAGAAACTTGGAGCTTGAAGATTGAGAGTTGAAGATTCGAGATTGAGGATTTGCCTCCAACGAGGCTTTGCATTGCTTTTGCGTGGGCTCTATCTAGTATTTTCAATTCCACCCTTAGTTAGTTCACCACATTAGAGACAATTAGGATTTAAAAAAAAATTTAAAATTAAAAAAAAAGATTTTACATTTGTCGACCCTAATAAACTTCATTTCTTTGATTGTCGATCATAATAAAAAATAAAAAAAAATTTGTTTTTGCATTATTTTTAGTGACTTTTAATTTCTAGGGTTGCATTTCATATAATAGTAGGAATTCACCAAAGTGATTTGAGCATCTTGATTTAGCACTCACTTGAAAATATTTTTAAGGGCAAAACCCATTAATCAAGATAAGGTGAGGGATTTCATCACCCTTTCCTTAGCCCAAAAATCACTAATTTCTCACTACACTTACCCAAGCCTCTTAAAACTGATTAGACGTTGGCCCCTAAGGATTCGAGCTCATTAAGGAACAAGAAATTCTTAAGTGAACCGGTCCAAGTTTATTTGGATTAATTGGTGTCTAAGGCAAGATTTAGGGGTTGCGTAAGGCACTCCGCAAGAAAAGAGGTACTTAATTGATCTTTGATCTCCCTCTAGTACTATCCTTACCTGGCTAATTATCCAAGTAAACTTTGATCTTTTTATTAAAGGAATTTTTGGTTAGGAGCTGGTCTAAGTCAAGTTTAGGCTTAACCCTAGAGTTAGGGTGATTGAAAAGTGATTGCCTTGATTTGCTTTTAGTTAGTTTTGCCTTTTTCTTTTTCTCATCATCTTCTTAACTTTTTCTTTTGTCCTTTTTCATTAAAAAAAGTTTGATTTTGGTGTATGCAAACTTGGGTTAGGGATAATACCAATCGTTTAATTCGTTTTGATCCATCTCTTGAACCAAACGAAATAGCCAATACCAACCCACCTGTTCTTCAAGATGTTTGTTACCCCACTAGAAATACAATCCCCTCTTGCAAAAAACTCCCCGAGGTCAATGGAGCAAATTTCAAACTCAGACCGCATTTTATTAACATGCTTCCCAAATTCCTAGGAGTAGAAACCGAAGACGCTTACATTTTCATCTCCGAATTTGAAGAAGTTTGCCTCATGATCAAGATGAGAGACTTAACCGAAGATGCGATCAAACTCCGATTTATTCCATTTGCCCTTAAGGACAAAGCTAAAAAATGATTGTATAGCTTACCCACAGATTCCATCTCAACTTGGGGTGAATTTGTAACAGTTTTTCTGAAAAAATTCTTTCCTATCCACAAAACGGTCAAGCTTAGAAACAGCATTCAAAATTTTAATATTGTCCCAGGAGAACCTTTTTGGAAGTATTTTGACAAATTCAAAGATCTTCTTATCCAATGTCCTCACCATGGTCTTGAAAAGTGGCGATTATGCCAAATCATTTATGAAGGATTGGATTATTCTTTAAAAACTTCCTTAGAGTCAATGTGTCAAGAGGATTTCATGAAGAAAAACGCTGACGAAGCTTGGGACTTTTTTAGAGAATTCATCCGAGAAAACCATGCAGTGGGAACATTGTGATTCATCAGTTCCCCAATCCAGTTCTAAAGGTCCTTCCTTAGAGTCAAACATAGCCTCTGAAGCTAAGATGGCTACAATTCTACGCAGGTTAGAAACTTTAGAAACCAAAGAATGAGCTCCGGCTCAAATCAATCAAGTTTCTGCCTCAGGTTGTCATAATCGCTGCTCTACGACCCATGCTTCAGAGAAATGTCAACTCTTAGGAAATACTCAATCTCTAGAACAGATGAATGCTGCATTCCAGGATCCGATTAATGATTAATTTTCTCCAACCTATAATCCAGGTTGGAGAAATCATCCGAATTTTGCATGGAATCAGGGTAATTTCTCGGGAAATCAAAATTTCACTCCCTCTTCTAACCAACAATTCCCTAGGGGCAACGCAGTTTCTTTTAGTTCTCAAACTAATTTTACACAACCGAATCAGTCATTTCCAAATCAGTTTCCTCATCATCAATCTACAAATCATATTCCTTCAAATACTGAGAAACGTCTTAACGTTTTGGAAAGGGGTTTGGAAGCCTTGATTAAAACCTCTACACAGACCACGAACTTGTTGACTCAAACATCTAGCACGATGAACTCCTTTATGCAATCAACAGGACAAATTCTCAACTCCAACACTCAAGCCATAGCAAGATTAGAAACCCAGCTTGGTCAACTAGCTAGCGCTATAAGTGAGAGAGAGAAAGGATCATTTCCGAGTCAACCCGTGACCAATCCAAGGGACACGGGGTCAAATTTAACTTTTCAAGATCAAGTAAATGCAATCCATTCACAACAGTCAGGTAACCAGGTTAATAATCAAGTCCTTCAGAACGAGAGAATTATGTTGAATACATGCATCTTGAAGCCAACATTTGAAGAACCCTTTATCAATGAACTTAGATTTTTGGAAAATAGAAAACAACAAGATTTTATTTTTGATGAAATTTTTGTTAATAACGAATCTAAGTTCAAAAGCATATAACCATTAATACCTACCTTCCATTGATGCAAACATCACTAAAAACCCTAAAATTTTTAGAATTTAAGCACATCAGTGATTATATCATTTTAGAATTCTTTAAATTTCGGGGTAGAATTTTCAGCAATAAGGTAGGATTTAATGTAGAATGTGAGCTTCTCATGTTTCATCTTTTATTCTACATTTTTATTTTTCGTCTCATAATAATAATAAAAGAATTTATTCTTCTCTCATTTGAGAGTTTCTTATTTTTCTTTATTCAAAAAAATTTAAAATTTAAAATTTAAAATTAAAAAATTTAAAAATTTATATATATATATATATATATATATATATATATATATATATATATATATATATATATATATATATATAAAACAAAGAGAGAATAAATTTTGGCTTCACCCCCTCATCTTAAAGGTAATTGCAGATTTCTTTTTCATTGTTCTAGGTCGACCGAATAAATGTAAGTGCTTCAATTCTTATCTGTTTTACTTTGTGCATAATAGAATTTGCACTGAGGACAATGCAAAATTTAGGTGTGGGGGTGGGGATTAGTCATTTTTTTGCTCTTTAGTCATTTTTCCTCTTTTTCTTACCATTTTTTTCCTTTTTTATGTCATTTTTCTTTTTATAAAAAAAAATAGTCACTTGCCAACTTAATAGAGTTGATTAATAATTGATCTATTTGATAGAATTTACGTCTTCTAATCCTTAGTTAGTTCTATACTCAAGTTTACCTTTTATGATAACTCCAAATAAATTTCTTAAAAATAATTTTCAAAGTAGTATACTTAACTTAAGTCTTAACTTAGATTTTAAAGTAATGAAATTTTTGCATGTTTAGCTTAAAGTTAAAAATAATTTTCAAGTTGTCCTAATTTATATATCTTTCAAAATATATACATATACTCTTATATAAATATATACATCATATATATATAAAAAAAAGAAAAGAAAAAAAGAAAATCTTGAACTCCAATGTGGTTCTATCTTATTAAGCCTAAGTTGACTGAGTAATTAAGCCCAAGGAGTATTTTCATACTTAATGACCTAAGCCCACTTGGGTTAGAATCCATTGGCCAAAACTCTTTAATGGTCACTTAGAAAGTCTCACAAAGTAGAACAAAATCACTATGGAATAAAGATTGTCAATATATATATATATATATATATATATATATATATATATATATATATATATATATATATATATATATATATATATATATATATATATATATATATATATATATATATATATATATATATATATATATATATATATATATATATATATATATATATATATATATATAATTTTATATATATATAACAAATATATCTATATAGTTATATTTATATATTTTAAAAATAAATTGATTAAGAGACTTAAAAATTTATTGAAACAAAGAGCTAACATGTTCTCTTCAAAACTTTTATTTTTCTAAGTTAAACTTAGTTTTGTATAACTATGATGCAAAGATTTTCTAAAGAAACTTACCTTGGAGTTATGATAAAAATATTTTCTTGAGTAAAACCAACTTTAATTAGAATGTTTGAATATATCAAATGAATTAATTATTTCATTAACTTCTTTAAAATTAACAAGTTGACTAAATTTTGTGGGTATATTCACTGCAAAGCCTCACGAGACTACAACTCGTCCACTGGGATAACCCAGGGGTTTAAAGGCTTATTGTATGCACTAAATACAACCGCGATTCCTGCGAAAGTGAGTTAAAAATTTTTATTCATTTTCTTTCTTTGCTAGAGGACTAGCAAAAGTTTAGGTGTGGAGGTATTTGATAATCACAATTTAATTATAATTTTATACCCACATTACTTATGTTATATGAATAAATATCCTACTAATAATTATTTTTATCTTATTTTGCAGGTTAATAAAGAAATAATGAATAAAAGCCCAAAAGACTCAAACTCTTTATTTTTCTGCCAATTATTGAAGCCCAAAAACGAAGTCTAAAGAAGGCCCAAGAAGACCCTAGGATCCAAGAGAAATTCGTGAAGAAAAATCAAGAAAAGATAAAATCGGTTATAAATCAACCGACAATAATCGGCCTACAATTGAGTCACAACCGATTGGCCAACCGATTGGCCAACCGGTTGGTTCGCAACAGATTTTAATTAATGGTTGATTTCTCTTCCTTGGTGGCCAAGTTTGATCCAATGGTTCACATCAACTCCGTTGGGCTATAAATAGGGGCTGAGGGGGAGAGGTTTGAGTGTGAAATATTTTGTAAAAACTCCATTTAGAGAGGAGGGTTACTCTTAATTGAGAAGTCCTTTTAAAAATTATAACTTTTGTTACACAATAAATAAAATTTTTCACCCCTTCAATTTCCTTTCTCTTCTTCTTATCCGAGGACCAAAAGGAGGATGAGATGAAGATCAGGAGTTGTAGGTTTCTATTTTATTTCTTTTGCATTTCTTTTTCATTTCTTGTTCATTTATATGCTTTGTAGTTTAGATTTACTTTCATGCAATTTACTATCATGCAATTTACTTTCATGTCTTGTCTTTAATTTGTAGTATAGATTTAATTCCTTGCAATTAGTTAGATTGTCTTTATTTCTTTTCTTCTCATTTTCTTTTGTTTTTCTTTATTTCTTTATTTTTATTTTCCATTTTGTACTTAGTTTTCTTTCCTCCTCCCTCTCTTGATTTCTTTTTATTTTTCAAAGATGTGGAACTAACCTCTTGTGGGGATCTAGTTTTGCATGAAACTAGTCTAATTCTCTCTTATATTTGTAAATCACTCTCTTATGCTTAAAAAGATCATGTTTAGGCTAATCAACTAGAGAACTAATAGATAGAAGAAGAATTTGATAGTCTATGTTTTCCTTAAGTGGTTTGATAGGTTATGCTTATGAATTCTAGGATTACTATCTTGTTGTTATTCTCCTCATGAGTATTGATTTCATTTAGGTGATAATTTGATAGATTATGTTTTCCTTAAGTGGTTTGATAGTCTATGTTTAATAAATCTAAAAGAAAATGTGATAAAAAGAAAATGGTTCATATCTTATAAGTAAAATTAGCTAGTGGATTCAATTCTAGATTCCTTCATATCTCTAATTGAATCCTCCATCTTTGCTTTATTGATTTTATTTTCTTGATCTTGATTTTCCTTTACTCTCTCCTCTCTCTCATTCTTGTTTTCATTTATTTTGCACATAATCCACAATCCACTCTCTAATCTTTTTATGACCACTTTCACCATGGACATAAACTCCTAATTGTCGCGCATAATTTGAGAACCAAAACTTGAACAAACTCTTCCTACTTCCCTTTCCTCGTGGGATCGATAACTCTTTATATTATCACTTGATTGGTTGTATACTTGCAACTATAGGACATCATTTAGTCCCCATTAAGTTTTTGGCGCCATTGCCGGGGAACGGCGCATAATCACTATATATATAATATATAAATATTATATATATAGTAGTTATATATAAACTAATTCAAAAACTTGATGGGGTAAAAATGGGATTACCTTTAAGTTGTAAGTATACAACTTACCAAGTTATAATATAAAAAGTTGTCGATTCCACGAGGAACGTAAAGTAGGAGTTATCCAAGTTTAGTTCTTTTTAGATTATGTGTGCGACAATTAGGAGTTATTCAAAAGTAAAACATGGTGAAAGTGGTGGTGAAGAGGTTAGAGAGAGTGGTTGTGGATTATGCGCAATAAAACGAGGAAGAAAATGAGAGTGGAGAGATTAGAAAATGTGTGTGATAAAAACGAGGAAGAAAGTGAGTGTGGAGGGATTTAGAGATGGAAGTGGTAAAGTGAAAATAATAGAAAATGAGTTTGAGAGATGGAGAGTGATTGTGATTTGCGCAAATAAAAAGAAAAAGAAATCAAGAGAGGAGAAAGAAAATTGAAGGAAAACAAACAAATGAAAATCAAGGATAAGAGGAAAATAAAGAAGGTAAAGTATGGAGGATTAATTAAAGATATGAAGAATCTAGAGTAGATCCACTAAGCTTATCTCAATCTTATGGGAATGAGTTGGATTTGGTAGCTAGTTTCAAACAATCTCTAGGGATCCCATAAATATTAGCTCCACACTTAGAAAAGGATAATTTCCTAGAGGGTTCTAGCCTCAAGGTGAATTAAAGAAAAGAAAAATCTATACTAGAAAGTAAATACAATAATTGAATACATTGCATGAAAGTAAATCTAAGCTACAAAGCATATAAGTGAACAAGAAATAAAAAAGAAATGAAAAAGAAAAACCAACAACTCCTGATCTTCATCTCATCCTCCTTTTGGTCCTTGGACAAGAAGAAGAGAAAGAAAATTGAAGGGGTGAAAAATTTTATTTATTATGTAATAAAGTTATAATTTTTGGAAGGTCTTCTCAATTAAGAGTAACCCTCCTCTCCAAATGGAGTCAAAATATTTCACAATTTCAAGCCCTCACTCTACCGCTCTATTTATAGATAACAAGAATCACTTATAGCCTTTGGATTTGTCTTGACCCCCAAGTAACCCTCACAACCATAGGATTTGGCTTACGCCCCAAGCAACCCTCATAACCATAGGATCTCTCAAAATAATCTAGACCATTGATTTAATACTTGAGAGATGGGCTTTGTGGGCTTTATTTCTTTTGCATTTAATTCATTTAAAACTCTTGGGCTTCTCTTGAATGCTCTTGGGCTTCTCTTGAATTTAACTTGGCCTTCAAATTATTGAATATATATCACTTAAATTCGGATTTCTATCATAATCCGCTGCTGCTAATAAAATTTTGAGAATCTGGTAATTTGGATGGCTCCGTCTCGTCGAGATAGGCGATTTTTATATATAATATGTTGCATTTTGCTTTCCGGATTGGGAGATATCGCCTTTTCTTTGTGGTTGATCATCCTGAGCAAGAATTTGACTTTATTTTTTTCATAGTTGATTTGATTCTCAATTGCACACCAAGTTATTAATAATTCTGACCAAGAAAGTAATGAGTGTTGAGATTTTGCTTCTAAACTTAGTCGTGGACTTTGGATTTAGGCATTCTGGGCTTCATTAGAGATCTTTGTGCTTAAAATAATCTTCATTTGGGCTCTTATTCAATAATTCTATATTACTGTAAATTAAGATAAAATTATTATTAGAAGATATATTTATTCAAATAAAATAGATAATGAGGGTATAAAAGTGCAATAAAATGTGATGATCAAATACCCCCACACCTACGTTATATGAATACATATCTTTATTTATATAATCTTAATAATTATATATAATTATATATTATAATTATATTAACTAATTATAATAAAATATATTATAATAAAATAATTATTTATTTATTTATTATAATAAAATAATATAATTAAACTAATATTGAGACAAATGGTTTAATTATAACATTAGTCAAATTATATATGACTAATGAGCTCACTATAACTTCAAGATATAATGATTTAACTAATATATAAATATAGTTTATATATTAGTTTATAAACTATATATAACTAATTTCCAAAACTTGATAGGGACTAAATGATGTCCTATAGTTGCAAGTATACAACCTATCAAGTTATAGTATAAAGAGTTATCGATCCCATGAGGAGCGGGAAGTAGGAAGAGTTTGTTCAAGTTTTGGTTCTCAAATTATGCTGACAATTAGGAGTTTATGTACATGGTGAAAGTGATCATGAAAAGATTAGAGAGTGGATTGTGGATTATGTGCAAAATAAATGAAAACAAGAATGAGAGAGAGAGAGAGTAAAGGAAAATCAAGATTAAGAAAACAAAATCAATAAAGCAAAAGATGGAGGATTCAATTAGAGATATGAAGGATTCTAGAATTGAATCCACTAGCTAATCTTACTTATAAGATATGAACCATTCTCTTTTATCACATTTCATTATAGATTTATTAAGCATAGACTATCAAACCACTTACGGAAAGCATAACCTATCAAATTATCACCTAAATAAAATCAATACTCATGAGGAGAATAACAACAAGATAGTAATCCTAGAATTCATAAGCATAACCTATCAAACCACTTAAGAAAAACATAAACTATTAAATTTTTCTTCTATTGATTAGTTCTCTAGTTAATTAGCCTAAACATGATCTTTTTAAGCATAAGAGAGTGATTCACAAATATAAGAGAGAATTAGACTAGTTTCATGTAAAACTAGATCCCCACAAGAGGTTAGTTCCACATCTTTGGAAAACAAAAAGAAATCAAGAGAGGAGGAGGAAAGAAAACTAAGTACAAAAAGGAAAATAAAAATAAAGAAATAAAGAAAAAGAAAAAGAAAATGAGAAGAAAAGAAATAAAGACAATCTAACTAATTGCAAGGAATTAAATCTATACTACAAATTAAAGACAAGACATGAAAGTAAATTGCATGAAAGTAAATTGCATGAAAGTAAATCTAAACTACAAAGCATATAAATGAACAAGAAATGAAAAGAAATGTAAAAAATAAAATAGAAATCTATAACTCTGATCTTCATCTCATCCTCCTTTTGGTCCTTGGATAAGAAGAAGAAAGGAAATTGAAGGGGTGAAAAATTTTATTTATTGTGTAATAAAGTTATAATTTTTGAAAGGTCTTCTCAATAAGAGTAACCCTCCTCTCCAAATGGAGTTTTATAAAATATTTCACACTCAAACCTCTCCCCCTCAACCCCTATTTATAGCCCATAGGAGTTGATGTGAACTATTGGATCAAACTTGGCGACCAAGGAAGAGAAATCAGCCATTAATTGAAATGCATTTGAACCAAGATAAGCTAATCGGTTGGCCAATCGGTTGGCCAACCGATTGGCTAATCGGTTGGTTTGTAACCGATTTTGTCTTTTCTTGATATTTCTTCACGAATTTCTCTTGGATCCTAGGGTCTTCTTGGGTCTTCTTTGGACTTCGTTTTTAGGCTTCAATAATTAGCAGAAAAATGAAGAGTTTGAGTCTTTTGGGCTTTTATTCATTACTTCTTTATTAACCTGCAAAATAAGATAAAAATAATTATTAGTAGGATATTTATTCATATAACATATGTAATGTGGGTATAAAATTATAATTAAATTGTGATTATCAAATACCCCCACATCTAAACTTTTACTAGTTCTCTAGCAAAGAAAAAAATGAAAGAAAATTCCTAACTCACTTTCACAGGAATCGCGGTTATATTTAGCGCATACAACAAGCTTTTAAACCCCTGGGTTACCCCAGTGGACGAGTTGTAGTCTCGTGAGGGTTTGCAGTGAATATACCAATAAAATTCAGTCAACTTGCCAATTTTAAAGAAGTTAATAAAATAATTAATTCATTTGATATATTCAAACATTCTAATTAAAGCTGGTTTTACTCAAGAAAATGTTTTATCATAACTCCAAGGTAAGTTTCTTTAGAAAATCTTTTCATCATAGTTATACAAAACCAAGTTTAACTTAGAAAAATAAAAGTTTTGAAGAGAACATGCGAGCTCTTTGTTTCAATAAATTTTAAGTCTCTTAATCAATTTATTTTTAAAAATATATAAATATAACTATATAGATATATTTGTTATATATATATATATAATAATTATTATTATTATTATTATACATATATATATATATATATATATATATATATATATATATATATATATATATATATATATATATGTATATATATATATATATATGTATATATATATATATATATATATATATATATATATATATATATATATATATATATATATATATATATTGTGACAATCTTTATTCCATAGTGATTTTGTTCTACTGTCGAGACTTTCTAAGTGACCATTAAAGAGTTTTGGGCCATGGATCCCACCCAAGTGGGCTTCGTCATTAAATATGAAAATACTCCTTGAGCTTAATTACTCAGTCAACTTAGGCTTAATAAGATAGAACCACATTGGAGTTCAAGATTTTCTTTTTTCATTTCTTTTTTATATATATTTATATGATGTATATATTTATATATGAGTATATGTATATATTTTGAAAGATATATAGATTAGGACAACTTGAAAATTTATTTTTAACTTTAAGCTAAACATGCAAAAATTTCATTACTTTAAAATCTAAGTTAAGATTTAAGTGAAGTATACTACTTTGAAATTAATTTCTTAAGAAATTTATTTGGAGTTATCATAAAAGGTAAACTTGAGTATAGAACTAACTAAGGATTAGAAGACTTAAATTCTATCAAATAGATCAATTATTAATCAACTCTATTAAGTTGGCAAGTGACTATTTTTTTATAAAAGAAAAATGACATAAAAAGGGAAAAATGGTTAGAAAAAGAGGAAAAATAACTAAAGAGCAAAAAAATGACTAATCCCCACCCCCACACCTAAATTTTGCATTGTCCTCAGTGCAAATTCTATTATGTACAAAGTAAAAGCAGATAAGAATTGAAGCACTTACATTTGTTGATTCGACCTAGAACAATGAAAAAGAAATCTGCAATTACCTTTAAGATGAGGTGAAGCAAAAATTATTCTCTCTTTATTATATATATATATATATATATATATATATATATATATATATATATATATATATATATATATATATATATATATATATATATATATATATATATATATATATATATATATATATATATATATATATATTTAAAATTTTAAGTTTTAAATTTTTATTTTTTTTGAATAAAGAAAAACAAGAAACTTTCAAATGAGAGAAGAATAAATTTTTATTATTATTATGAGACGAAAAATAAAAATGTAAAATAAAAGATGAAACATGAGAAGCTCACATTCTACATTAAATCCTACCTTATTCTTTGAAAATTCTACCGAAATTTAAAATTCCAAAATGATATAATCAGCGATGTGCTTAAATTCAAAAATTTCAGGGTTTTTAGTGATGTTTGCGGCAATGGACGGTAGATATTAATGGTTGTATGCTTTTTGAACTTAGATTCGTTATTAACAAAAATTTCATCAAAAATAAAGTCTTGTTTTCTATTTTCCAAAAATCTAAGTTCATTGACAAAGGGTTCTTCAAATGTTGGCTTCAAGATGCATGTATTCAACATAATTCTCTCGTTCTGAAGGACTTGATTATTAACCTGGTTACCTGACTGTTATGAATGAATTGCATTCACTTGATCTTGAAAAGTTGAACTTGACCCCGTGTCCCTTTGATTGGTCACAGGTTGACTCGGAAATGATCCTTTCTCTCTCTCACTTATAGCGCTAGCGAGTTGACCAAGCTGGGTTTCTAATCTAGCTATGGCTTGAGTGTTGGAGTTGAGAATTTATCCTGTTGATTGCATAAAGGAGTTCATCGTGTTAGATGTTTGAGTCAATAAGTTCATGGTATGTGTAGAGGTTTTAATCAAGGCTTCCAAACCCCTTTCCAAAACATTAAAAGGCGTTTCGGTATTTAAAGAAATATGATTTGTAGATTGATGATGAGGAAGCTGATTTAAAATGGATTCGGTTGTGGAAAATTGGTTTGAAGCTGAAAAGCTGCGTTGCCCTAGGAAATTGTTGGTTTGAAGAGGGAGTGAAATTTTAATTTCAGAAATTACCACGATTCCATGCAAAATTGAATGATTTCTCCAACCCGGATTATAGGTTGGAGAAAGTGAATCATGTCGGATCTTTGGAACCACGCATTCATCATTCTAGAATTGAGTATTTCCTAGAGTGAACATTGCTCTGAAGTATGGGTGTAGAAAGCAGTTATGACAACGGCGAGAAACTTGATTGATTTGGCCGGGAGCTCGTTCTTTGGTTTCTAAAATTTCTAACCTGTAGAATTGTAGCCATCTTAGCTTTAGAGGCTATGTTTGACTCTAAGGAAGGATCTCTAGAAGCTGGATTGGGGCTGATGAATCACGGTGTTCATTGCATGGTTTTCTGGATAAATTCTCCAAAAGTCCCAAGCCGTCGGCATTTTTCTTCATGAAATCCCCATGACACATTGACTCTAAGGAAGTTTTGAAGAATAATCAATCCTTCATAAATGATTTGGCATAATCGCCACTTTTCAAGACCATGGTGAGGACATTGGATGAGAAGATCTTTAAACCTATCAAAATACTTCCAAAAGGTTCTCGGGATAATTTTAAAGTTTATGATCTTTGTTCTAAGCTTAACCATTTTGTGGATAGGAAAAATGTTTTTAGAAGCGGTGACAAATTCACCCCAAGTTGAGATAGAATCGTGGGTAAGCTATCTGACAATTTCTTGGCTTTGTCCTTAAGAGCAAAGGAATAAATCAAAGCTTGATCGCATTCTCGGATAAGTCGTTCATTTTAATCATAAGGCAAACTTCTTCAAATTCAGAGATAAAAATATATCGTCTTGATTCTACTCAAGAATTTTGGAAGCATGTTTATGTAATGCGGTCTAAGCTCAAAATTAGTTCCATTGACATCGGGGAGCTTAATGCAAGAAGGGATTGCATTCTTAGTTGGATAACACACATCTTGAAGAATGGGTGGATTAAGATTAGCCATTTCTTCAAAAATTGGTTTGAAACGGATTATGTAACAGGTGAATTTTCGATCGTATTTTTCTAATATTTTCGCACGTATTTTTAAGTATTATTTTCCTAATATTTTTCGTCATTATCTTCTAATATTGCTTTTCTAATATTAAATATTATTTTCTAGCATTTGAAAGTTGAATATTATTTTTCTAGTGTTTAAATATTAAATGTCATTTTTCTGGTATTTAAATATTAAATATTATTTTTAGTATTTAAAAATTAAATATTATTTTCTAAAAGTATTATTAATATTTTCTCAAATTTTCAGAATTCTCTCTGAAGTCAAAATAGAGTTTTATATTTATGTTTATGATTTAGCTACATTATAAATTTAATAATTGCGATGAGTACTTTCAGTCTTAATCTTGATTCTTGATATTACTAATGATTTTATAAACCTGAGCTTGGTATTTGGTATGTAGAAATATATATATATATATATATATATATATATATATATATATATATATATGTGTGTGTGTGTGTAATAATTTTATTAATATAAATTTTGTTTAATTATCATTATAATAATAAATCACCAATTTTATGTGTTGTACTATACCCCTCAATCTAACCTATATATATATATATATATATATATATATATATAGATAATTTTGTTTTTAAAACCAAAGCTGTACCCACAGCCCCCATCCCTCTCTCTTTTCTCTCTCTCCCATCTCCTTCTCTCTCCCTCTCTTTGTTCTTCTCCATAGACCCACCGCCCATTCCTCCTCATTTGCATTGCATCTGCCATACTCCTCATGCACCCTATTGGGATCAGCATCCTTCCCGAGCCCGTCCGGGCCCTCAATGCTTCACCTCCTTACGCTCGGATGCTTACGATGCCATATCCACGCATCCCGCCCACACCTTGCAGCCCACCATGGACCATTATCAGCATCCACCTCCTCATGGCTGCTTTCGATACCAGATTTATCGATTCCTTATCCTCTTCCTCCAGCATCAGCCTCATTTACTTCATCAGCTCCGCCGGATCCGCACCACCACCCTCCACAAGCGCCCACAACCCGCTTCCAGATCCGGTGCACCCACCACCCGAGCCCTTAGCCCCGACCTCGCCAACACCCGCAGCACCTCACCGCCTCCTCCACGCAGACCCCAACTATCTCCTCCTCATCTCGTCGGGCCGCCGTCGCCGCCTTGGTCGTCGTCGAACTCTAGCAACAAATGACGCGTCGTCTGCAGGCCGAAGCCGCGTCGAAACATTCGACGATATCCCCAAGGCAAGATCCCTCTTGCCGTTGTCTCGTTTATTTATTTTATGAATTAATTAGTATATGTATAGTTTAGTTCGTGCCAATTTATTATCATATATGCAGTTAACGATTATATTCTGGTGAATATTCGATAGTATAAAATTATCCGTGATGATTGGATAGGTTAGAATTGATCTATGATTAATTTCGTGCTATTTGGAAGTAAGAATGCATTTTAGGATATTTCTAGTATTTATTATAATTATGAAAATATTTTTAAAGAAATTATTTGGTGAAAATAATTTATTTTGAGTAAAAGTATTTTAATTAATTGTTATGATTAAAAGAAAATTATCCGAGGAGAAAAAGAATTTTGGAATATTTTAAGAGATTTTGTTGATTTATGAAAATATAAAAAATAGTTATCGTTTATAAATAGTATTAAAGAGAAAAGTATATTTTAATAGAAATATTGGATAATTATATTGAGAATTAATTTAAAGGATTTTATGGGAATTTATGTTGAAATCTGCGTCATTTCATGTGATTAACTTCTCCTTTTTCGCATTTTCATGTTGCGCCGTTGTTGAAAGTTATTCATGTTACTATTTATGATACCTGACGTTGACACGTAGAGTAATTGCATACGTTATTCCATGTTGAGAAGTTTCAAGATCTGGATAGTGAGTTATTAGAATTATCAGTTACACGTGTAATTAGCTATTCACGGATCGTGTTCTCGCATTTGTGTTGTTTATTGATTATTCCTGTCTTACGAGCTTCTTGCATTTATTATATTCTGTTTATATTGCATTTATTCATCGTCTTGTTGTGTTCAGAATCGTTAGTAGTTCATGACTTAGGGACTTGGTTTGTCATGAACATGACCTAGTGACATGTGTGTGTTGACCCTGCTTAGGAGGTAAACCCATGTTTGATATATCGGTATCGTTGACTTGATTTACCTGAGACGGTGGTATGGAAAAGTCTTGGTTCATGTATTCGGATGTGGCTGTTTATGTATCTTCGGACCGTGCCAAGTGATCTTGTTTTCACACTTGGGCCGGGTTTGTTGGGCTAGTGATCTTGTTTTCGCGCGTGGCGGTGTACTTGTGTATTCACCTGAGTCCTGCTTGTATCCGGACAGGAATCGGATTGCGCGTAGTCCTCAGACCGTAGATCCGCAGAAATTGGATGCGCGTAGAGGATAATGAACCGTCAGTTATCCGATTAATATGAACCTTGACTTT
The DNA here is from genome assembly GCA_012295165.1 of Asparagus setaceus. Lineage (NCBI taxonomy): Eukaryota > Viridiplantae > Streptophyta > Magnoliopsida > Asparagales > Asparagaceae > Asparagus > Asparagus setaceus. The sequence continues at coordinate 9,517,017 of CM022708.1, forward strand.
AAATGAGATGTAGATCTGAGACTATGACAGAATGGTTAGTTACCCGTCACTGTTGTTTGGAATGCCGGAGTTTTTCGTTTGTTTAGATGATCAGTTCTAGTTGTATACATGCATCACTTCACATTATTATATTCATTCGCATTTTCTGATTACTACATTCATTCGCATTTTTATTATACTGCCATTGCCTGTGGGATCTTGCCGTGTGTTATACACGCTGACGTACTCCATTCTCTTGGTGTACGTCAGATATAGATAATGAGACGGGTCGGTATGGAGATGCACTTGGTAGGAGTTTTCTGCGGAGAGCCTTCGGATGACGAAGTAGATCGAGCTGAAGCTTAGTTTTCTCTTTGTTTTCAGTAGTTTGACGAACCTTAGACTTCTTTCGGTATTTCCATTTTAGCTCAGTTGATATTTGTGTTATGATTCTCTAGTCTTAGCTACATGTATTGTATCAGACGTGTAAACTCATTTTGTAGTCCTGGATGTTACTTTATTTTGGTGATATGTACTCCCAGTTCTGGATATTTATTTATTCTTACTGGCCGTGGTTGGGATCTGCGGATCGTGATTATTATTATTATTACTTGGCTTGGCATTATTAGATTGAGGAGAAATATTTTTATTTATTTATATTTTTCTCAACCTAATACGTCATGCTTGTTCACGCATCGCTTCCGTGTATTTTGGGAAGTCGGGCGTGATGTGTTTTGGTAGTGGCCCATGCGGGTCGGGCCGAATCGGTACTTTCGAGATCTAGTCACGATCTCAGTTCACAGTCCCGAGTTTCACAGTAAGAATAAGATAAATAATTTAGACGCATATCACTATTTCATCCGTAAGACTATGTTTAGACTCTTATCCTGTAAGTTATATTTTAGTCCCTATCTTATCCAATTTTGACCTTGATTTCCGTTTCGTCTAATGATTTGATTCCCATCTTTTCTCCAGAATCATGCTAGGAGATGCTTATGAGTACTAAGTTTAGTTGTATTTACCTTCTTCCGTGTTAGGCAAGGTTCTTGTTCTTCCGTTCCTGCTTTATCACTTTTGGACCCCGGAGCTTTTCACTGTTCGTTATCCCATCGTTTCGCGACTACACACTCTTCCTATAGCTTCTCTTTCCTCGTCTTTGGTTATTACAATATTTTATTTATCACATAGTGCTATATTGTATATTTTAGACTATGTTATTATTCGATTTATATACTTAATTTAATTTATGCATATATATATATATATATGATTTATGTAAATACTTTTGATTGTGTAAATCTTAATTAGTTTGACTATATATGCTTCCTTATTAACTTGATAAATAATCATGTTCAATTAAAATTAACAAACATTATTGATTTTATATATGTTTATCTATGTATGTTTGTGATGAGGATTGTGTTTTGCACTTAGTATGGATTTTTATATGCTTAACAATATGTCATATTGATTTGCATGATTTAATTTCAATACATGTATTTTATTGATTTTTCTTTGGCTACAACATTTTTATTTATTTATTTTGGTCGAATATGTTGATACTATTTTATTTGATGCATTTATAAGTACTATACACACATTTTTCATTATTATATTGATATAACATTTTATGATTGATATACAAACATGATAATGATTAATGGATAGCTTTGTGTACTTGCTACTATTAGCGTAAGTTTGTTACCTTAATTTCTTACCTTTATATTTTATCTCTACATCTTGGTTTGTCAATTTTAGCTATGAACCTTTTAGCTAATTGTGTTACCTTTATTTATAATTGTTACCGTGTTGTGATGTTGCTACCTTTAGCAATGGAATTTTTGCTTATTTGAGTTATTTTATGTTAAATTTTGACACCTATGTCCTTACCACCTTTTGACTTATTCTTAAGATGCGGTTTATTACCCTTCGCTTAATTATGTTATCTTTACTTTTATTTTCCATCTAGGTTTGTCATCTTAAGTCATTAAATTGTTTGTCTTATATATTATTTTTTACCTTTATGTTGGGGTTTGTTAACTTTAGTCATTAAATGTTGCATTTACTTTTGTTTGTTGTCTTTAGCCTTGAATTGTTATGTTTGTATCTAACTTGTAATCGTTAGCATAATTTTGTTCTTTATATTATCGCTTCAAGATTTGTTAACTTTAGGTTGTAGTTCATTACCCTTCACTTAATCCATATCTCTGTCTTTGGGTTGTCTTAATTCGAGGGGCGAATTTGTTTTAAGGGGTAGGATGTAACACCGGTGAATTTTCGATCATTATTTTTCTAATATTTTGATGCGTTTTTTTCTAGTATTATTTTCCTAATATTTTTGATAATTATCTTCTAATATTGCTTTTCTAATATTAAATATTATTTTCTAGCATTTGAGAGTTGAATATTATTTTTCTAGTGTTTAAATATTAAATGTTATTTTTCTGGTATTAAAATATTAAATATTATTTTTAGTATTTAAAAATTAAATATTATTTTCTAAAAGTATTATTAATATTTTCTCAAATTTTCGTGATTCTCTACTAAGTCAAAATAGAGTTTTATATTTATGTTTATGATTTAGCTACATTATAAATTCAATAATTGCGATGAGTACTTTCAGTCTAATCTTGATTCTTGATATTACTAATGATTTTGTAAACCCGAGCTTGGTATTTGGTGCGTAGAAATATATATATATATGTGTGTGTAATAATTTTATTAATATCAATTTTGTTTAATTATCATCATAATAATAAATCACCTATTTTATGTGTTGTACTATACCCCTCAATCTAACCCTAACCTATATATATATATATATATATATATATATATATATATATATATATATATATATATATTATATTTTTGTTTTTAAAACCAAAGCCGTACCCACAGCCCCCATCCCCTCTCTCTCTCTCTCTCTCTCTCTCCTGTACCATCTCCTTCTCTCTCCCCTCTCTTTGTTCTTCTCCAGCAAACCCACCGCCGCCTCTCTCACCCCCGCCTCTTCCCCCTCAGCCACGACCACCGCCTCCTTTCCCCCGCTGCCGCTGACATCCAACCCAGCCTCCCCTCGCCAGCGCCCTAGCCCAGATCCGCCTCCTCCTTTCCCCCGCACGCCGCCGAGCCCCTCAACCACAACCACCTCACCCGCTCAGCCGCACGACCCCGAACCCGCGCCACCACCTCAACCCGCACCTCCACCCACACCGTGCCCGCCGCCACCTCCGCCAAGACCCACGCCCGCCTCCTCAACGCACACCCTCCTTCTGCCGCTGCTCCGTCGACGCCCCGACCAACCTCCAGTCGCACCACCTCCTCTTCCTCCCTGCCCCTCAACCCTAGTCGCCACCTCCTTAACTCCGCCCAGATCCGCACCACCACCCCCTCCACCAGCGCCCACAACCTCGCCCAGATCCGCCGGTGCACCCCACCGCCCGAGCCCTTAGCCCCGACCTCGCCAACACCCACAGCACCTCACCGCCTCCTCCACGCAGACCCCAACTATCTCCTCCTCATCTCGTCGCGCCGCCGTCGCCGCCTTGGTCGTCATCGAACTCCAGCAACACCGACGATGCGTCGTACCGCAGCCGAGCCACGTCAAAACGTTCGACGATATCCCCAAGGCAAGATTCCTCTTGCCGTTGTCTCGTTTATTTATTTTATGAATTAATTCGTATATGTATAGTTTAGTTCGTGCCAATTTATTATCATATGTGCAGTTAACGATTATATTTTGGTGAATATTCGATAGTATAAAATTATCCGTGATGATTGGATAGGTTAGAATTGATCTATGATTAATTTCGTGCTATTTGGAAGTAAGAATACATTTTAGGATATTTCTAGTATTTATTATAATTATGAAAATATTTTTAAAGAAATTATTTGGTGAAAATAATTTATTTTGAGTAAAAGTATTTTAATTAATTGTTATGATTAAAAGAAAATTATCGAGGAGAAAAGAATTTTGGAATATTTTAAGAGATTTTGTTAATTTATGAAAATAAAAAAATAGTTATCGTTCATAAATAGTATTAAAGAGAAAAGTAGATTTTTATGAAATATTGGATAATTATGTTGAGAATTAATTTAAAGGATTTTATGGGAATTTATGTTGAAATCTACGTCATTTCATGTGGTGAACTTCTCCTTTTTCGCATTTTCATGTTGTGCCGTTGTTGAAAGTTATTCATGTTACTATTTATGATACCTGACGTTGACACGTAGAGTAATTGCATACGTTATTTCATGTTGAGAAGTTTCAAGATCTGGATAGTGAGTTATTAGAATTATCAGTTACACGTGTAATTAGCTATTCACGGATCGTGTTCTCGCATTTGTGTTGTTTATTAATTATTCCTGTCTTACAAGCTTCTTGCATTTATTATATTCTGTTTATATTCCATTTATTCATCGTCTTGTTGTGTTCAGAACCGTTAGTAGTTCATGACTTAGGGACTTAGTTTGTCATGAACATGACCTAGTGACATGTGTGTGTTGAGCCTGCTTAGGAGGTGAAGCCATGTTTGATATATCGGTATCGTTGACTTGATTTACCTGAGACCGTGGGATGGGAAAGTCTTTGTTCATGTATTCGGATGTGGCTGTTTATGTATCTTCCAGACCCGTGCCAAGTGATCTTGTTTTCGCACTTGGGGCTGGTTTGTTGGGCTAGTGATCTTGTTTTCGCACATGGCCAATGTACTTGTGTATTCACCTGAGTCCTGCTTGTGTTCGGACAGGAATCGGATTGCGCGTAGTCCTCAGACCGTAGATCCGCGGAAATTGGATGCGCGTAGAGGATAATGAACCGTCAGTTATCCGATTAATATGAACCTTGACTTTAAATGAGATGTAGATCTGAGACTATGACAGAATGGTTAGTTACCCGTCACTGTTGTTTGGAATGCCGGAGTTTTTCGTTTGTTTAGATGGTCAGTTCTAGTTGTATGCATGCATCACTTCACATTATTATATTCGTTCGCATTTTCTGATTACTACATTCATTCGCATTTTTATTATACTGCCATTGCCTGTGGGATCTTGCCGTGTGTTATACACGCTGACATACTCCATTCTCTTGGTGTACGTCAGATATAGATGACAGACAGGTCCAGTATGGAGATGCACTTGAGCCGGAGTATTCTCAGCAGGAGAGCCTTCCAGATGACGGAGTAGATCGAGCTGAAGCTTAGTTTTCTCTTTGTTTTCAGTAGTTTGACGAACCTTAGACTTCTTTCGGTATTTCCATTTTAGCTCAGTTGACATTTGTGTTATGATTCTCTAGTCTTCGCTACATGTATTGTATCAGATGTGTAGACTCGTTTTGTAGTCCTGGATGTTACTTTATTTTTGTGATATGTACTCCACTTGCGGATATTTATTTATTCTTCTTGTGGTTGGGATGCGTATTTGTGATTATTATTATTATTACTTGGCTTGGCGTATTAGATTGAGGAGAAATATTTTTATTTTATTTGTATTTCTTCTCAACCTAATACGTGCGAATATTCACGTCACGTTTCGTGTATTTTGGGAAGCGAGTGACAGTCGCGATTGGTATTATCCCTAATCCAAACTTGCATACACCAAAATTAATTCTCTTTTTTTTTTAAGAAAAAGAAAACTAAAAGACTAAAAAGATGATGATGAAAAAAGAAAGGGAGAAACTAACTAAAACAAATCATTGCAATCACTTTTCAATCACTTTAACTCTAGGGTTAAGCCTAACTTCGACTTAGACCAGCTCCTAACCAAAAACTCCCTTAGTGAAAAGATCGAAGTTTACTCGGGTAGTTAGCCAGGTAAGGATAGTACTAGAGGGGGATCAAAGATCAATTAAGTACCTCGTTCCTTGCAGAGCGCTTTACGCAACTCCTAAACCTTATCTTAGACACCAACTAATCCAAATAAACTTGAATCGGTTCACTTAAGGATTTCTTGTTCCTTAATAAGCTCGAATCCTTAGGGGCCAACGTCTAATAAGTTTTAAAAAGACTTGGGTTGTGTAGTGAGGAATTAGTGATTTGTGGGCTGAGGAAAGGGTGATGAAATCCCTCACCCTATCTTGATTAATGGGTTTTGCCCTTAAGAATATTTTCAAGTGAGTGCCAAATCAAGATGCTCAAATTACTTTGGTGAATTCCTACTATTATATGAAATGCAACCCTAGAATTAAAAGCAACTAAAAAGAATGCCAAAGTAAAAATCTTTGTTTTTAATTATGGTTAGCAACAAACAATGTGCGGAAGAGAGCTCTTGTTTGAATTTATTATCTTGTTAATAATATCAAAGTGGAGGTAGAATTTATTATGGTCGACAAAAAAGAAATATGTATAATTTTTTTCTTTTTTTTATCCTAGTTGTCTCTAATTGTGAGGAACTAACTAAAGGGTGGAATTGAAAATACTAGAAAGAAGTTACCCACGCAATCGCTATCCAAGCCTCATTGGAGGCAATTCTTCAATCTTGAATCTTCAACTCTTGATTTTCAAGCTCCAAGTGGTACCTTCACAAAAGAAAACACACAAGTTAAAGAACCAAAATAAACAAAATCCTACTTATAAATATCGTTCCCCGGCAACGACGCCAAAAACTTGATGGTTTATTATTCAACTATCAATTATATATAAATATATATATTTATATAACTATAATAATGATAATAATTAATTATTAATAATTAATTATTATAATTATATTATAATAAAATAAATATAGCATTATAATAAATATATAAACTATATTAATTATATATCTCTCATAAATTATAATAATTATATATTTATAATTAAATAATAATTATAAATATATAAATAAGTTTATATATTATATATACAATTATCTATATTTACATATAAGTTAAATTATATCTTATAACTAATACATATCTTTATTATATTAGTTTATTTATAAAATTATAATTAAATTGTGATTATCAAATACCCTACACCTAAACTTTTGCTAGTCCTCTAGCAAAGAAAGAAAATGAAAGAAAATTCCTAACTCACTTTCGAAGGAATGCGGTTGTATTTAGCATACAACAAGCCTTTAAACCCACAGGTCACCCGATTAATGCGAGTTGTAGTCTCGTGAGGGTTTCTGATGAATATACCCATAAAATTCAGTCAACTTGCCAATTTTAAAGAAGTTAATGAAATAATTAAATCATTTGATATATTCAAACATTCTAATTAAAGTGGTTTTACTCAAGAAAATGTTTTATCATAACTCCAAGGTAAGTTTCTTTAGAAAATTTTTCATCATAGTTATACAAAACTAAGTTTAACTTAGAAAAATAAAAGTTTTGAAGAGAACATGCTAGCTCTTTGTTTCAATAAATTTTTAATTCTCTTAATCAATTTATTTTTCAAAATATATAAATATAACTATATAGATATATTTGTTATATATATATATATTATTATATATATATATATATAATATTTTTGACAATCTTTATTCCATAGTGATTTCGTTCTACTTTGTCGGGCTTTCTAAGTGACCATTAAAGAGTTTTGAGCCAATGGATCCCAACCCAAGTGGGCTTAGGTGATTAAGTATGAAAATACTCCTTGGGCTTAATTACTCGGTCAACTTAGGCTTAATAAGATAGAATCACATTGAGTTTAAGATTTTTTCTTTTCTTTATATATATATATATATATATATATATATATATATATATGATGTATATATTTATATATGAGTATATGTATATATTTTGAAAGATATATAGATTAGGATAACTTGAAATTTTATTTTTAACTTTAAGCTAAACATGCAAAAATTTCATTACTTTAAAATCTAACTTAAGACTTAAGTGAAGTATACTACTTTGAAAATCATTTCTTAAGAAATTTATTTGGAGTTATCATAAAAGGTAAACTTGAGTATAGAACTAACAAAGAATTAGAAGACTTAAATTTTATCAAATAGATCAATTATTAATCAGCTCTATTAAGTTGGCAAGTGACTATTTTTTATAAAAAGAAAAATGACATAAAAAGGAAAATAAATGGTAAGAAAAAGAGGAAAAATGACTAAAGAGCAAAAATGACTAATCCCCACCCCGCCTAAATTTTAAATTGTCCTCAAGCAAATTCTATTATGCACAAAGTAAAACAGATAAGAAATGAAGCACTTACATTTGTTCGGTCGACCTAGAACAATGAAAAAGAAATCTGCAATTACCTTTAAGATGAGGGGTGAAGCCAAAATTTAGTCTCTTTATTTTATATATATATATATATATATATATATATATATATATATATATATATATATATATATATATATATATATTTTTTAATTTTTAATTTTAATTTTTTTGAATAAAGAAAACAAGAAACTCTCAAATGAGAGAAGAATAAAATTTTTATTATTATTATGAGACGAAAAATAAAAATGTAAAATAAAAGATGAAACATGAGAAGCTCACATTCTACATTAAATCCTACCTTATTCTTGAAAATTCTACCACGAAATTTAAGAATTCCAAAATGATATAATCAGCGATGTGCTTAAATTCAAAAATTCGGGGTTTTAGTGATGTTGCGGCAATGGACGGTAGATATTAATGGTTGTATGCTTTTGAACTTAGATTCGTTATTAACAAAATTTCATCAAAAATAAAGTCTTGTTTTCTATTTTCCAAAAATCTAAGTTCATTGACAAAGGGTTCTTCAAATGTTGGCTTCAAGATGCATGTATTCAACATAATTCTCTGTTCAAGGACTTGATTATTAACACAGTTGGTATGAATGAATTGCATTCACTTGATCTTGAAAAGTTGAACTTGACCCGTGTCCCTTTGATTGGTCACGAGGTTGACTCGAAATGATCCTTTCTCTCTCTCACTTATAGCTAAGCGGACCAAGGCTGGGTTTCTAATCTAGCTATGGCTTGAGTGTTGGAGTTGAGAATTTATCCTTGATTGCATAAAGGAGTTCATCGTGTTAGATGTTTGAGTCAATAAGTTCATGGTATGTGTAGAGGTTTTAATCAAGGCTTCCAAACCCCTTTCCAAAACATTAAGACGTTTCTCAGTATTTAAAGAAATATGATTTGTAGATTGATGATGAGGAAACTGATTTAAAATGGGTCGGTTGTGGAAAATTGGTTTGAGAAGGAAGAAAAGCTGCGTTGCCCTAGGAAATTGTTGGTTTGAAGAGGAGTGAAATTTTAATTTCAGAAATTACCACGATTCCATGCAAAATTGAATGATTTCTCCAACTTTGATTATAGGTTGGAGAAAGTGAATCATTAATCGGATCTTTGGAACCACGGCATTCATCTGTTCTAGAGATTGAGTATTTCCTAAGAGTGAACATTGCTCAAGTATGGGTCGTAGAAAAGCAGTTATGACAACTGAGGTAACTTGATTGATTTGGAGGAGCTCGTTCTTTGGTTTCTAAAATTTCTAACTCAGCATAGAATTGTAGCCATCTTAGCCAGAGGCTATGTTTGACTCTAAGGAAGGATCTCTAGAAGCTGATTGGGGAGGCGATGAATCCGCAGTGTTCATTGCATGGTTTTCGGATAAATTCTCCAAAAGTCCCAAGCTTCACATTTTTCTTCATGAAATCCCCATGACACATTGACTCTAAGGAAGTTTTTGAAGAATAATCCAATCCTTCATAAATGATTTGGCATAATCGCCACTTTTCAAGACCATGGTGAGGACATTGGATGAGAAGATCTTTAAACCTATCAAAATACTTCCAAAAAGGTTCTCCCGGGATAATTTTAAAGTTTATGATGCTGTTTCTAAGCTTAACCATTTTGTGGATAGGAAAAATGTTTTTCAGAAAAACGGTGACAAATTCACCCCCAAGTTGAGATAGAATCTGTGGGTAAGCTATACAGCAATTTCTTGGCTTTGTCCTTAAGAGCAAAAGGAATAAATCAAAGCTTGATCGCATTCTCAGATAAGTCGTTCATTTTAATCATAAGGCAAACTTCTTCAAATTCAGAGATAAAAATATATGCGTCTTCAGATTCTACTCCTAAGAATTTTGGAAGCATGTTTATGTAATGCGGTCTAAGCTCAAAATTAGTTCCATTGACATCGGGGAGCTTAATGCAAGAAGGGATTGCATTCTTAGTTGGATAACACACATCTTGAAGAATGGGTGGATTAAGATTAGCCATTTCTTCAAAAATTGGTTTGAAACGGATTATGTAACAGGTGAATTTTCGATCGTATTTTTCTAATATTTTTAGCACGTATTTTTTAAGTATTATTTTCCTAATATTTTTCGTCACGTATCTTCTAATATGCTTTTCTAATATTAAATATTATTTTCTAGCATTTGAAAGTTGAATATTATTTTTCTAGTGTTTAAATATTAAATGTCATTTTTTGGTATTTAAATATTAAATATTATTTTTAGTATTTAAAATTAAATATTATTTTCTAAAAGTATTATTAATATTTTCTCAAATTTTGAATTCTCTCTGAAGTCAAAATAGAGTTTTATATTTATGTTTATGATTTAGCTACATTATAAATTTAATAATTCGATGAGTACTTTCATCTTAATCTTGATTCTTGATATTACTAATGATTTTATAAACTTTGAGCTTGGTATTTAGTACGTAGAAATATATATATATATATATATGTGTGTGTGTGTGTAATAATTTTATTAATATAAATTTTGTTTAATTATCATTATAATAATAAATCACCAATTTTATGTGTTGTACTATACCCTCAATCTAACCTATATATATATATATATATATATAGATAATTTTGTTTTTTAAAACCAAAGTTTGTACCCTGACCCCCATCCCCTCTCTCTCTTTCTCTCCTTTATCCCTTCTTTCTTCCTCCATTCCCCTCCTTTCCTTCCTTCCCTTCCTCCACCCATTCCACCATTTATTTCTTCCTCCACCATGAACCACCCACCCCTCCTTCTTCCATTCCCCGACCAGCCTCCATTCCTTCCCTCCCTCTTCCTCCACCCCGCCCCTCGGCCTCGCCATGCACCTCCTCGGCTCCGCCGAGATCCGCCTCCACCACCCCTCCTGGCGCCCTGGCCTCATGAGATCCGGTGCACCCGCGCCAGGCCCTTAGCCCGACCTGCGCCAGCACCCGCAGACACCTCACGCCTCCTCCGCGGACCCAACTATCTCCTCCTCATCTCGTCGCAGCGTGCGCCAGTGGGTCGTCGAACTCTAGCAACAGACGGCCGATGCAGCGGCCGAGCCGTCGAAACATTCGACGATATCCCCAAGGCAAGATCCCTCTTGCCGTTGTCTCGTTTATTTATTTTATGAATTAATTAGTATATGTATAGTTTAGTTCGTGCCAATTTATTATCATATATGCGATTAACGATTATATTACGTGAATATTCGATAGTATAAAATTATCCGTGATGATTGGATAGGTTAGAATTGATCTATGATTAATTTCGTGCTATTTGGAAGTAAGAATGCATTTTAGGATATTTCTAGTATTTATTATAATTATGAAAATATTTTTAAAGAAATTATTTGGTGAAAATAATTTATTTTGAGTAAAAAGTATTTTAATTAATTGTTATGATTAAAAGAAAATTATCGAGGGAAAAAGAATTTTGGAATATTTTAAGAGATTTTGTTGATTTATGAAAATATAAAAATAGTTATCGTTTATAAATAGTATTAAAGAAAAAAGTATATTTTAATAGAAATATTGGATAATTATATTGAGAATTAATTTAAAGGATTTTATGGGAATTTATGTTGAAATCTGCGTCATTTCATGTGATTAACTTCTCCTTTTTCGCATTTTCATGTTCTTGTAGTTGTTGAAAGTTATTCATGTTACTATTTATGATACGGCGTTGACACGTTAGAGTAATTGCATCGTTATTCCATGTTGAGAAGTTTCAAGATCCGGATAGTGAGTTATTAGAATTATCGGTTACCGTGTAATTAGCTATTCACGGATCGTGTTCTCGCATTTGTGTTGTTTATTGATTATTCCTGTCTTACGAGCTTCTTGCATTTATTATATTCTGTTTATATTGCATTTATTCATCGTCTTGTTGTGTTCAGAACCGTTAGTAGTTCATGACTTAGGGACTTGGTTTGTCATGAACATGACCTAGTGACATGTGTGTGTTGACCACAGCAGGAGGTAAACCCATGTTTGATATATCGGTATCGTTGACTTGATTTACCTGAGACGGTGGTATGGAAAAGTCTTGGTTCATGTATTCGGATGTGGCTGTTTATGTATCTTCCAGACCCGTGCCAAGTGATCTTGTTTTCACACTTGGGGCTGGTTTGTTGGGCTAGTGATCTTGTTTTCGCACGTGGCCAGTGTACTTGTGTATTCACCTAAGTCCTGCTTGTATCCGGACAGGAATCGGATTGCGCGTAGTCCTCAGACCGTAGATCCGCAGAAATTGGATGCGCGTAGAGGATAATGAACCGTCAGTTATCCGATTAATATGAACCTTGACTTTAAATGAGATGTAGATCGAGACTATGAGAATGGTTAGTTACGTCCTTGTTGTTTGGAATGGGAGTTTTCGTTTGTTTAGATGATCGGTTCTAGTTGTATACATGCATCACTTCACATTATTATATTCATTCGCATTTTCTGATTACTACATTCATTCGCATTTTTATTATACTGCCATTGCCTGTGGGATCTTACCGTGTGTTATACTGCGGCGTACTCCATTCTCTTGGTGTCGTCGGATATAGATGATGAACTGAGTCGGTATGGAGATGCACTTGAGCGGAGTTTTCTGTGAGGAGAGCCTTCGGATGCCGAAGTAGATCGAGTGAAGCTTAGTTTTCTCTTTGTTTTGATGGTTTGACCTTAGACTTCTTTCGGTATTTCCATTTTAGCTCGGTTGATATTTGTGTTATGATTCTCTAGTCTTAGCTACATGTATTGTATCGGGCGTGTAAACTCATTTTGTAGTCCCGGATGTTACTTTATTTTGGTGATATGTACTCCTGATTCGGATATTTATTTATTCTTACTTGGTTGGGATGCTTGTTGTGATTATTATTATTATTACTTGGCTTGGCGTATTAGATTGAGGAGAAATATTTTTATTTTATTTATATTTTTCTCAACCTAATACGTCGGCGAACTTCATTCATCCGTTTCCGTGTATTTTGGGAAGCGTGAGCGGGTTTTGGTAGTGGCCCATGCGGTGGAGAATCGGTTGCTTGAGATCTAGTCACGATCTCGGTTCCACGGTCGAGTTTCCACGGTAAGAATAAGATAAATAATTTAGGCATCCACTATTTCATCCATTAAGACTATGTTATCCATTCTTTTATCCCATCCATTCCATTTTGTCCATTCCATCTTGATCCATTCCATTCTTCCATTATTTCCATTCTTCCATTCATGCCAGACCATTTCATTCATTCCATTCATTCCTCTTCCTCTTTCATCTTTGCGTTATTATATTTATTTATCCACACTGTTCCATATAATATATATTTTAGACTATATTATTATTCTAGATTTATATACTTATTTATTTATGCATATATATATATATATATATATATATATATATATATATATATATATATATATATATATATATATATATATATATATATATGATTTATGTAAATACTTTTGATTGTGTAAATCTTAATTAGTTTGACTATATATGCTTCCTTATTAACTTGATAAATAATCATGTTCAATTAAAATTAACAAACATTATTGATTTTATATATGTTTATCTATGTATGTTTGTGATGAGGATTGTGTTTTCAGCTTAGTATGGATTTTTATATGCTTAACAATATGTCATATTGATTTGCATGATTTAATTTCAATACATGTATTTTATTGATTTTCTTTGGCTACAACATTTTTATTTATTTATTTTGGTCGAATATGTTGATACTATTTTATTTGATGCATTTATAAGTACTATACACATTTTTCATTATTATATTGATATAACATTTTATGATTGATATACAAACATGATACGATTAATGGATAGCTTTGTGTACTTGCTACTATTAGCGTAAGTTTGTTACCTTAATTTCTTACCTTTATATTTTATCTCTACATCTTGGTTTGTCAATTTTAGCTATGAACCTTTTAGCTAATTGTGTTACCTTTATTTATAATTGTTACCGTGTTGACGATGTTGCTACCTTTAGCAATGGAATTTTTGCTTATTTGAGTTATTTTATGTTAAATTTTGACACCTATGTCCTTACCACCTTTTGACTTATTCTTAAGATCGCTTTATTACCCTTAACTTAATTATGTTATCTTTACTTTTATTTTCCATCTAGGTTTGTCATCTTAAGTCATTAAATTGTTTGTCTTATATATTATTTTTTACCTTTATGTTGGGGTTTGTTAACTTTAGTCATTAAATGTTGCATTTACTTTTGTTTGTTGTCTTTAGCCTTGAATTGTTATGTTTGTATCTAACTTGTAATCGTTAGCATAATTTTGTTCTTTATATTATCGCTTCAAGATTTGTTAACTTTAGGTTGTAGTTCATTACCCTTCACTTAATCCATATCTGTCTTTGGGTTGTCTTAATTCGAGGGCCGAATTTGTTTTAAGGGGTAGGATGTAACACCGGTGAATTTTCGATCGTATTTTTCTAATATTTTTGATGCGTTTTTCTAGTATTATTTTCCTAATATTTTTGATCATATCTTCTAATATTGCTTTTCTAATATTAAATATTATTTTCTAGCATTTGAGAGTTGAATATTATTTTTCTAGTGTTTAAATATTAAATGTTATTTTTCTGGTATTAAAATATTAAATATTATTTTTAGTATTTAAAAATTAAATATTATTTTCTAAAAGTATTATTAATATTTTCTCAAATTTTCGGATTCTCTACTGAAGTCAAAATAGAGTTTTATATTTATGTTTATGATTTAGCTACATTATAAATTCAATAATTCGATGAGTACTTTCAGTCCTAATCTTGATTCTTGATATTACTAATGATTTTGAGCTTGGTATTTGTGCATATATATATGTGTATAATTTTATTAATATAATTTTGTTTAATTATCATCATAATAATCCACCCTGTGTACCACCCTATATATATATATATATATATATATATATATATATATATATATATATTTATAAAACCAAAGCCATTACCCACAGCCCCCCATCCCTCTCTCTTTTCTCTCTCTCTCTCTCCTGTACCATCTCCTTCTCTCTCCCCTCTCTTTGTTCTTCTCCCTTCAAACCCACCGCCGCCTCTCACCCCCTCTTCCCCTCAGCCGACCACCGCCTCCTTTCCCCCTTTGCCCATGAGCATCCAGCCCAGCCTCCCTCGCCAGCGCCCCTGGCCAGTCCACCCTCCTTTCCCCATTCCACCACCACTATTCCCCTCCACCACCTCCACCTCTCCGTCCTTGTTCCAACCTCCAGTCCACCACCTCCTCTTCCTCCCTGCCCCTCAACCTAGTCGCCACCTCCTTAACTCCGCCCAGATCCGCACCACCACCCTCCACCAGCGCCCACACCTCGCCCAGATCCGGTGCACACCGCCGAGCCCTTAGCCCGACCTCGCCAACACCCAGCACCTCACCGCCTCCTCCGCAGACCCAACTATCTCCTCCTCATCTCGTCGCGCCGCCGTCGCCGCCTTGGTCGTCATCGAACTCGGCAACCGCCAGGCGATCGTCGTGCCCCGCTGATAGAGCCCGCGTCAAAACGTTCGACGATATCCCCAAGGCAAGATTCCTCTTGCCGTTGTCTCGTTATTTATTTTATGAATTAATTCAATATGTATAGTTTAGTTCGTGCCAATTTATTATCATATGCAGTTAACGATTATATTTTGGTGAATATTCGATAGTATAAAATTATCCGTGATGATTGGATAGGTTAGAATTGATCTATGATTAATTTAGTGCTATTTGGAAGTAAGAATACATTTTAGGATATTTCTAGTATTTATTATAATTATGAAAATATTTTTAAAGAAATTATTTGGTGAAAATAATTTATTTTGAGTAAAAAGTATTTTAATTAATTGTTATGATTAAAAGAAAATTATCGAGGAGAAAAATTTTTGGAATATTTTAAGAGATTTTGTTAATTTATGAAAATAAAAAAATAGTTATCGTTCATAAATAGTATTAAAGAGAAAAGTAGATTTTTAGAAATATTGGATAATTATGTTGAGAATTAATTTAAAGGATTTTATGGGAATTTATGTTGAAATCTACGTCATTTCATGTGGTTAACTTCTCCTTTTTCGCATTTTCATGTTGTGCCGTTGTTGAAAGTTATTCATGTTACTATTTATGATACCTGACGTTGACACGTAGAGTAATTGCATACGTTATTTCATGTTTAGAAGTTTCAAGATCTGGATAGTGAGTTATTAGAATTATCAGTTACACGTGTAATTAGCTATTCACGGATCGTGTTCTCGCATTTGTGTTGTTTATTAATTATTCCTGTCTTACAAGCTTCTTGCATTTATTATATTCTGTTTATATTCCATTTATTCATCGTCTTGTTGTGTTCAGAACCGTTAGTAGTTCATGACTTAAGGACTTAGTTTGTCATGAACATGACCTAGTGACATGTGTGTGTTGAGCCTGCTTAGGAGGTGAACCCATGTTTGATATATCGGTATCGTTGACTTGATTTACCTGAGACCGTGGGATGGGAAAGTCTTGGTTCATGTATTCGGATGTGGTCGTTTATGTATCTTCGGACCCGTGCCAAGTGATCTTGTTTTCGCACTTGGGGTTTGGTTTGTTAGGCGATGATTGTTTTCGCACATGGCCAATGTACTTGTGTATTCACCGAGTCCGCTTGTGTTCGGACAGGAATCGGTTAGCGTGAGTCCTCGGGCCGTAGATCCGGAAATGGATCTTGTAGAGGATAATGAACCGTCGATTATCCGATTAATATGAACCTTGACTTTAAATGAGATGTAGATCGAGACTATGATGAGAATGGTTAGTTACGATCGCTTTGTTTGGAATGCTTGGAGTTTTTCGTTTGTTTAGATGGTGGAGTTCTAGTTGTATGCATGCATCACTTCACATTATTATATTCGTTCGCATTTTCGATTACTACATTCATTCGCATTTTTATTATCTGCCATTGCACGTGGGATCTTAGTGTGTTATATGACATACTCCATTCTCTTGGTGTACGTCGGATATAGATGTGAGCGAGTCGGTATGGAGATGCACTTGGCCGGAGTATTCTCGTGAGGAGAGCCTTCGGATGCGGAGTAGATCGAGTGAAGCTTAGTTTTCTCTTTGTTTTGATGGTTTGCTGAACCTTAGACTTCTTCGGTATTTCCATTTTAGCTCGGTTGACATTTGTGTTATGATTCTCTAGTCTTAGCTACATGTATTGTATCGGATGTAGACTCGTTTTGTAGTCTGGATGTTACTTTATTTTTGTGATATGTACTCCACTTCCGGATATTTATTTATTCTTCTTGTATTGGTTGGGATCTGTGGTATTATTATTATTACTTGGCGCTTGGCGTATTAGATTGAGGAGAAATATTTTTATTTTATTTGTATTTCTTCTCAACCTAATACGTCGAATGTTCAATCTTCGATTTAGTGTATTTTGGGAAGCGGTATTAATGGTCATGATTGGTATTATCCCTAATCCAAACTTGCATACACCAAAATTAATTCTCTTTTTTTAAGAAAAAGAAAACTAAAAGACTAAAAAGATGATGATGAAAAAGAAAGGGAGAAACTAACTAAAACAAATCATTGCAATCACTTTTCAATCACTTTAACTCTAGGGTTAAGCCTAACTTGACTTAGACCGACTCCTAACCAAAACTCCCTTAGTGAAAAGATCGAAGTTTACTCGGGTAGTTAGCCGTAAGGATAGTACTAGAGGGGATCAAAGATCAATTAAGTACCTCGTTTCTTGCAGGCGCTTTACGCAACTCCTAAACCTTATCTTAGACACCAACTAATCCAAATAAACTTGAATCGGTTCACTTAAGGATTTCTTGTTCCTTAATAAGCTCGAATCCTTAGGGGCCAACGTCTAATAAGTTTTAAAAGACTTGGGTTGTGTAGTGAGGAATTAGTGATTTGTGGGTGAGGAAAGGGTGATGAAATCACCTTATCTTGATTAATGGGTTTTGCCCTTAAGAATATTTTCAAGTGAGTGCCAAATCAAGATGCTCAAA
Source organism: Asparagus setaceus (assembly GCA_012295165.1). NCBI lineage: Eukaryota > Viridiplantae > Streptophyta > Magnoliopsida > Asparagales > Asparagaceae > Asparagus > Asparagus setaceus. The sequence continues at coordinate 9,535,175 of CM022708.1, forward strand.
TTACTTTGGTGAATTCCTACTATTATATGAAATGCAACCCTAGAATTAAAAGCAACTAAAAAGAATGCCAAAGTAAAATCTTTGTTTTTAATTATGGTTAGCAACAAACAATGTCTGGAAGAGCTCTTGTTTGAATTTATTATCTTGTTAATAATATCAAAGTGGAGGTAGAATTTATTATGGTCGACAAAAAGAAATATGTATAATTTTTTCTTTTTTATCCTAGTTGTCTCTAATTGTGAGGAACTAACTAAAGGGTGGAATTGAAAATACTAGAAAGAAGTTACCCACGCAATGCTATCCAAGCCTCATTGGAGGCAATTCTTCAATCTTGAATCTTCAACTCTTGATTTTCAAGCTCCAAGTGGTACCTTCACAAAAGAAAACACACAGTTAAAGAACCAAAATAAACAAAATCCTACTTATAAATATCGTTCCCAAGCGGCAAAAAACTTGATGGTTTATTATTCAACTATCAATTATATATAAATATATATATTTATATAACTATAATAATGATAATAATTAATTATTAATAATTAATTATTATAATTATATTATAATAAAATAAATATAGCATTATAATAAATATATAAACTATATTAATTATATATCTCTCATAAATTATAATAATTATATATTTATAATTAAATAATAATTATAAATATATAAATAAGTTTATATATTATATATACAATTATCTATATTTACATATAAGTTAAATTATATCTTATAACTAATACATATCTTTATTATATTAGTTTATTTATAAAATTATAATTAAATTGTGATTATCAAATACCCTACACCTAAACTTTTGCTAGTCCTCTAGCAAAGAAAGAAAAAAGAAAATTCTAACTCACTTTCGAGAGAATGTGGTTGTATTTAGCATACAACAAGCCTTTAAACTGGGTCACGATTAATGCGAGTTGTAGTCTCGTGAGGGTTTCTGATGAATATACCCATAAAATTCAGTCAACTTGCCAATTTTAAAGAAGTTAATGAAATAATTAAATCATTTGATATATTCAAACATTCTAATTAAAGCTGGTTTTACTCAAGAAAATGTTTTATCATAACTCCAAGGTAAGTTTCTTTAGAAAATTTTTTCATCATAGTTATACAAAACTAAGTTTAACTTAGAAAAATAAAAGTTTTGAAGAGAACATGCTAGCTCTTTGTTTCAATAAATTTTTAATTCTCTTAATCAATTTATTTTTCAAAAATATATAAATATAACTATATAGATATATTTGTTATATATATATATATATATAATTATTATATATATATATATAATATTTTTGACAATCTTTATTCCATAGTGATTTCGTTCTACTTTGTCGGGCTTTCTAAGTGACCATTAAAGAGTTTTGAGCCAATGGATCCCAACCCAAGTGGGCTTAGGTGATTAAGTATGAAAATACTCCTTGGGCTTAATTACTCGGTCAACTTAGGCTTAATAAGATAGAATCACATTGGAGTTTAAGATTTTTTCTTTTCTTTATATATATATATATATATATATATATATATATGATGTATATATTTATATATGAGTATATGTATATATTTTGAAAGATATATAGATTAGGATAACTTGAAATTTTATTTTTAACTTTAAGCTAAACATGCAAAAATTTCATTACTTTAAAATCTAACTTAAGACTTAAGTGAAGTATACTACTTTGAAAATCATTTCTTAAGAAATTTATTTGGAGTTATCATAAAAGGTAAACTTGAGTATAGAACTAACAAAGAATTAGAAGACTTAAATTTTATCAAATAGATCAATTATTAATCAGCTCTATTAAGTTGGCAAGTGACTATTTTTTTAAAAAAAAAATGACATAAAAAGGAAAATAAATGGTAAGAAAAAGAGGAAAAATGACTAAAGAGCAAAAATGACTAATCCCCCCCAGCCTAAATTTTAAATTGTCCTCAGTTAAATTCTATTATGCACAAAGTAAAACAGATAAGAAATGAAGCACTTACATTTGTTGGTCGACCTAGAACAATGAAAAAGAAATGCAATTACCTTTAAGATGAGGGGTGAAGCCAAAATTTAGTCTCTCTTATTTTATATATATATATATATATATATATATATATATATATATATATATATATATATATATATATATATTATAATTTTTAATTTTTTTGAATAAAGAAAACAAGAAACTCTCAAATGAGAGAAGAATAAAATTTTTATTATTATTATGAGAGACGAAAAATAAAAATAGAATAAAAGATGAAACATGAGAAGCTCACATTCTACATTAAATCCTACCTTATTCTTTGAAAGTTCTACAGAAATTTAAAGAATTCCAAAATGATATAATCACCGATGTGCTTAAATTCTAAAAATTTCGGGTTTTTAGTGATGTTTGCGGCAATGGAAGGTAGATATTAATGGTTGTATGCTTTTGAACTTAGATTAGTTATTAACAAAAATTTCATCAAAAATAAAATCTTGTTGTTTTCTACGTTTTCTAAAAATCTAAGTTCATTGACAAAGGTTCTTCAAATGTTGGCTTCAAGATGCATGTATTCAACATAATTCTCTCGTTACGAAGGACTTGATTATTAACACGGTTTTGTATTATGAATGAATTGCATTCACTTGATCTTGAAAAGTTGAACTTGACCCGTGTCCCTTGGATTGGTCCTGATTGACTTCGAAATGATCCTTTCTCTCTCACTTATAAGCTAGCGAGTTGACCAAGTGGGTTTCTAATCTAGCTATGGCTTGAGTGTTGGAGTTGAGAATTTATTCTGCTGATTGCATAAAGGAGTTCATCGTGCTAGATGTTTGAGTCAATAAGTTCATGGTCTGTGTAGAGGTTTTAATCAAGGCTTCCAAACCCCTTTCCAAAACATTAAGACGTTTCTTAGTATTTAAAGGAATATGATTTGTAGATTGATGATGAGGAAACTGATTTAGAAATGGCTGATTCGGTTGTGGAAAATTGGTTTGAGCTGAAAAGCTGCGTTGCCCTAGGAAATTGTTGGTTTGAAGAGGGAGTGAAATTTTAATTTCAGAGAAATTACCCGATTCCATGCAAAATTGGATGATTTCTCTAACCCGGATTATAAGTTGGAGAAAGTGGATCATGTCGGATCTTTGGAACACGGCATTCATCATTCTAGAGATTGAGTATTTCCTAAGAGTGAACATTGCTCAAGTATGGGTCGTAGAAAGACAGTTATGACAACGAGGCGAAACTTGATTGATTTGGTAGGAGCTCGTTCTTTGGTTTCTAAAATTTCTAACTGCGTAGAATTGTAGCCATCTTAGCCGAGAGGCTATGTTTGACTCTAAGGAAGGACCTCTAGAACTGGATTGGGGAACTGATGAATCATAGTGTTCCCGCTGCATGGTTTTCTCGGATAAATTCTCCAAAAAGTCCCAAGCTTCGTCAGCATTTTTTTTCATGAAATCCCCATGACACATTGACTCTAAGGAAATTTTTGAAGAATAATCCAATTTTTCATAAATGATTTGGCATAATCGCCACTTTTCAAGACCATGGTGAGGACATTGGATGAGCAGATCTTTAAACCTATCAAAATACTTCCAAAAAGGTTCTCCCGTGATAATTTTAAAATTTTGAATGCTGTTTCTAAGCTTGACCGTTTTGTGGATAGGAAAGAATTTTTTCAGAAAAACTGTTACAAATTCACCCAAGTTGAGATGGAATCTGTGGGTAAGCTATACAGCCATTTTTTAGCTTTGTCCTTAAGGGCAAATGGAATAAATCAGAGTTTGATCGCATCTTCGGTTAAGTCCCTCATCTTGATCATGAGGCAAACTTCTTTAAATTCAGGGATGAAAATGTAAGCGTATTCGGTTTCTACTCCTAGGAATTTGGAAAGCATGTTAATAAAATGCGGTCTAAGTTCGAAATTTTCTCCATTGACCTCGGGGAGTTTTATGCAAGAGGAGATTGCATTTCTAGTGGGGTAACAAACATCTTGAAGAACAGGTGGGTTGGTATTGGCCATTTCGTTTGGTTCAAGAGATGGATCAAAACGAATTAAACGATTGGTACTATCCCTAACCCAAGTTTGCATACACCAAAATCAAACTTTTTTTTATGAAAAAGGATAAAAGAAAAAGTTAAGAAGATGATGAGAAAAAGAAAAAGGAAAAACTAACTAAAAGCAAATCAAGGCAATCACTTTTCAATCACTCTAACTCTAGGGTTAAGCCTAAACTTGACTTAGACCAGCTCCTAACCAAAAATTCCTTTAATAAAAAAATCAAAGTTTACTTCGGTAATTAACCAGGTAAGGATAGTACTAGACGGAGATCAAAGATCAATTAAGTACCTCTTTTCTTGCGGAGCGCCTTACGCAACCCCTAAATCTTGCCTTAGACACCAATTAATCCAAATAAACTTGGACCGATTCACTTAAGAATTTCTTGCTCCTTAATGAGCTCGAATCCTTAGGGGCCAACGTCTAATCAGTTTTAAGAGGCTTGGGTAAGTGTAGTGAGGAATTAGTGATTTTTTAGCTAAGGAAAGGGTGAAGAAATCCCTCACCTTATCTTGATTAATGGGTTTTGCCCTTAAAAATATTTTCAAGTGAGTGCCAAATCAAGATGCTCAAATCACTTTGGTGAATTCCTACTATTATATGAAATGCAACCCTAGAAATTAAAAGCAACTAAAAAGGATGCAAAAATAAAAATCTTTTCATTTTTTATTATGGTCGACAATCAAAGAAATAAAGTTTATTAGGGTCGACAAATGTAAAATCTTTTTTTTTAAAATTTTTTTTTAAATCCTAATTATCTCTAATGTGATGAACTAACTAAGGGTGGAATTGAAAATACTAGATAGAGAAGTTACCACGCAAAAGCAATGCAAAGCCTCGTTGGAGGCAAATCCTCAATCTCGAATCTTCAACTCTCAATCTTCAAGCTCCAAGTTCCTACACAAAAGAAAACACACAAAATAAGGAACCAAAGTTAATCAAAATCCTACTTATGCGCCGTTCCTCAGCAACGGCGCCAAAAACTTGATGGGAACTAAATGATGTCCTATAGTTGTAAGTATACAACCTATCAAGTTATAGTATAAAAAGTTATCGATCCCACGAGGAATGGGAAGTAGGAAGAGTTTGTTCAAGTTTTGGTTCTCAAATTATGCACGACAATTAGGAGTTTATGTACATGGTGAATGTGGTTATGAAAAGATTAGAGAGTGGATTGTGGATTATGTACAAAATAAATGAAAACAAGAATGAGAGAGAGGAGAGAGTAAAGGAAAATCAAGATCAAGAAAATAAAATCAATAAAGCAAAAGATGGAGGATTCAATTAGAGATATGAAGGAATCTAGAATTGAATCCACTAGCTAATCTTACTTATAAGATATGAACCATTCTCTTTTATCACATTTCATTTTAGATTTATTAAGCATAGACTATCAAACCACTTAAAGAAAGCATAACCTATCAAATTATCACCTAAATGAAATCAATACTCATGAGGAGAATAACAACAAGATAGTAATCCTAGAATTCATAAGCATAACCTATCAAACCACTTAAGGAAAGCATAGACTATCAAATTCTTCTTCTATCGATTAGTTCTCTAGTTGATTAGCCTAAACATGATCTTTTTAAGCATAAGAGAGTGATTCACAAATATAAGAGAGAATTAGACTAGTTTCATGCAAAACTAGATCCCCACAAGAGGTCAGTTCCACATCTTTGGAAAATAAAAAGAAATCAAGAGAGGGAGGAGGAAAGGAAACTAAGTACAAAAAGGAAAATAAAAACAAAGAAATAAAGAAAAAGAAATAAAATGAGAAGAAAAGAAATAAAGACAATCTAACTAATTGCAAGGAATTAAATCTATGCTATAAATTAAAGACAAGACATGAAAGTAAATTGCATAAAAGTAAATTGCATGAAAGTAAATCTAAACTACAAAGCATATAAATGAACAAGAAATAAAAAGAAATGCAAAAATAAAATAGAAACCTACAACACCTGATCTTCATCTCATCCTCTTTTTGGTCCTTGGATAAGAAGAAGAGAAAGGAAATTGAAGGGGTGAAAAATTTTATTTATTGTGTAATAAAAATTATAATTTTTAGAAGGTCTTCTTAATTAAGAGTAACCATTCTCTCCAAATGGAGTTTTTACAAAATATTTCACACTCAAACCTCTCCCCCTCAGCCCCTATTTATAGCCCAACGGAGTTGATGTGAATCATTGGATCAAACTTGGCCACCAAGAAAGAGAAATCAGCCATTAATTAAAATCTGTTGCGAACCAACCGATCAGCCAATCGGTTGGCCAATCGGTTGGCCGACCGATTGGCCAATTGGTTGGTTTGTAACCGATTTTGTCTTTTCTTGATTTTCCTTCATGAATTTCTGTTGGATCCTAGGGTCTTCTTGGGTCTTCTTTGGACTTCGTTTTTGGGCTTCAATAATTGGCAGAAAAATAAAGAGTTTGAGTCTTTTGGGCTTTTATTCATTATTTCTTTATTAACCTGCAAAATAAGATAAAAATAATTATTAGTAGGATATTTATTCATATAACATAAGTAATGTGGGTATAAAATTGTAATTAAATTGTAATTATCAAATAACCACTCAAGATAAACATAGATTATTAAATTCTTCTACTACCAATTATTTCTCTAGTTGAGTATCCCAAACATAATCATTTTAAGCATAAATAGGCCAATCAGTAAATCATAAAAGAAATTAAACTACTTGCATACAATCCTAGATTTTCAACAAGAATTAGTTACTCATTTTGTAAAAGAAAAATAAGAAACTAAACTCTATGCTAGTAAGGATAAAGAACAAGAGGTAAATCAAAAGTACAAATAATAAAAGAAAGAAATAGAAAATCGAAAAATGAAAGAGCAAGATAATAAATCTATACTATAAAAGTATGAAATAAATCTACTACAAAGCAATAAATGTAATCTATCAAACATGAAATAAAAATAAGAAAATAAAATTCTAAAATATGTAATTCCATAATGAGAAAATAAAAGAGAAAAATAAAACTTACATTACAAGGGATTGGTCCCTTGCAAGAAAATCTTCATCTTTATCATTACAAGGAAGATTTTCTCAATTAAGAGTAACCCTCCTCTCCAAAATTGAGTTCTTTACAAAAAAATTTCACACAATAACCCTCATTCTCTATTCCTATTTGTAGCCTACATTAATCAACAAGAGCCTTTGAATTTGTCTTAAGCTCCATGAAATAAATCACAGTCATTCACTGTTCAGTTACGATTTTGTTAGGAACTAATAAATTGGTCAATAGATTAGCCAAGCGATTAGCTAATCAATTAGTCAATCAATTGGTTCATCAATTGGTTACTAACAGATTTTGATTCTCTTATTGACTGGTTGACCCAATTTTCCCTTGATCTTTTGGGCTTTTGTGGGCTTCTTGGCTTAAACTTGGGCTTCAATAAAAGGTTAAAAATGAGTAAGATTGGTTCTTTTGGGCTCTTACTCATTAATCCTTTATTATTTATAAATTAAGATAAAAATACTTTATTAGCAGATATTTTATTCAAAATAAAAGAGAAAATAAGGGTATAAAAGAATAATAAAATATGATGATTAATTACCCCCACACCTAAATTTTTGCTAGTCCTCTAGCAAAGAAATAAAGTAAAAAGGAAAGAAAGAAAAATTATAACTCACTTTCGCAGGAATCGCAGTTATATTTAGTGCATACAACAAGCCTTGAAACCCCTTGGTTACCCTAGAGGATGAGTTATAGTCTAGTGAGGATTTGTAGAGAATATGCCCACAAAATTCGGTCAACTTACCAATTTGAAGAAGTCAATATATAATTATTTCAATTTATATCTTTAAAGAATCTAATTAGAGTTAGTTTATGCTTAAGAAAATATTTTTATGCATAACTTAAAGTAAGTTTCTGACAAAATTCTATCATTTTAGTTATTCAAAACCAAGTTTAACTTAGAAATTTATCTAAAATTCTGAAAGGAGCATGTTAACTCTTTGTTTTAAACAATTTTCAAGCATCTTGATCAATTTATTTTTAAGAATATATATAAATATGACAATATATATATTAAATTTTTCTTTTTATATATGCATATATCTCTTTATTCCTTTGTGTTTTTGTTCTACTTTATCGGACTTTCTAAGTAACAACATATCGAGTGTTGGGTCAATTGATCCAAACCTAATTGGCCTTAGGTCATTAAGTATAGAAATACTCCTCAAGCTTAATCACTCGGTCAACTTAGGCTTAGTAAGATAGAATCACATTGGAGTTCAAAAAAGTTTTTATTAGTGCCCATTTTTTGCACTCTTCTTTTGCAAATATTTTTATAAGGGAAAATAAACTATGTTTCTAAGACTATAAAATCAACAGGAAAAATAAATTCCCCAACCTTAATTAGGATATCCTCAATCTCTCTCTTAGGTATCTTTATAGATCTATCAGCTAACTAGAGGGTACATCTGGTAGGTTTTAATTCACCTATCCCTAGCATTTGATCGACTGAATAGGGAAGAAGATTCACACTAGCTTCTATGTCTTGAAATGTCTTATCAATTAACATTGTTCCTATAACACATGAGATATAGCAGGACAGTCAGAATCCTTATATTTTAAAGGTGTGAGCTTTGAGAGTGTGTCACTAATATTAGTAGCTAGAAAGACTTTCTTTAGAACATTAGTGAGTCTTTTCTTAGTACACAAATCTTTTAAAAATTTTGTATATGATGGGATTTGTTAGATGGCATCTATGAGAGGAATGTTGATATTGACCTGCTTAAAAGTTTCGCCCAGGTCTGATGGAAAAGAAGGAACGAGCTTAAACCTATCGAGTTTGAACTTAGGTTCGATTTCAATTTCTTGGTCATCGGAAAGGGGTGATTGCTGAACAGAGTTATCAGATGTAGAGAGAGTTTGTTCAAGTTTAGCATTTTGAATAGGAGAAGAAGAAGATGGAGTTTGATCTAGCAACAATCTAACTTGATTATCGACCTGTTTTCCTGACCATAGTGTATGGATTGCATTCACTTGAGCTAGATAGATTGGACTCTATCCAAGATCTTTAGGGTTTGCAACCGGTTGACTCAAAAATTTTCCTTCTCTCTTTCATTCATGGCACTAGCTAGTTGACTAAGTTGGGTTTCTAACCTAGCTATGGCTTGAGTGTTGGAATTGAGCAATTGACCGGTTGCATAAAGTAATTTAGAGTGTTGAATGACTGAGTCAACATATTCATGGTCTATGTAGAAGATTTAATCATGGCTTCTAAACCATTCTCTAAGACACTAAAATGTCTCTCATGATCAGAACTTGGTGAAATAGGATTAAAGGTTGATTTCAAAGGGACTGATTCTAGGGTGTATGATTGGGTTTTGGGAAGTTGTTTGAAGTGTTGAATGGATCTTATTTCCTCTAGGAAATTGTGGGGTTGAAGTAGGAGTGAAATTATGATTTCTAAAGAAATTTCCCTAAGGTCCATGCAAAATTTTGATGACTTCTCCAATTTAGGTTATAAGTTGGAGAAAATGGATTATTTTTGGAATGCTGGAATGCAGTGTTCATTTGCTCTAGTCGTTGATTATTTACTAAGAGAGACATTCCTCTTAAATATGGGCTGGAGATAGACAGTTATGACATCCTGGGGAAGAAACGTGATTGATTTGTGTTGGGCCTTGTTCCATTATTTCTGAGGCTTCTAACCTATGTAGGATTGTAGCCATTTTTGCTTCAGATGCTATATTTAACTTGAGGGAAAGACCACTGGATGTAGTTAGGGGAACTGATGAAACTCTTTCATCACAATGTTCCCACTGCATGGTTTTTTTAGACAAACTTTCTAAAAATTCACAAGCTTCATCATCATTTTTCTTCATAAAATCCCATCGACACAAAGGTTCTAAGAAAGTTTTTAAAGAATAATTCAATCCTTCATAGATGATTTAGTATAATAGCCACTTTTGTAGGCCATGATGAGGATATTGGATAAGAAGATCCTTAAACCTATCAAAATATTTCTACAACCTTAGGACTATCTTGAAATTCTTAATGTTGTTTCTAAGCTTTATAATTTTATGAATTGGGAAGAATTTTTTTAAGAAAATGGTTACAAATTCATCCAAAGTTGAGATAGAATTTGTGGGTAAGCTTTACGCCTATTTTTTGCTTTGTCCTTAAGAGCAAATGGAATAAATCTGAGGTTAATTGCATATTCGATAACTTTCTAATCTTAATCACAAGACAAACTTTCTCAAACTCGGATATGAAAATATATGCATTTTTAGATTTATTTCCTAAGAACTTTGGAAGTATGTTTATGAAGTGAGCTCTAAGCTAAAAATTAGCTCTATTAACATAAGAAAGTATAATGCATGACATGATTGCATTCCTAGTGGGATCATGTCTTGAAGAATGGGTGGATTAGTATTTGCCACTTCTTTAGTTTCAAAAATTGGTTTAACATAGATTAATCGATTGGTGTTATCCCTAATCCAAACTTGTATACACCAAAATAAATTTCTATGAATTTTTAAAAATTGGTTCAACAAAGGAGATTAGGAAGAAGATCTATGACAACAAAAGTTAATTAAATTTTTTAAAAATTTTAATATATTTTTTAAAAGGAAAACTAAAAATGTAAAAGATTAGTGAATGGAAAGAAGAATGATTAAAGAAAAACCTAACGAAATATATAGGAGCAACAACTTGAAACAATCACCATTTATTCTAGGGTTAAGCCTAAACTAAACTAGACTAGCTCCTAAGCAAAAACTCATTCAGTGAAAAGATTGAAGTTTAGTTGGTCAGTTAGCTAGGTAAGGATAGTACTAGAGAGAGGCCAAGGACCAATTAAGTACCTCTTTTCTTGATGAGCGCTTTACACAATAGCTAAACCTTGTCTTAGACACTATTAGATTCAAGGAAACTTAAACCGGTTCACTTAAGAATTTCTAATTCCTTAGTGAGCTCGTCCTTAGGGGCCAATGTCGAATGAGTTTTAGAAGGCTTAGATTTATGTGGTGAGGAATTAGTGATTTGTGGGCTAAGGAAAGGGTAATGAAATCTCTCACCTTTGATTAAGGGGTTTTTTGCCCTTAAGAGTATTTTCAAGTGAGTGCTCAAATTAAAATGCCCACTTTGGTGAATTCCTACCAACTATATGCAATGCAACCCTAAAACTTAAAATAGATTTTAAAAGGATGCAAAAAGAAAATATTTTTTTAATTAGAGTCAACAATTAAACAAATGTGAGAAAGAGAGCTCTTTTTTTTAGTAAGAAAGCTTAATTTCCATTACCAAACTGTAGAAAAAGAAGATACAATCCCCCTATACACTCATAGTTCCTACAAAAACAGGAATCAAACTAAGTAAATAAAGCACAAACAAAACGTTTTATACATAGATAACCACCTATGTATTAGCAGCACCAACAAAAAAGCCTTACAAAGGCGCAAACTCAGGAAATATATGTATTCCTCTGCACCATGCTCTATTAGCTTCAGTATCTTTCATCTTTAATAACTTTGCACACTGGATTTTTACTTCAAAAGTGACTTGGTGAAATACATCTTCCACTCAACGCCTCTTTTTTGAAAAATCAACAAGTTTCTAGCATTCCCAATATGATATGAGCATGCAGCAACAACAGCTCTTTTGATTCTATTGATGCTAACACTCCCCTTCCAAGCTATGAGCATCCACGGTACAATGTCTTGCCATCTATAAGGAGGGTTAAATTTCTGCACAAAAGCCATCACCATGCCCCAAACTTGCAAACTAAAATTGCATTTAAAGAATAGATGATCTCTATTTTCTATCACCACACAACACAGAGCACAAGAGTTATCCTCTAGCACCCCGATATGCTTAAGCCTACACTTAGTAGGTAGTCTATCAAGACAAGCTAACCAAATAGCAAAGATATTTTTTGGAATACAGAGTCTATTCCACACAATATGAGCCCATTGTTTCTTTTCTATTTCACTAAGCAACATATGTTAAGTAGCAGAATAACTTAATTCAGGTTGAGGTCTAAGCTACTTCAAGCAACCATTATTATGAGCAATGCATAACAGAGCATCCTCCCTCAATTTGAGAATTCTCTTAAACACCCTTGAGAAATGAGGCTTAATATCAATTTGCCACAAATATTTCTCTCTGAGATAGTACCCATGTACCCATCTCACCCAGAGAAAATCCTTCATGACAATCAAGGACTACAGATTCTTTAGAACAAGGGCTTTGTTCAAGGAACAGATATGTTGTAAACCAAGGCCACCATAAATTTTACACATACATACATAAGTCCATGCCACTTTTGCTTTGGTATGCTAACCATAAGACCTAGTCCACAAATAATCCCTACATAGTTGCTCCACTAAGTGAATGACCCCCTTAGGCAAGATGAAAGTACTCCCCTAATAAGCATGCATATTGTAAATAACACTTGTCATCTGCCAACATAGGACAAGAATCTGGCAGTCCAACTTCTAATTTTTGAGAGAATTCTCTCAATCAGCACAACACAATCAATAGATGAAGGCCGTTTAGATGAGAGAGGAATGCCCATATATCTGAGAGGTAACACCCCTTCCGTAAACCCCAAGTGTTGTAGGATCGATGTCTTATTTGCATCAGACACCCCTCCAAAGAAAACTTGGCTTTTGGACAAATTAACACACAGTCTAGCGACTTGAGAGAAATGTGAGTTTTATAGAAAAGTTTTGAGAAAACATCTGACAATGACATTATCGTGAATAATAGATTTCTGTAGATTTCTACAAATCTCAGCTATAATTTCTCTCTAGAAATCAACTCTCATTTACAGAATAGCATCATGTTATGAACAAAACATAAATGAGTAATCTTATTTTTTTACACTTAGGATGAAAATGAAAACCCTTCACTTCCCCCAAGTCGGATAAACTTCTACTGAAGTATTCCATTACCAAGGCAAAAAAATAAGGCAAGATAGGATCCCCCTATCTTATACATCTTTTCCCTTGAAGTTGCTTACTAGGCTGGTTATTAGCAAGGATAGTATAGGATGCAGTGCTCACACACTCCGTAACCCATCTGATAAAGTTATGAGGGAACCACAAACCCTTTAATATAGCAGCAAGGAAGTGCCAACTGATTTAATCATAAGCTTTTCTCAAATCAATCTTCACAGTACACCTAGGAGAAGTATTTTTCCTCCTATACATATGGACTAACTCCTAAGCCATCAAAACATTGTGCACTATACTTCTGCCTTTAATAAAAGCTCCTTGGTTTTTACTCACAATCAGAGGAATTACTCTCCTGAGTCTATTTGTTAACACATTTGAAATGCATTTGTACAAAATATTGTAACAAGCAATAGGTCTATAGTCAGAAGCACTGTTAGGACATTGAATCACCCACAACAGAGGTAACATCATCTCCAATAATATCCCAAGAATCTTTATAAAATTTGGAATTAAATCCATCTGGTCCTGGGCTTTTTTGCACATTGATTTGGAATAATGCATTTTTTATTTCTGCTGCAAACACTGGCCTACAAAGTTCAATGCATTGATCATCATTGATGAGGGGGTCCTCTTGACAAAATTGACAGAAGGAGAGGCTGACAAGGAGCATTCACACCCAATATATTGCTATAGAAGTTCACCAACTCCCCTTGAATATCCTCATGCTTAGTCAGCTAAACACCCTAAGAGTCCACAATAGAGAGAATAGAGTTCCTCATTCTTCTTTGTTTAACTTTAGCATGGAAAAAAGCAAAATTGTTATCCCCAAGTTTGAGCCAATCAACTCTAGCTTTTTGCTCTAAGAACATAGACTCATGTTTAAGTAGGAACAAAAACTGTTTTAGAGAATCACTTTCATAAGTAAATAGTCATGCATCTGTTGGCTTGTTCTGAATAGCAATTTGAGCCTAAAATAATTCCTCTCTTACTTTTTAACTCTAGTAGATATTCCTCCAAAGTATTGAGAGTTGAATCTTTTAGTTGAGATTTAACTATCTTCAATTTTTATAAAAGTTTGTACATAGGTGAACCTTGTATCTGTTTCCTCCAAGCGTGACAAACAACATATTTAAACATGGGGTGCTCACTACTAGAAATTGAAGTATTTGAAAGATGATCTCATAGTAGATGGAATGTGAAAAGAAATCAGAGCTAGACTATGATCAGAAACCTCAGGAGATAAAAACTTAATATTAGTGGCAGGAAAAAATTTTCAACCAAGCATCGTTGACTAACACTTTATCAAGCGTACAAAAAATATGCATATTAGACCAAATCTAGGAACACCCTTTGATATTTTTATCCAACAGTTTAGTATTGCTGATAAGACTGTGCAATTCCAAGAGTTTATTTCTATTAACACTTCTCCCATGAATCCTTTCCTCAATATCAAAAATGCAATTAAAGTCATCAAGTACAACCTAGCGACCCTAAATAGAAGTAGCAATAGACCTAAGACTAGTCCAAAGACTTGTTCTGAGGTAAGCTTGGTTATAACCATAAATGAAGGAAGTAACGAAAATAGATGAATTGCTCTTATCCTAACTAAGCAATATATCAATTGGGAGGTAATTAGGAGACTCCGAACATTTATAATTGATGCATCCCACAGCACCATAATCCTTCCATGTGTATCATATTCAAAATTATGCAAAAAATGCCAATTAGGAGCATAATTACCAACAACAATAAAAGCTAAAGCAGGTTGAACCTTGGTTTCTATAAGACCAAACAGAGAAATATTATGTACATTAAGCAGATTCTTAACCTCTTTTTGTTTATTAGGGTTGTTAAGTCCTCTAATATTCAAACATCCAAAGGCTTTCATCCAGGTTGAGATGAGCTACCTCTACCTCTATTGCTACTAAGACCCTTGACATTAGAATTAGTTGAAGGAATAACAACTTTCTACTTATTGCTTCCAATTTTATTAGAGAGATCAACAAACAAATCAATACCACTATCATCATGAACAATGAGGGGAGTAAAGCCATTATTAGTGCTAACCTCCGTAGTCTCGTTGGCACGAGAACCAGAGCTCATATTCTACATACAAGAACTATATCCACCCTCATTAGAGGTTGAAGCAGGAGCATTTCTACTCCTAACTTGTTGCCATCCTAAATCACCCTCAGGGGCATTACTCTCTGGTTCACCGCTAACAATTTTATCAACATTGCTAGGAATAGTTCTTTCAGCTTCAACTACCTCGGGTATTACTTTAGGACCTAGATTTTCTAAATATTCTTCTTCTTACATTAATCAAGGTTATGTCCAAAGACTTTACAGTTAGTACATGTAGGTGGTATCCATTCATATTCCACCATTTGATCAAACTCTCTACCACCAGGACCTTTTATCTTCAGTGATTTAGGTAAAAGAAAATTAGGTTGGATCTCAACACAAACTCGACCATAAGAAATCCTATCTTTTTTAGCAGTGATACCATCTGTACAGACAAGTCTAACAATCACACTAGCTAATTTACTCAGTGCATGTTCATTCGGAAAATGAAGCTTTAGATTAGGAAATTTCACCCAAATCGGAACTGAAGAGAGATGTAGGTCATCTAAATTGAGATGAACTGATCATGGAACAAGCAATAAGGGCTTGTTATCAAAAGTCCATGTTCCTTGTGGTAATACGACTAGTTTAGACTCATTAGAAGGAAATTTGAATAGGAAAATACCTAAATACATAGTTAAAATCTTAACCAATCCATGCTCACTCTAGTGGTTAGCTACATAATTCTTGATAGAACTATATGGCGCTTTAAAGCCAAGAATATAGCCAACTAGGGCAAATTTCCATTCTTTGACACTGCAATCCTACTATGAATCATCGAATTGGATAAAATTGGACTCTACAAATTGTTGAGAAATGAAGGAAAGATTCATTCCATTCTCCTTTTCACAACTTCCAGTAACAATAGAAGCCCATGATGGTCTATAGGCGTCCTCAGCTAAGATCACCAAAGATTGAGTAGATTCCATCCGGGATCAAGCCGATCTATCTTGAGAACAAGCAGATTCCTCCTGAGAATGTGAGGTTATCACTCTTAATTGTCACACACACAACTTGTGAACCGATTTTGATTAATTCCTAAAACACCTTCCTCGTGGGATCGATAAATTTATTTTGGTGTATGCAAATTTGGATTAGAGATAATACCGATCATTTTGAACCAATTTTTGAGACTAAACCAATGGAAATCATAATCCACCTGTTCTTCAAGATATATATTATCCCGAAGAAAAGAATGAGTCAAATCTAAGTTTTGAGGAAATTTTTGGTGTGGAGCTGAAGATATTAGAAGAAATAGGATCAGATCAGGTCTCTCAGAACAAAGGAACTATGTTTGATACATCTTTCTCTGAACTTAGTTTTGAAGAACTGTTTGCGGATAAACTTAGAATCCTAGAAAACAAACAACAACCGAATTTTCATACCTCAACCAAGAATCTTGTGTTTGAGGAAATTTTAAAGAACTGGTTGTGTTAGGACAAACTTTCATCAATAAGGAATCTAAGTTCAAATTTAAAAATTAAAATTTAAAATGCATAACACCATTGATACATACCTTCAATTGCTGCAAAAATGTTTGAAAACTTGAATTATCTGAGTTTAAGCACATTGTTGAAATTATCATTCTAAAATTTTTCAAAATTTGAGGTAGAATTTTCAGCAATAAGGTAGGATTTTATGTAGAATATGAGCTTCTTATTTTTAATTTGTCATTCTACATCTTTGCTTTTTGTCTCATAATAATGAGAATAATAAAAAATTTTATTCTTCTCTCATTTGAGAGTTTCTTATTCTTTTGAAAGAAAAAAGAAAACAAAAGAATATTAAAAAAATGAAAAGAAAATTTTAATTTCCTCCTCCTCATATCAAAGGTAATTGCAGATTTTTGCCTTGTCATCATTGTTCTAGATTGACCGAATAAATGTAAGTGCTTTATTTCTTATGTGCTTTACTTTGTGCATCATAGAGTTTGCATTGAGGACAATGTAAAATTTAGGTATGGGGTAGGAACTAATCATTTTTCCTATTTATTTTACCATTTTTCCTCTTTTCTCTTCTTTTTATATCATATTTTTCCTTTCTTTTTGTCACTTGCCAACTTAATAGAGTTAATTAATAATTGATTTATTCGATAAATTTTAAAGTTTCTAATCCTTAGTTAGTTTTATACTCAAGTTTACCTTTTATGATTACCCTAAATAAATTTCTTAAGAAATAATTTTCAAAGTAGTATACTTTACTAAAGTCTTAACTTAGACTTTTAATTAAAGGAATGAAATTTTTGCATGCTTCGCTTAGAGTAGAAAATAATTTTTCAAGTTGTCTTTATCCAAATATTTTTTCAAGATATATATACATATACACATATATATATATATATATATATATATATATATATTAAAAAATAAAATAAATAATAATAAGTAAAATAACTTTGCAAAGAAGAGTGCAAAATGGGCACCAATAAAAATTCTTTTAAAATTCAAGATGGTTCTATCTTACAAAGTCTAAGTTGACCGAGTAATTATGCCTAAGGAGTATTTCCATGTTTAAGGACCTAAGCCCAATTAGGTTGAGATTCATTAGCCTAAAACTCATTAAATGGTCAATTAGAAAGCCTGATGAAGTAGGAAAAAATCACCAAGGAATAAAGAGAGTAAAAATAAAATAAATACCAAAAATGTTTTCATATATATATAATTATATTTATATGTTCTTGAAAAATAAATTGATTAAGAGACTTGAAAATTATTTAAAACAAAGAGCTAGCATGTTCTTTTTAAAATTGTAAATTAAATTTCAAAGTTAGATTTAATTTTGTATAACTATAATGAAAAGACTTTCTAAGAGATTTACTTTGGAGTTATACATAAAAATATTTTCTTGAGTAAAAACTAGCTTCAATTAGAATGTTTAAATATATCAAGTGAATTAACTATTCATAGACTTCTTTAAATTGGCAAGTTGACCAAATTTTATGGGTAGATTCACTACAAACCCTCATGAGACTACAACTCGTCCTCTAGGGTAACCTAGGGGTTTAAAGACTTGTTGTATGTGCTAAATATAATCGCGATTCTTGTGAAAGTAAGTTAGGATTTTTCTTTCTTTCCTTTTTAATTTCTTTCTTTACTAGAAGACTAGCAAAAGTTTAGTTATGGGGGTATTTGATAATCACATTTTTATAATATTTTATACCCTCATTATCTATTTTATATTAATAAATATACCACTAATAATATATTTTATCTTAATTTGCAGGTTAATGAATAATCAATAAATAAAAGTCCAAAAGACTCAAACTCCCTGATTTTCTGACACTTTTTGAAGCCCAAATATGAAGACAAAAGAAGGCCCAAGAAAGCTCAAGGATCCATAAAGAAATCGGGTCAAGAAATCACAAAAAAACTAAATTTGCACAAACCAATCGGTCGGCCAACCGATTGGTCAACCGATTGATCTGAAATAGATTTGTTTTATGGCTGAGATTTAATCCTTAATCTCTAAGCAAATATCCAAGGGTTCTCATTCATTGTTGTAGGCTATAAATAGGGGTAGATAGTGAAGGGTTTAAGTGTGAAACATTTGATAAAAACTCTATTTGGAGAGGAGGGTTACTCTTAATTGAGAAGACCTTCCAAATTGCAGCTTTGTTGCAATTAATAAAAAATTTTAACCTCTTCATATTTTTCTTCCCTTTATTTCTTGATGAAGATGAAGATCAAGGTAAAATTTACCTTCATCAAGAGGTTAAAACCCTCTTGGAATGTAAATTTTCTCTTTTATCTTTTATTTTCTTGTAATATTTGCTTTTCTTATTTGAGATATTTAATAGGCTAGAACCCTCTTGTTTTAGATTTATTTTGATGCTTTGTAGAGTAGATTTACTTTCATGTCTTTATTTTCTTGCATTACTTTCTTACATTTATTTTGTTGTATAGATTTATTTTTTGCATTATTTTAAGAGGCTAAAACCCTCTTTGTAATTAATTTTTATTTTCTTTCTCTCTCAAAGAGGCTAGAACCCTCTTTGGGTTGGTTTTATTTTCTTTCTCTCTTAAAGAGGCTAGAACCCTCTTTGGAGTTAGTTTTATTTCTTTTAATTATCTCTCAAAGAGGCTAGAACCCTCTTTGAAATTAGTTCTTATTTTTATTCTCTTCCTTTTATTTCTTTTTTTCTTTTTATTTTCTAATATGTGGAACTAATTCTTGTAGGATCTCTAGAATTGTATGAAACTAGTTTGATCTCTTTTATAATTTGTGAATTATTCTCTTGTACTTAAAATGATTATGTTTAGGATCAACTAGAGAACTAATTGGTAGGAAAAGAATTTGATAATCTATGCTTATCTTGATTGGTTTGATAGGTTATGCTTATGAATTCTAGAATTACTATCTAATTGTTGATCTTTTCATGAGTATTAATTTTACTTGGATGGTAATTTAATAGGTTATGCTTTCCTTAAGTGGTTTGATAGCCTATGCTTAATAAATCTAAAGTAAAATATGATAAAAAGAAAGGTTCATAATTTATAAGTGAAATTGGCTAGTGAATTCAATTATAGATTCCTCATATCTCTAATTGAATTCTCCATCTTTACTTTTTTGATTTTCCTCTTTATTCTTGATTTTCCTCTTTATTCTTGATTTTCCTTTATTTGTTTCTTGATTTTATTTTCCTCCATTCTTTCTCCCCTCTCAATTTAGTTTTGTTCTTATTTGCATATAATTAAATCACTCTCTCATATCTCTCCACAACCACATTTATCACTCCTAATTGTCACACACACAACTTGTAAACCGATTTTAATTAATTCCTACAACACCTTCCTCGTGGGATCGATAACTTTTTATACTATAACTTGATAGTTGTGCACTTACAACCTAGGTTCTATTTTTTCCCTATCAAGGGTCAACTCAGATGATGCGATCAAGTGAGAGCTGGTCTCGACTTGGCCTTCCTTTGAAAGCGGCCATGGAACTCTAGTCGCTCTGGCTAGGGGGGTGAGCTGATCTGTTGATTAGTGCGGATGTGGAACACATGTCGACTCCAAGAGGAGGATTAAAACTTGGTGTAATTATTATCATAACAGTTGCTATTTTTTTACACCAATGTGAGGTATGTCATGCAGCATCGCGTGCACCATGATTACTAGTCAATAATAAATGAAGGACAAAAGTAATACAAAGTTACCATAAGCTCTATCCATATCTCCTTGTTGTCCGTCCATGGTAGTTCTTAGAATTTGAAATAAGGATTAATGATACTTGCTCCCCATATGAGAACCCCATATAATTATTGAATCTTGATGCCCAAGTCCCAACAGGCAATGCATCCTTATTCAAGCAAAAAATGGCTCTCATGCCTCTCGGTGGTTGCTTGGACTCAGGCTTGCTCCCGCCACGTCATCCCGCTATGCGATCCGGCTTAGCACCTACAATGAAAATAATATGATAGTATAGCAATCAGAGGCATAAAAATTGCTTATCGATGCGAGCGAAACTTCGTGACGGTGGGTTGGCAACTAACGATCCATTCGACAAACCGACGTCGCAAAACGCATCACGCGTAGAGCGAGTCGACGAGCGCATAAAGTGAGTCGGCAAGGCGTACGAGCCAATGAAACGACGTGCCGAGTTGACTAAACTCAAACGTTGACGAGACGGAATCAACCGTACTTAGTCCGTCAATGCAAACGGGCCGCTTAAGCTCTGAAAGTTGATCGGGCACAGACTCAAACACAACGGCGACATCACCGGAGCAAAACTAAGCCCGGAAGACCAAAAGAATCGACGAAGAATCGCCGGAAAACGACGGAAACGCCGAAAACGCCGCAAAGACGGCGCCGCTGCCAAACTCGCCAGTATTAGGTGGTTTACCACTTTGGCCGAGCCACCTCGACAACTTGGCAGAGGTGGCTCGACAGAGTGGTAGAGCCACCAAGATGGCGGGCACCCCTCCATTGTATAAATAGGGGGGGTGTCATCTTCGAGGGGGCACTTGGGATGAAGGGCTTGGATTTTCGGGGAGGCTTTGGGAGGTTGGATTTTTGAGGATTTGGAAGAGCTCGGACTTCGAAGAATTCTTGCGAGATCTACAGTAATCGGTAGGTCTCGAGCAGCAGCAGTACAAGTGCGATCGGCCTTGAATCTACAAGCAAAGGTAACGGAATTGGTTGAACTCTGAGATACCCTCTAGGTTAAGCCGTCTTAACCTCGGGGATAGCTTGTGATTTCTCCTTGTAGATCTCACCGCTCGGCGATCCTCTCCTTCGAGAGTCCGATCCCATGCGATCCTCTCCTTCGTGAGTGTGATTCCCTCGGTAACCGTTTCCTTCGTGAAGCGAGCCTTTATCTGTAGTTCGAACCGGGTCTCTACTTGGATTGGAATTGGCGGTGGTCCACGGACACAAAAGTCCCGACACGGGCAAAGAAGAACCCATAGCGAGGACCTCGATATAACAGAGATCCTCGTGTTTGTTCAAAAGGATAAAAGTTGTAATCTTTTTTATTTTCATTGTAAGCCTTAAAATAAAGGCGATATTTCTTTTGAATTTTCTTTGTAGGCCAAAGAAGGCGTAAGCAAGTTCAAATCAATGACAATCATCCCAACTTTTACCGAACAAGCTGGCGACCACGATGGGAATAGCGGTCTCAAGTCGAGATCGTCGTGTCGTAGCCGCGAATCGGATCCGTAGAAGAAGAAGTCAAAGGCCTCAAGGACGATAGGAAAAAAAATTTCGGTGCCGGACCGCAAAGGGGCGGCCCTTTGACCCCAGCAGCTAGGCTAGCGGGACCGAAACTTCTGCGTAGGGTGTAATAATTATGCTCAATGAAGTCAACCGAATCCAAGTTGATCCGGGTTCGCTGTGAGTATCATACTATCATCCTTGTCGGATCGTCCTCCCCACAAATCGAAGGATCTCCGTGCAAGAAAGATCCATTTGTCCTCGGCTCCGGAACTTTAAAGCGAGGATCTTAACTCGCCGTTGCGAAGTTGCACCAATGGCATCCTTCCAGGCATCCAGATCGCCGGATCTCGCGAGGAGATCGCCGTGATGGCATCTTGACTCTCGGCGTGAGTTCGCCAAGGCCACGGCATCGGTCGGCGGTGTCGCTACAAAGTGGATCTGAAGTCGGAGAGGTCAAGAACCTCGTCAATAGGTGCACGGCAACTCCTCCAAGCCGCCAACAAATGATTGGTTCGCGCCAAACGAACGATCAACACTTGAAGAACGATCCGTGAGGCTGCATTACGCAGACACACGGGCTCTAGTTCAGAGGCCCGGATGTAGAAGAAGGAGAAGTGGACAGAAGCCGCCGAAAATGCGCCAAGTTTGGAGTCCGAACCGAACAACGATTCGGACGAAGCCAAAACGCTAGTCAAGAATCAGCCACCTCAAACCGATTCGGCTCGCGCCCACTTCGGTCAATCCGCTGGCGTATCCCAGCAAGAAAATGGCTTTGGAGCACCTCGCTCATTGCATGATGATCGAGGTAAAATTTCGATCAAAGAACGATTGGGCCGTCACTCCCCGGCAGTGGGGTCGCACCCACCTCAACCGTGATAAGAAGATTCCTGAATGCTTCACCGAATTGATCGGTTCGAGCCCGCCGAACTTCGCCGAAAGGCTTAACGCTGAGATTAGTGACTCTTGGAACCTCTGATAATGTGACTCATCCTCAGAAGGAGACATTTTCATCTGACGACGATGACGTTATACCTGAGAAGTCATACCAACACACGAAGGGTTGCTCCGGCATTCATGCCGATGAGTTGTACTATCGCGGCCGGGGAATGCAGTAAATCTCGAAGAGAAGTTCCCCCGAATTGAACACGCATTGTCCGTGTTCTCAAACTAATCAGGGCGGTGTTGTCAGAATGTAACTACACCAAGCCAGCTCCGAAGAAGGCGTCGCTCTTTGATAGGCTTGGCAACAAGATCGGAGTCTCAAAGGCGATATGACCAACAGAGGATTGGGATACGAATCCTCCTCAGAAGATGAATGCTCATGGCTGATTGATAATAAGCCACCCGATGAGGTAGACGGACATTCGTCTGATTCTTCGGCTTGGGATTCTGACACCAGCCTCGGAGAAGCTTTCAAGGCTTTGATGTCAAATACGGCTACGGTTGATCCTGCTACTATGGAGGGTGATGAAGGTATGCCAACATGGGAAGACCCATGGATCCATCAACTCCAAGAGCAGTTTGGGGATAGGTTCGAACAAAGAGAACCCCCCACTAAGGATGAGGTAGTCCAGGTTAATATGGGGGATGAAGAGCATCCTAAACTCATAAACATTAGCAATACTCTCCCCTTGGAAGAAAAGGAAGAGTTGATTGCCCTAATCAGGGAGTATATCGATGTATTCACCGAGTTACGAGGACATGCCAGACTCGACCCTAATGTGGCAACACATCGCCTCAACATCAAGCGGATGTCAAACCCGCCAAGCAACAAAGAAGACGGTTTCGCCCACAAATATTGGAGGCAATTGTTGACGGTGAAGAAACTCATAGAATCGGATTCATCGAGGAAATTCAACATCCGGATGGGTGGCTAATATAGTCCCGGCCATGAAGAAGAATGGGTCGATTAGGACTGTGTTTACTCACGAGACCTCAACGCCGCTTGCCCGAAAGATGACTTTCCTCTTCCAATCACTGATGTCATAGTTGACAACACGTGTGGATTTGAAAGAATGTCCTTTATGGATGGCTTTTCGGGGTACAACCAAATCAAGATGCACCCCGATGACGCCAAACACACAGCGTTCAGAACGCCCATCGGTATATTTTGCTACACGGTCATGCCGTTCGGCTTAAAGAACGCCGGTGCAACATACCGAAAGCAATGACGAGATTTTCTAGGATCTTCTTCGAAAACAAATAATGCTACGTCGACGATTTGGTCGTGAAAAGCCGTGACAAAGGAGATCACATCAAAGATCTTAGAACGGTATTCGAACTCATGCGAACTCATCAACTAAAGATGAACCCTGCCAAATCCTTCCTTGGGATGTCTAGTGGCAAGTTCCTTGGCTTCGTCGTCACCAACAAAGGAATCCATGTCGATCCTGATAAAGTAAAGGCGATTCAAGAATTGCAACCCCCGAGAAATCTGAGAGAACTCAGGGGGTTACAAGGGCGATTGGCGTACATCCGACGGTTCATATCGAACCTATCTGGGAAGTGCCAACCATTCTCAAAATTGAATAAGAAGGGCGTGTCATTTATTTGGGATGACGCCTGCCAGAAGGCATTCGAGGAGATCAAATCGTATCTCGCTAAACCTCCTGTTCTTGTTGCACCGCGGTCGGGAAAACCGTTTTTGATCTACGTCAAGGCAACGGATCACTCGTTAAGCGCTTTACTCGCGCAAGACGACGGTACGTCACGTAACAGCAGCAGTATTACCCGAAATAACATTAGTCGGTGCCGAAGTCTCGATATCCAATGGTCGAGAAGCAGTGCCTTGCATTGGTGTTCGCGATTCAGAAGATACGACACTATTTAGTCGAACAAACGATTTATGTTATCTCTAACGTAAATCCGTCCAATATTTATGACCCAAATTTCAATGAGTTGGCATTTGGCTAAATGGGCCTTGCTCTTGTCCCAATATGACTTGTATTTCAAACAACGTAAGTCACCAAAGGACAATCGATTTGTGATCTCTCGCCACCGACGAACGGACGCAGCTTGAGCTATATGATGATCTTCCGATGAAGTCCACGGTTAACACTACATCGCACCAACAAATATGGCGATTGTATTTTGATGGAGCTTCGGCCACCAATGTGGCGAAAACCCCTGATGTTCTAAAATCTCCACCGAGTCTGAGTTGTCTTGATTTCCGGGAATCATGTCATGCCCCGCGCATATTCACTCACCAACCCTGCTCTAATAATGTAGCCAATACAACGCTACTTATTGGACTTAGTTTCAAGGAGCCGGGGTCAATATCTCGCCGCACGGCGATTCGCAATTGATAGTTAAGCAGTTCGTGGTGACTACGGTCGAACTGATCTAATCCCCTATCATCGATAGTCGTTGAAATAGCGCACTCATTCAAGAGTTTTTCATCGAATATATCCCGCTTCCAAAACGCTTTATGCGGATGCACCGGCGGCGCAATGTGTCGTTAGCACAACCTTCCGAGACCGAACAACTAGTTACGGTCAGACTCACCAACTCTTTGTACCATTATACTAAGAGACACAAGAAGATAAGGGGTAGTTACCAAAGAAGTATATACAACCCAAATCAAGATGCACCCCGATGACGCTAAACACACAATAGCCAACCGCATCGGTATATTTTGCTACACGGTCATGCCGCTCGCTTAAAGAACGCCGTGCAACATAAAGCAATGCAATGAGATTTTCGAGGATCTTCTTCGAAACAAATAATGCTACGCCGACGATTTGGTCGTGAAAAGCCGCGGACAAAGGAGATCACATCAAAGATCTTAGAACGGTATTCGAACTCATGCGAACTCATCAACTAAAGATGAACCCTCGCCAAATCCTTCCTTGGGATGTCTAGTGGCAAGTTCCTTGGCTTCGCGTCACACCAACAAAGGAATCCATGTCGATCCCGATAAAGTAAAGGCGATTCAAGAATTGCAACCCCGAAACTGAGAGAACTCGGGTTACAAGGCATGGCATGACATCCGACGGTTCATATCGAACCTATCCGGGAAGTGCCAACCATTCTCAAAATTGAATAAGAAGGGCGGTCATTTATTTGGGACACGCCGAAGGCATTCGAGGAGATCAAATCGTATCTCGCTAAACCTCCCGTTTTGTTGCACCGCTGCGTCGAAAACCGCTTTTGATCTACGCCAAGGCAACGGATCACTCGTTAAGCGCTTTACTCGCGAAGACGACGACAGCCGGTCACGCAACGTGCAAGTATTACCCGAGCCGAACATTAGTCGGTGGCCGAAGTCTCGATATCCAATGGTCGAAGCGTTGCCTTGCATTGGTGTTCGCGATTCAAGATACGACACTATTTAGTCGAACAAACGATTTATGTTATCTCTAACGAATCCGTCCGAATATTTATGACCCAAATTTCAATGAGTTGGCATTTGGCTAAATGGGCCTTGCTCTTGTCCCAATATGACTTGTATTTCAAACAACGTAGTCACCAAAGGACAATCGATTTGTGATCTCTTGGTCACAAACCGACGACGACGCAGCTTGAGCTATATGATGATCTTCCTGATGAAGTCCACGGTTAACACTACATCGCACCAACAAATATGGCGATTGTATTTTGATGGAGCTTCGGCCACCAATGTGGCGAAAACCCCTGATGTTCTAAAATCTCCACCGAGTCTGAGTTGTCTTGATTTCCGGAATCATGTCATGCCCCGCATATTCACTCACCGAACCCTGCTCTAATAATGTAGCCGAATACAACGCTACTTATTGGACTTAGTTTCGCCAAGGAGCCGGTCGAATATCTCGCCGCACGGCGATTCGCAATTGATAGTTAAGCAGTTCGTGGTGACTACGGTCGAACTGATCTAATCCCCTATCATCGATAGTCATTGAAATAGCGCACTCATTCAAGAGTTTTTCATCGAATATATCCCGCCCAAAACGCTTATGCGGATGCACCGGGCGCGAAGTCGTGTCGTTAGCACAACCTTCCGAGACCGAACAACTAGTTACGGTCAGACTCACCAACTCTTTGTACCATTATACCTAAGAGACACAAGAAGATAAGGGGTAGTTACCAAAGAAGTATATACAACCCAAACCAAGTTGGAGCCCCGAGATTGGCGCTTTCCTATCATCGACACGCCTTACATGGTATTCTACCGTAAGACGAAGGAGAGAGAGTCAACCGCCAAGAGCTCCAAGATTCTTTTACAACACGAGACCCGTGATGTTATATCACGGGTACGATGGTCTTTGCTACGATGCCTCTCAAACAAAGAGGCGTAAGAGGTCCTTCGAAAGCACACGAAGGTGAATGTGGTGCGCACTACCAGTCCCAAGCTCTACGATCGAATCAGAGAATGGGCTACTTCGCCAACAATGATTAATGACGCGGTCGAAGCACGCCGAAATGCCACACGGTCAAATTCACGCCAATTATATGCATCACCTCGTAGCTTGCATCCTTCGCCACATCCTCGCCATTCGAGACATGGGGAATGGACGTAGTAGGTCCCATTTTTCCTCCGGTCGTCAAAGGCGCATCGGTTTATTCTAGCGATCACCGACATTCCAAGTGGGTCAAGCAATCCCGCTTAAAGAAGTCAAGGCGAAAAGCCGCCATCAATTTATCAAACACCATGTCATTTATCGACATGGTGTCCCGAGACGGATCGCATGATAATGGTCCCCAATTTATCGCCAATTCCTTCATCGTTTTGCGAAATTCAAGATACAAGATGTCTCGCCGATAGCCTATAATCCAAAGAAGAAATGGATTAGCCGAGGCATTCAACAAGACGATTATCAAAATCACGGGCTTGTGAAGAATAACAAGCCAGACCGGACGATAAACTTGAGAAGCACTCGCATATCGCACAACGGACGCGACGCCTAACCGGAGAGACCCCCGACTTCGGTTTACGGGTGCGGCGCTTCTCCGTTGGAAATTAGATTCCGTCACTTCAGACGCCTTTCAACAGATGACGATCAAGAACAACATCAAAACGCCTCAAGAGCTTGAGATGTTAGATGAGAAACGCCGAGGCTCAACAATGCATTGAGTTTTACCAAGCTAGGATGTCGAGGGCTTTCAACAAGAAAGTTCGACAGAGAACCTTTAAAGAAGGAGATTTGGTCCTCACGCCGACTCCATAATCAATCACTCCAAAAGAAAGGTAAATTAATCCCAATGGGAGGGTCCATTATAATAGAAACGCTCTACCTAATGGTGCATATCGCCTAATTACCCAAATGGCGACCGCAATTAATGCCGATAATGGAAGTTCCCAAGAGATACTACCCTTAGTATCTTCAGATAACCCGCTTCACCGAAGTTCCTTGTGGATGTTTCACCCACTTTTCGTGAGGATAACCCTATATTTGTCCTCCATCATAATTTCCCACCGATCAAATTCCTTGAAGGTGGGCCTACAAATTTTCGCACATTACCAAAATCTCCCTCTGATTCCGCCTTATGAACAAGAGGCCCAATCAAAACCCTTTTACGGAGATAGAATATAAAATTCTTCCTCTCCAAGCCGAAGACCTTTTCGTGGATAAACGGAGGGGTTCTTTCCATCGCCATCCTAGGTAGCTACCGACCGGTATGCGCCGATTTTCGCACCGTGTTGTCCGGAATCGGGGTCACCCGAAGTCTTTTCGGTTCTCGAGTGGAGATCCCACTCTAGTTCCATCTCTCCTAGGTAGCCGACCGAAGGTATGCGGCGGATTTTCGCACCAGGTTGTCCGGACCAAGGTCACCCGAAGTCTTTTCTGCTCGTGAGTGGAGATCCCACTCTTAGTTTCATCTCTTCCTAGGTAGCTCGACCAAGGTATGCGGAGATTTTCGCACTGTGTTGTCCTGGATCAAGGTCACCCGAAGTTCTTCGTTCTCGTGAGTAGATCCCACCTCTAGTTTCATCTCTCTCCTAGGTAGCGCCGACCGGTGTATACGGATTTTCGCACTGTGTTGTCCGATCAAGGCCACACCAGTCTCTTCGCCCTCGGAGTGGAGATCCCACTCTTAGTTCCATCTCTTCTCCTGTAGCCGACCGGCGGCGCCGATTTTCGGACCAGGTTGTCCGGATCAAGGTCACCTCGAAGTTTCTGGGTTTCTGAGGAGATCCCACTCTTAGTTCCATCTTCATCTTAGGTAGCTACCGACCGGCTATACGGATATTTTCGCACTGTTGTCCGGATCAAGGTCGCCTGAGTCTCTTTGGTTCTGGAGGGAGATCCCACTCTTAGTTCCATCTTCATCTTAGGTATACCGGATGCGGTACGGATTTTCGTGACGTGTTGTCCGACCGAAGGTCACCAGTCTCTTCGGTTCTCGAGTGGAGATCCCACTTAGTTCCATCTTTATCTTAGGTAGCGCCGACCGGCGTATACGTGATTTTCGTATTCTGTGTTGTCCGGACCGAAGGTCGCCTCGAAGTCTCTTTGTTCCTCGGAGTGGAGATCCCACTCTTAGTTCCATCTTCATCTTAGGTAGCTACTGATCAAGGTATAAGCGCGGATTTTCGCACTGTGTTGTCCGATCAAGGTCGCCGAAGTCTCTTTCTTCTCGGAGTGGAGATCCCACTCTTAGTTCCATCTTTATCTTAGGTAGCTCACCAGCAGTACCGATTTTCGCACCGTGCTGTCCGACTTAGGTCAGCCGAAGTCTTCTTTTGGTTTCGGAGTGGAGATCCCACTCTTAGTTCCATCTCTTCCTAGGTATACCATCAAGGCGGCGGGATTTTCGCATTGTGTTGTCCGGATCAAGGTCACCGAAGTCTCTTCGTTCTCGAGTGGAGATCCCACTCTTAGTCCCATCTTCATCTTAGGTAGCCGACCTGGGTAGCGCCGATTTTCGCACAGTGTTGTCCGAATCAAGGTCACTCGAAGTCTTTTCGCTCTCTGAGTGGAGATCCCACTCTTAGTTCCATTTTCATCTTAGGTAGCGCCGATCAAGGTATGCCGGATTTTCGTGATCAGTTGTCCGATCAAGGTCGCCGAGTCTCTTCGGTTCCTCGGAGTGAGATCCCACTCTTAGTCCCATTCATTCATCCTAGGTAGTGAAAAGCCGGATTTTCACTCAGTTGTCCGATCAAGGTCACTCCCGAAGTCTTCGCTTCTCGGAGTGGAGATCCCACTCTTAGTTCCATTATCTTAGGTAGCTCGAATTGCAGGGTACGGGATTTTCGCATCGTGTTGTCCGGATCAAGGTCAATCGAAGTCTTTTCGTTCTCTGAGGGAGATCCCACTCTTAGTTCCCCTTATCCAGCCAACGGCTGCGCCGAGATTTTCGATCGTAGTCCGAATCAAGGTCACCCGAAGTCTTTTCAATTCCACGGTAAGGAATCATTGCTAAGCCTCATCCCGAAATAGAACACATTCTTCCTTCCCACCTCAATCAATCTTAACCGTTCAGCCATTCTCCGTTAAAGAAGACACCAAGATTCATCTTGGGGCATTTTATCCCAAGCCTAAGAAGGATAAAGCCAACGCCACACGCTGCTGCTTTAGTCTTTTCTCCATTGAAGAAGACACCGAGTTCGATTCTCGGGTATTTATCCCTCGGCCTAAGAGGATAAAGCCAACGCCACACGCTGTCGGGTTTAGTCTTTTCTCCATTGAAGAAGACACCTGTTCATTCTCAGCATTTTATCCCGGCCTAAGAAGGATAAAGCCAACTTCACACGCTGGCTTGTTTAGTCTTTTCTCCGATTGAAGAAGACACTAGAGTTCACTTCGCATTATATCCCGGTAAGAAGGAATAAAGCCAACGCTTCACATAAGCGGTTTAGTCTTTTCTCCGATTGAAGAAGACACCAAGGTTCATTCGGCATTTTATCCCGCCTAAGAAGGGATAAAGCTAACGCCACACGCTACTGCCGCTTAGTCTTTCTCCCCGATTGAAGAAGACACTGTGAGTTCGATTCTGGGTATTTTATCCCTGCCTAAGAGGATAAAGTCAACGCTTCACACGCTAGTTTGTTTAGTCTTTCTCCATTGAAGAAGACACCGTGTTCGATTGGGTATTTTATCCCTGCCTAAGAAGGATAAAGTCAACTTCACACGCTAGTTTGCTTAGTCTTTGTCCGATTGAAGAAGACACCGTAGTTCGATTCTCGGGTATTTTATCCCGCCTAAGAAGGGATAAAGCCAACGCCACACGCTGCTGCCGTTTAGTCTTTCTCCATTGAAGAAGACACCAATGTTCATTCTGGGCATTTTATCCCTAAGCCTAAGAAGGATAAAGCCAACGCCACACGCTGTTTGGGCTTAGTCTTTTCTCCGATTGAAGAAGACACTAGAGTTCGATTCTCGGGCATTATATCCCAAGCCTAAGAAGGAATAAAGCCAACGCCACACGCCGCTGCCGGGTTTAGTCTTTTCTCCGATTGAAGAAGACACCTGTTCATTCTGGGCATTTTATCCCAAGCCTAAGAAGGGATAAAGCCAACGCCACACGCTGCTGTTTGCTTAGTCTTTTCTCCGATTGAAGAAGATACTAGAGTTCGATTCTCGGGCATTATATCCTCAAGCCTAAGAAGGGATAAAGCCACGCTTTCACACGCCAAGCCGCTAGTCTTTTCTCCGATTGAAGAAGACACCAAGGTTCATTCTCGGGGCATTTTATCCCTGCCTAAGAAGGATAAAGCCAACGCCACACGCTGCTGCCGGTTTAGTCTTTCTCCATTGAAGAAGACACCGAGTTCGATTCGGGTATTTTATCCCAAGCCTAAGAAGGATAAAGTCAACGCCCCACACGCTGCCTTGCTTAGTCTTTTCTCCGATTGAAGAAGACACCGAAGTTCGACTCGGGTATTTTATCCCGGCTAAGAAGGGATAAAGTTAACGCTTTACACGCTAAGCGGCGTAGTTTTCTCCGATTAGAAGCGATACTCGTAGATCCCTTGCGCGGCTTCCGTTTAGTCCTTTTTCCCATTGAAGAAGACACCGAAGTTTACCTGAATGATCCTGGAATTCAGATAAAGCCGACGCTTAACACGCTGCCGCCGGGTTAGTCTTCCGTGAAAAAAGACGGCTTCAACGTATTCAACATCGTAGCATTAAGTTCGAGAGAGTTTCATTCTTTAGCACAACGCTGTGTGTAGAACGGATTTAGATAATCTACATGCTAGCCCAACTCAAACGGTAGTTGGTAAAGGCTCATCAAACCCTTGAGGGTCGTCAATAACCCTAAAGTCAACGCCACACGCTGCTGCCGGTTTAGTCTTTTCTCCCATTGAAGAAGACACCAGAGATCGATTCGGGTATTTCATCCCAAGCCTAAGAAGGGATAAAGCCAACGCCACACGCTGCTGTCGCTTAGTCTTTTTCCCATTGAAGAAGACACCGTAGTTTGATTCGGGTATTTCATCCCGGCCTAAGAAGGGATAAAGCCAACGCCTCACACGCTAAGTCGCTTAGTCTTTTTCCGATTGAAGAAGACACCGAGTTTGATTCGTATTTCATCCCGGCCTAAGAAGGGATAAAGTCAACGCCACACGCTGCTGCCGGTTTAGTTCTCCGATTGAAGAAGACACCAGAGTTCGACTCGGGTATTTTATCCCCGGCCTAAGAAGGGATAAAGTCAACGCCACACGCTGCTGTCGTTTAGTCTTTCTCCGATTGAAGAAGACACCTGTGAGTTCGATCGGGTATTTTATCCAAGCCTAAGAAGGGATAAAGTCAACGCCACACGCTAGTCGCTTTAGTCCTTTTTCCGATTGAAGAAGACACCGAGTTTGACTCGGGAATTTGATCCCTAATCCTGCTGGATAGCCGACGCCACGCTACGCCGGGTTAGTCTTCCTGAAAAAGACGGCTTCCACGATTCAACATCGTAGCATTAAGTCCGGAGAGAGTTTCATTCTTTAGCACAACGCTGTGTGTAGAACGGATTTAGATAATCTACATGCTAGCCCAACTCAAACGGTAGTTGGTAAAGGCTCATCAAACCCGCTGAGGGTCGGGTCATAACCTCCCTAAAGTCAACGCCACACGCCTGTTTCGGCTTAGTCTTTCTCCCATTGAAGAAGACACCCAGATCGATTCCGGGTATTTCATCCCCAAGCCTAAGAAGGATAAAGCCAACGCCACACGCTGCTGTCGGGTTTAGTCTTTTTCCGATTGAAGAAGACACCGTGAGTTTGATTCTGGGGTATTTCATCCCGGCCTAAGAAGGATGAGTCTACAACACGCTGTCGTGGTCTCTTGCCCGTAGAGATATAAAGCCTATGTATTCAATATCATAGCAACAAGTCTTGAAGAGTTTCATTCTTTAGCATAACGCCACGCATGAACGGATCCGTGATAACCCCGCACGCTTAGCCCAACTCAAACGGTGGTTGGTAAAGGCTAATCAAACCCGCTGATGGCCGAGGGTTTGCCAAAAATCCTATAAGTATTATGGTTAATTATTTCGACGTAAAAGAATCATAATAAATAATGAAAGGGATAGATCTTATTCATTTGAAGCAAATATAGAAGGAGCTACAACCGCTTAAACATCAAGTCTATGACAAAGGATTTGTTGTTCGAAATGGTGACACTTCACCATCATAAGCCCGGTGGAGTTCTTCCGCAACTCGCTCAAGGACTCCTCATCGGTGTTCGTCTTCATGGTTGCCTCCTCGAAGCTCAAATGGGCCGCTTCGGACAGATCGAGCTCCCTAGACGCAACGGTGAGGGCTTCTTCCTTGTTGGCCTTGGCCACCCAAACCGCCATCTTATCTTCCTCAAGATGGAGCTTCCCTCGAAAGCAAGATATCCTCTCCGCGACTCGCCACTATATCACCGATGTGGCTTAGGGAAGAATATGTTTCAAAGAACAACCGCCCGAGTCGGCGCGGCTTTCTCAGATCCGACCTCGAGCCCAAGAAAACACGCAGCATCGCTGCCATGCCTCTAAACGCGGCGCCACCAGCAGCCTATGTATGAGAAAGCCCCACCGCCAAGTGCGTACTGAGTCGCCCCTCCATGGGCGAGATCATCAACAATGGCTCGAGCACTGGGTAACCCATATCCCGTGATCAAAGCCATCCGGGATCAAGCAGCGGTCGAATCGATGAAGAGAAAGCCCGCCATGAAGGACCTTTTTCATCACGTTGTTCACCAAAGAAAAGAATGAGCGATTTCCAAACAGATAATAAGATGGGATGGATCTTCATCCAAGATCAACGCCTCGCCGCATCATGGAGTCGAGATGTAGGCTCGCACGTAAGAAAAGAGGACTTTAGAATTTTCAAGAAAATGGGCTTAAAGCTTATTTGGCTAAAAGACCCTTACCCGCTTCCCTTCGGGTAGTTTCAGAGGCGGCCGAAGTCTACCGTGAGGCGATCTATCGCTAGGATATTAACCGCTGGCCGAGCCCTCAATGTGCTCATCTATCTCAAACGCCGCCAGAGCCGATTCGAGAAAGCGCCGAAAGAGGAGTCCCCGCCACTACACAAGGGGAGCTGCCTCCTTTTAATTATAGTGGTATTGGCCAAACGGCCGGTCCTATAATTAAGAGAAAATTCATACCTTCTTCGGGATGGTAGTTTCGTGTAAATCTTCACCGAATGCTGTCGCCTTGTGACCAAGTGCGTAATAAGTCATCCATGGAAGTACTACCAGATAAACCAAAAATCGCCAAGATCTTCCATTGAGAAGTCCGAAAAGAAGGCATTAGGAAAGTTTAATGCAATTAAGACTAACAATAGGTAAAGTTACTTACCTCACGGTGTGATTATTAGTCGCCTAGTCTCGGTTTGTGCATTTGTCTCCGCAATCTCTAAAAGAACAAAAGCAAAGAGGCAATTAGTGGGGTACAATCCCGAAGTCATTCCATTCTCGTGATTCGCCACCCGTAAGAGGAATTATCGATGTTAGATGTACTCGTCCGCCGGATCAGGTCCTACATCGCCTCCTCCGCCATAGCTCCATACATTTGTCGAGTAAAATGGCTCAAGATGAGCGAACTGGCTCAAGAAAATTGTGGTGAGCAAAATCAAAGCCGTGATCATAATCCCTAGAACCCCTCGCGATGAACGAGAAATGTCAGCCTTCAAAAGTCGAATTTCAGATTTCATCACGGTGAATTATTACCTCACACCGACCGAACATTACCGTCAAGTCTATATCAAAGGACCGAGGATTCACGTGGATTCTTGTGGGCTAGCCTCTTTTCATTTAACCCCTTGAGAGGGTCGAATTTTCCTCTTCAACATTTTCCCGAAAAATTCAATTGGATGAGAACTCTAATGGAAAGGATGAGAAAACGAAGGGAAAAGGAGAAAGTACCGAGGTCCTTCTCATGAGCCGCAAGATGCCCCTTGGTCCTCTTCTAAAGTCCCAAAGACCGAGTCGTGGAATTCCCTCACCATTGGTGGATGAGATTGCCTACGCTTCCCGAACTTGAGCGCATCTCGAGATGTCCGAAAGTGTCGGCTCGCAACGATGCTTCGCCACTGTGTTCGAGATAGCCCTCATGGATCGCTCGCTAGCTACTAATAGCCAACTACAATGAAGGAATGTCGACTCCTGACGGTCTCGAAAGCTCGAGATCAATCTAGCACCTGCACATCCCATGACGCCCACAACCATGCTCGGGCCATCCACAAGTCCACCTCGAACCGAGTCCGGTTCGGGTTCCCAACATAAAGTTGGTCGCGAACTCAATTCAAAACGCCGTGGAAAATAAGGCTCAATGAAGCATTCCTCCTTTACTCGAAAGTGAGATACCCCGCCTAATATTCACTAGCCGCTTGAAATACCAATGTCAAGTGAAGTCCGCCGTGTCTTCGCACCTCCTCGCCAACCAAGGACTCACCATATTGACCGAGAATCGAGGAAAACATCCGAAAAGATCCACCTTTGTGAATCTCGCATATGTTTCTTGATCTCTGAAACCACGCCTTCCATCCGCAGCCCTCTACCAACCGCAAGAAAGGAGTAGACGAATCGGAGCACGGTGTCGACATCATGTCGGACGATGGAGGACCAACCGTGCCATCAAATAGGTATATGGGAGCTCTACCAACGTAGGGATACGCGGAGGACGCTCGCCTCTCGAAAGTAAACGCCGAACTATATGCCGCAATCCACGTGAATATTAGCCACCGCCACCGAAGAGAGAGAGTTCCTTCTGGGATGAAGCTGAACCGCAGGTAAAGGACCTCCGTGGGTAAGAAGGCCATCGATTGATATGGAACCACACACTTTCGAGCCGATTGCAATGTAGCCCGCTAGGAGAGTTGTCTACCGGATAGGTTTCACCGCATGCCACGTAAAGGTCGCAAATTTGGTCCCCCAAGGAAAGCCTTTGGCGTAAGCCGAAGATAATGCTTAGCCTCTGGACTTCATTAACCTTCCGAGTGAGCGATAGTTCACATATTTCCCTCGCATTTGTCCTCCAAATGCCGAACAAGTAATTGGCGAACCGCCTGCACTCACCGCGATTTCCTTTACGCAAGGCTCGACAATGAGCTATATAGTAATGACAAGTGAGATCCCATAAAGTCTTATAACGATCGGGCGCAGGTTCCTTCAGCCGCCTCGATTGAGGGAAAGTACTCGATATAGCATCTTCCCATGGGTAGACCTGAAATACGATACATCTCATGTAAAGCCAACCCTAATTCGCCGTGCTTAGTGAGAAACGATTCGACCTGGATTATAAAGCTCTAATAAGGTGAAGAAATGATTGACGCTGATTGAAGGCCATACATGGTGGCACTAATCGCCAATACGCACCACAAGCTTCTCCATCTCCATCGGGCTTAGGACGAATTCCCACCAAGAGCTACTTGACGTGAACCCAACCGAAGAATCTATGACTTGACGACGCATCTCTCCCAATTTAGCAAGGCGATTCTTCAAAGTCCAGGCAGAACTAAGAGCTCATCACGGGCGGTGTGTCCACTCTACAAACTTGTGGTGAAGATCGATGACGCGATTCCTATGGGAACCCTAATCGGCCGGCCGGGTAATAAACCCACAATGAATATGATCATGTTCGGTCGACGCCATGGCATACGGCGAACACAAAGATGGTGTCTAAGGTCGGTCAATGAGAGCCGACGAGGTATCCGGGAATATACAAGGCCTCCGCCGTTTTGTTCAACCAACCACCTCACTCTCGATAAGAGTCGATCCCATCCTTAACCGAAGTCAATAATAAATAACTGCTCTTCGCAGCGTCTGGAGCCGGTGTTTTTACAAGTGGCGACGCTTCACCAATCGCCGGAGAATGCGAACTCCCCTGATACGTAATCGCGTCCGCCGGGTGTACCGGTGCAAATCGAGGCGCAGATAAAAATCGAGGGATCGCCACACGGAATAGTATTCGCTATGGCGCCCATCAACCTGTAGTTTAAAAGTTCCCGAGAATAGTCAATCAAATCAAAAATATTCAGCTTAGTGAAAGGCGCTGAATTCATCTTTCATAGATCGAACACGACCTTATAACGGTATGACGATTTTATCCGTATCGATAACCGAGAACGATAAATATAGTCGCTGCAAAACCAAGCGGCAATATATTCCGCTCTACAGTGGTAACGCAGATGAAATCGCCCTCTAAAGATATCAAACGGGTGATGACCAAGCAAAACCAATCTGGTAGCTTCCATCCCCACAAAGGAGAATTTTCTCTTCCCAATCGCCACAAAGGAGAACGGCGGGTCATAACGAGAGTACACACCAAGGCCGGTCCCCACAAAGGAGGATTTCTTCCCAACCTCACAAAGGAGAACGAAGCGATACAACGCGATATATGTACGAATATGATGACGCTGGCGCACCACCGAAAGAAGGAGGCGCATTCACGCCGCCGCGAAGTTGATCGATTTAAACGCTGGATCTTCCCCGGCACATCGGAACCGCAAAAGAAGACGAATAGAGTCGATACATAGTGGAAGATCAGCAAATAAAGGTCAGCAAATTAGACGCCAGCACACGACGAAGCGCTCGCTGCAAGGACGCTGCTGGCCATGGCGCTCGAAGCGCCGGCTGCTGGCGCCGCTGCCTGGGCGCTTCAAGAAATGGCTAAGCAGCGCTCTACTGGTATCGCCGCTGGCGCAGCTAGCCGCTGGCGCTGGCGCTTATGCCACGCTGGCGCTCATGGCGCTGGCGCCAATAGGTTGTGCTACGCTAGCAAGACTCATGCATGCTACGCCGCTCGCCGCCGCTGGCCGCCGCTTATGGTCGCCACCTTCACGACCACGGCCTCGTCTTCTCCCTCGTGGTTTTCATCACCGCATACACAAAGAAAAGAGAGAAGAAAAGAAGAAAAGACTCGCGGAGGCTCTCAGATGCATACCTTGTTGATCGAGGAAGAAAAGACGGCGAGAAGCTTAGATGAAAACAAGAGAGAGAGAGAGCATGGTTTCGCCTAGGTCGCAAGAAAGAGGCCTTGTGGGTATTTATAACAACCCCATATGCACCCAATCCTCTTGGAACAAGGACTCCTATTTGGCAAGAAGTAGGAATTCTAATTGAGTCCAAATCATTCTAATTAGGACTCTAATCAGCCCCTAATTAGGAGTCCTAATTGGAATCTTGTTTGATGTCAAGATAGCCAAATCACCGCTGATTGGCCCCTAATCCTCCCGCTATATTTGGGAAAGATTCTCAAGGTTTATTCCGCAGATAACACCATAATTCTCGACATCAACGCCGCCTAATCCTACTCCAACTAGGATTACGAGTATAAACCGCTTCCTAAATTGTCGAGAAGTTCCCTAAGAATATTCTCACAAGAAATATTCTTAGGGATAACTCGATCGTACGGATTGCATCGGCGCCACGCCTAATCTTACCCAACTAGGATTACGAGTATAAACCGCTTCCTAAATTGTCGAAGTTCCTAAGAATATTCTCACAAGAAATATTCTTAGGGATAACTCGATCGTATGGATTGCATCGACGAAATCAACGGCTTAATCCTACTACCCAACTAGGATTACGAGTATAAACCGCGAGAAGTTCCTAAGAATATTCTCACAAGAAATATTCTTAGGGATAACTCGATCGTAGATTGCATCGGCGCCAATCAACGCTAGCCTAATCCTACCCAACTAGGATTACGAGTATAAACCGTTTCTAAATTGTCGAAGTTCCTAAGAATATTCTCACAAGAAATATTCTTAGGATAACTCGATCGACGGATTGCATCGGCGCCAATCAACTACGCCTAATCCTACTCCAACTAGGATTACGAGTATAAATCCGCTTCCTAAATTGTCGAAGTTCCCAAGAATATTCTCATAAGAAATATTCTTAGGATAACTCGATCAGACGGATTGCATCGGCGCCAATCAACCCGCCTAATCCTACTCCAACTAGGATTACGAGTATAAACCGCTTCCAATTTATCGAAATTCCTGAAGAATATTCTCACAAGAAATATTCTTGGGATAACTCGATCGTATGGTTGCATCGACGTAAATCAACGCCGCCTAATCCTACTCCAACCAGAATACAGTATAAACAAGCTTCCAAATTTTCAACGAGGAGTTCCCGAGAATAAACCCATATTCTTAAGGATAACTCGATAACCCTTAATTCTCCCACCATAATACCCAAGAGAGGAATAATATGACGAGGCGCGGGAGTCATTGTTGATACAACGGTCCAGTCCCAAGAAACTTCTCCCACCGTGGATAATCATATCCCAACAACGGTCAAGGGGTCGCACTCACCGATTGAAGGCTAGGACGATGGTTTAATGCCAAATGGTCTCTTGTTTCGACAAGAAATCCTTGGAGGATATCTCCATGAAAAGATTAGTCCTCCCGCCGTGGTTAAACCAACAACACACGGATGATGGAAGAAATAGCCGATCGAGGGTTATGAAATTCCATGTAATCGACATTAACCAACATGTCGCCAACAAGGAGTTCGCCGACATACGAAAAGTCCAAAAGTCCGATGGTTAGTTAAACAACAACCAACCGACACGAGTTACAAACAAAACTCACCCATCAGCTTCAAATCAAGATAACAAGCGGTCAGACAATAAATGCGGCACCGTGATCTTATCGGGAATCCTACAAAGCTGGATGATCACGAAAGAATCGAAGACTTGAAGCTATCTTTTGGGACCCTCCGCCGGCGAAGGCCGGGAACCATCATGTCAAAGCATCTCGGACTCATCAAGAATCGAGGCGAGGCGGCTTTGGAGAATATCTGTAGGCATAAAAATTGCTTATCGGTACCGAGCGAAACTTCGTGGCGGTGGGTTGGCAACTAACGATCCATTCGACAAACCGGCGTCGCCAGCATCGTAAGCGAGTCGGCGAGCATAAAGTGAGTCGGCAAAGCGTCTGAGCCAATGAAACGGCGTGCGAGTTGACTAAACTCAAGCGTTGGCGAGGCGGAATCAACCGTACTTAGTCCGTCAATGCAAGCGGGCGCTTAAGCTCACGAAAGTTGATGGGCCTGAACTCAAACACATGGCGACATCACGAACAAAACTAAGCCGGAAGACCAAAGAATCGGCGAAGAATCGGCGGAGAAAGCGGCGTGAAAGCAGCGGAAGCGCCATAAAACGGCGCCAGCGATAAACCTCGGCCAAAGTGGCCAGGTGGCTCGGCCACTTTGGTAGAGCCACCTCGACAACAGTAGAGGTGCCTCGACCAAGTGGCGAGGAGGCTCGACCACTTTGGTAGAGCCACCTCGACAACTTGGCGAGGTGCCTCGACAGAGGTGCCTCGGCCACCATGGTGAGCAACCAACCAGCAGTGGCTC
Source organism: Asparagus setaceus (assembly GCA_012295165.1). Classification (NCBI taxonomy): domain Eukaryota; kingdom Viridiplantae; phylum Streptophyta; class Magnoliopsida; order Asparagales; family Asparagaceae; genus Asparagus; species Asparagus setaceus. The sequence continues at coordinate 9,575,638 of CM022708.1, forward strand.
CGACCAGTGGTGGAGCAGGGTGGTAGGGCACCCCCTCCATTGTATAAATAGGGGTGTCATCTTCGAGGGCACTTGGGATGAAGGGCTTGGATTTTCGAGGAGGCTTTGGAGGTTGGATTTTTGAGGATTTGGAAGAGCTCGGACTTGAAGAATTCTTGCGAGATCTCAGTGTCGGTACGGGTCAGAGCAGCAGCAGTACAAGTGCGATCGGCCTTGAGATCTACAGCGAAAGGTAGCGAATTGGGTCGAACTCTGAGATACCCTCTAGGTTAAGCTTAGTCTTAACCTCGGGGATAGCTGTGATTTCTCCTTGTAGATCTCACCCGCTCGGCGATCCTCTCCTTCGTGAGTCGCGATCCCATGACGATCCTCTCGCCGTGAGTGTGATTCCCTCGGTAACCGTTTCCTTAGTGAAGCGAGCCTTTATCTGTAGTTCGAACCCGGGTCTCTACTTGGATTGGAATTGCGGTGGTCCACGGACACAAAAGTCCGACACGGGCAAAGAACCCGCATGGCGAGGACCTCGATATAACAGAGATCCTCGTGTTTGTTCAAAAGGATAAAAGTTGTAATCTTTTTTTATTTTCATTGTAAGCCTTAAAATAAAAGGCGATATTTCTTTTGAATTTTGCTGTAGGCCAAAGAAGCTGTAAGCAAGTTCAAATCAATGACAATCATCCCAACTTTTACCGCGAACAAGCACGTAATCTATAAATGTGATCGGATAAAGTGGATTATTAAATTAACCATTCACGACCTCCCTATTTTTGGGTGCAAGTGCAGCGACTTTTCTAGCCTCTATCATAGGTGTCAATTCCTATAACCTTCTCGCTGCACGTGGGTAGTTCTTCATTGCTTTAGCTTTGGACTTAATCGAGTCTGGAGGGAAGGGTAGATTGTGAAACTCAGGTGTCTTGAGACGCAACTCAGTCTGAAATGTAGAAGATGAGAATGAGGGTGTCCACAAGTCATCTACAGAATTAAAATAAATAATTAATATAAAAATATAATTGATCATTATGAAATATTAACTACTTAATACCTTTCCCAGGAGATGGTGCTGGTGGTGCACCAGAGGGGTCGGGTGTTGAATAACCCAAGTCTGTAACCAAGGAACAATATGAGCTAGATAAATAATAAATTATAAAAACTTAATAAAATATTAAATAGTTTATACCTGCATAAGGAGACGGTGGTAGCGATGTTTTCTCAATATGACCTATGCCTGGGGTGGTACTCAATGATCGATCACGGTCCTCACCAAAGAGCCTCATATTCCTCATCTGCAAATTGAATTATTAAGATACTTAACAAGAAATATATACATTCACATAAGATAAATATTTACTTGCAATTTATTTTATCAGGAAATGTTTTAAACAATAATGCATTGTAACATAGTTTATACCTATTACATTTATTTTCCATGAGATTGTCTGAGTATATTTGCTATTGTTTGTCTTCTATTTGTTTACTCATTTGAGCCAGAGGCTCCGCCTGTAATAAGATTCGGAATGTCGGTTTGAGTATTAGGATCAGTCATATCAAGTGCCACATTTTGCATGTGGGAGAAGTCTTGCCAAACATCATCAGATGACCTAATTGGTTCATTGTAATTATCTTCATTTTCCTCATTATTGTTTTTCATTGTTAGTAGGAAGAACAACGGATCTTGGCTCCTTGTACAGAACCACCCAATCAGTCATGACATTTGGATCTTTCACAAAGAAGCACTGATCTGCTTGTTCTGTGAAAATGAATTTCTCATCTAGATATATTTCTTTGTCGAGATTGATAAGTGTAAACCCATAATGATCCCTTTGCATTTTTGCAGGACACCACCGAAACTAAAACATCATGTAACTATATTTTTTTTATTTACCAAAATTGTATATTACCTCCATAATGTCTTCTAATTGGCCATAATATAGTATGTCAGCTAGAACTGGTTCCTGATCTCTTGTACTTCAAAAATATTCTTGAGCAAAATAACCCATGACCCCACTTATCTGAGTTACCTTCCTATCATCGGTCTCTAGCATTTAGAATTTATACCCATTGATGAGATATTCATTATAACATCTTACTTCGTAGTAAGGATGTTGTGCATGAATAATAATTTCATCCGATAATGTAGTGCCATTCATAAGTGATTTTTCAACCTAAGTCAAACAATATCAAAGAATATTTAGGACAAGTTTAACTTAAAATTATATTATGAAAGTTCAAAACTAATTATACAACACTTACATCATTTCTGAACCAATCCTGAAATTCCTACTTATGTTTTTTCTTAATATTATGCACTACATTCCTACTGGTTATTTCATTCTTAAGCTTCTCTAGATGTCGCCTATTAACACAATATATAAGATTGTAGTGGTAAACTAAAAGTAAATGAACATATAGCATCTATATTACTAATTTCATTTGTTACCTATGGTAGTCTTGGAAAATATCAAGATTTTCCAATACATATGCACGAATTTGATCTAAGTGAGATCTTGGATATTTTTCATGCTTCTTATCCTTAGTTGGTGCCTGATGTGCACTTTTCTTCTTGCGCATGTAACGTGATGCAAACACAAAGCATTCATTGACCACATATCCTTCAACTATCGAACCCTCTGAATGAGCTCGATTGCGAACATTGTATTTCATGGAACCCAAATATCTTAAAATTCTGAAAAGCATTAATTATTATGAAGTACATATAAGAAATGAAGTACGTATAAGAAATGCAAATATAAGTAATGAAGGTGACAAAACTCCTAACCTTTCAATCAGATACATCCAATGATAAGTAACAGGACTTGCGATTCTAGCCTCTCTTGCTAGATGTTGGGTAAGATGGACCATGATTATAAAAAATGAAGAAGGAAATACTACTTCCATATTGTATAGAGTTACTCGGATCTCGCTTCAAGTTTTCTAAATTCATCCACATCTATAACTTTAGAGCATAATTTTCTAAAGAATCCACAGTACTCAATAGTAATCTTCGACGCTTCTTTCTACATATCGTTACGTAGTGCAACCAAGAGCAATAGATGAAGAAGGACGTGGTAATCATGGGTCTTTAGACCTAAGAGTTTTCTCTCTTACACCTGGATATTATTTGATATGTTAGCAGAGTAACTATCTGGCGACTTTACCGATTTGAATCTCTGCATCTACTCATTCGATATTGTAACACGAGACGGAGGCAACTTCAATTTTTTAAGACCAACATCTTGTGTTTTCAAATCATTCCGAATATTCAATGTGGCCAAGTCTTGGCGAGCCCATAGGCCGTCCTTCAACTTGTTGGCATCTTGTAGGACGGTTGACACTATATTATCGCAAATATTTTTCTCAATATGCATGACACCTAAGTTGTGCCGGATTTTAAGCTTTTGCTAGTAAGGTAGCTGAAAAAAGATACTAAATTTAGTCCATCCTCTAGGTAATATTTCGGCTTCATTCTCAACGTGCACTCTTCGGACCGTTCTCTTATGTTTCAATGACTTTTTATTCTTTAAGGAATCTTTTACTCCGAGTAGGTCATACTTAGAATATCAATTTTTTTCAAACCTTACTTTTGGATACCCCCTCAAGCAACTTTACAATCTCAACTTCAGTCAGTTGTCCCGACTTCTTTCTCGTCTCAATTGTGTCATCAAACATAATAGATAATTTTCTATTCTTATGACTCAAGGGCAACCACCTTCGATTAAACCAATAACAGCTCTTTCGGCTACGCGGTAATTGAAGGGCTTCAAATTTCGGACCACATACAGGACAAGCATACTTGCCCTTCATAGACCAACCGGACAGATTAGCATAAGCTCGAAAATCATTAATCATCCATATTAGAATAGCACATAATCTAAATGACTCTTTACGATGGGCATCATATGTCATTACACCCTCCGACCATAACTGTTTCAGCTCATCAATTAGCGGCTCTAAATAGACATCAATATCATTACCTGGTGCGTGCTTACCAGGTATCAATGATGAGAGTATCATATACTGCTATTTCATACAAAGTAATGGAAGTAAATTATATGGCATTAATACAACTGGCCACGTAGACCAGCCCGAACTCATAACCCCAAACGGATTGAATCCATTGCTAGATAGGCCCAGTCTGACATTTCTACAATCATCGGTAAAATGGGGATAAATATTATCAACATGCTTCCAAGTTAAAGCATCTGCAGGATGTCGCAATTTACCATCATCTACTCAATCTTCCTCGTGCCACCTCATGCTCTTAATAGTGTCTTTGTTCATATAGAGTCCTTGCAATCTAGGAACCAATGGAAAATGACGAAGCACCTTTGCTGGAATATTCTTTTGCATCCCCTCTGTCTCCATTGTCCTCCTTGTTGAAGAGTTCGTGCATTGTTTCCACCGAGAAACTCCACATGTTGGACACTCCTAAAGGTCTTTATTAGCTTTGTGGTAGAAGAAATAATCATTCGGACATGCATCAATTCTATTATAATCAATGCCCAGTGCTAAAACAATCTTCTCAGCCTGATAAGTTGTTTGGGGCATGCTAACCTCTCCTCCAAGAATTACCGTCTGAAGCATTTCAAAATAATTATCAGCCATTCGGCTAAGTGTCTTAATATGTGGGAGTTTAAGTATAAATGAAAATCTGGAGTACTCGGTACAACCCTCCTATAGGTCCTTTTCACTATCTTCTAGTAGCTTCATTATTCGCTTTATGTCTGCAGAAGCATGCATATCTTTAAAATTTTCTACACCTTCAACATCGCCAACCTCTTTATGGTTACATTTAAGGTTAAAAATGATTAATAGATTTGTTGAAACTATGGTTAAATTAAGTTTAGTATTAAAATTATTATTTATTTAGGGCAAAATTATAGTTAGTTTTGGATTTAGAATTGGTTATAAGTGTTGTTCAAATAGGGCAAAATATTGTCGAATTAGTGTTTTAAATTAGGGTAAATAGCTGATCATTTTTTTCTAGGATCACAAGATTCAAACTTTTTCATTTTGGGCTAGAATTTAGGGTATTTGGTAAATTAAACAATAAACTATGAAAATTATAAAAAAAATTAAAATATTTCATGAAAATACACACCTTAATAGAATTCTTGGACTGAGGAGCCGGCGTGGTGGGGTGGCAGGTCTACAATGACAGGGCAGTGCGGCGCGGTCGAGAGCGGCAGGCAGGGTGGTGCGGTCAAGAGCGGCGGCTTGCGGCACGGTCGAGAGCAAGGCTGCTGCAAGGCGGTCGAGGGCGGGCGGCTGGGTCGACGGTTTGCGCGGGTGGTACACGGACGAGATGCTGCAAGGGTGACGGACACCGGGCGGCGGAATGCATGGAAGGATGGACGGCGGGGAAGCAGGTGGTGGTGGAGAGTGAGAGAGAGAGAGAGAGAGAAAAATGAGAGTGGCGACTGGGAACTGAGATATTAGGGTTAGGGTTTTTTGAGTTTTTTAAGTGGGCCGCAGCATCCTAGACGAAAATTTCTGTCTAGGATCCTGGGCCCACTAAAGTTTTTTAAAAATTAAATAATGTCTGTCTAGTTTGTCAACCTAGGCGGAAATTTCGTCTAGGATCCCGGCCCACTAAAGTTTTAAAATTAAATAATGTCTGTCTAGTTTGTCAACCTAGGCGGAAATTTCGTCTAGGATCCCGGCCCACTAAAGTTTTAAAAATTAAATAATGTCTCTAGTTTGTCAACCTAGGCGGAAATTTCGTCTAGGATCCCGGCCCACTAAAGTTTTAAAAATTAAATAATGTCATCTAGTTTGTCAACCTAGGCGGAAATTTCGTCTAGGATCCCGGCCCACTAAAGTTTTAAAAATTAAATAATGTCTCTAGTTTGTCAACCTAGGCGGAAATTTCGTCTAGGATCCCGGCCCACTAAAGTTTTAAAATTAAATAATGTCTGCCTAGTTTGTCAACCTAGGCGGAAATTTCGTCTAGGATCCCGGCCCACTAAAGTTTTAAAATTAAATAATGTCTCTAGTTTGTCAACCTAGGCGGAAATTTCGTCTAGGATCCCGGCCCACTAAAGTTTTAAAATTAAATAATGTCTCTAGTTTGTCAACCTAGGCGGAAATTTCGTCTAGGATCCCGGCCCACTAAAGTTTTAAAAATTAAATAATGTCATCTAGTTTGTCAACCTAGGCGGAAATTTCGTCTAGGATCCCGGCCCACTAAAGTTTTAAAAATTAAATAATGTCTGCCTAGTTTGTCAACCTAGGCGGAAATTTCGTCTAGGATCCCGGCCCACTAAAGTTTTAAAAATTAAATAATGTCATCTAGTTTGTCAACCTAGGCGGAAATTTCGTCTAGGATCCCGGCCCACTAAAGTTTTAAAATTAAATAATGTCTGCCTAGTTTGTCAACCTAGGCGGAAATTTCGTCTAGGATCCCGGCCCACTAAAGTTTTAAAATTAAATAATGTCTGCCTAGTTTGTCAACCTAGGCGGAAATTTCGTCTAGGATCCCGGCCCACTAAAGTTTTAAAATTAAATAATGTCTCTAGTTTGTCAACCTAGGCGGAAATTTCGTCTAGGATCCCGGCCCACTAAAGTTTTAAAATTAAATAATGTCTGCCTAGTTTGTCAACCTAGGCGGAAATTTCGTCTAGGATCCCGGCCCACTAAAGTTTTAAAATTAAATAATGTCATCTAGTTTGTCAACCTAGGCGGAAATTTCGTCTAGGATCCCGGCCCACTAAAGTTTTAAAAATTAAATAATGTCTCTAGTTTGTCAACCTAGGCGGAAATTTCGTCTAGGATCCCGGCCCACTAAAGTTTTAAAAATTAAATAATGTCATCTAGTTTGTCAACCTAGGCGGAAATTTCGTCTAGGATCCCGGCCCACTAAAGTTTTAAAAATTAAATAATGTCTGCCTAGTTTGTCAACCTAGGCGGAAATTTCGTCTAGGATCCCGGCCCACTAAAGTTTTAAAATTAAATAATGTCTGCCTAGTTTGTCAACCTAGGCGGAAATTTCGTCTAGGATCCCGGCCCACTAAAGTTTTAAAAATTAAATAATGTCTCTAGTTTGTCAACCTAGGCGGAAATTTCGTCTAGGATCCCGGCCCACTAAAGTTTTAAAAATTAAATAATGTCATCTAGTTTGTCAACCTAGGCGGAAATTTCGTCTAGGATCCCGGCCCACTAAAGTTTTAAAAATTAAATAATGTCTCTAGTTTGTCAACCTAGGCGGAAATTTCGTCTAGGATCCCGGCCCACTAAAGTTTTAAAAATTAAATAATGTCTGTCTAGTTTGTCAACCTAGGCGGAAATTTCGTCTAGGATCCCGGCCCACTAAAGTTTTAAAATTAAATAATGTCTGCCTAGTTTGTCAACCTAGGCGGAAATTTCGTCTAGGATCCCGGCCCACTAAAGTTTTAAAAATTAAATAATGTCTCTAGTTTGTCAACCTAGGCGGAAATTTCGTCTAGGATCCCGGCCCACTAAAGTTTTAAAAATTAAATAATGTCTCTAGTTTGTCAACCTAGGCGGAAATTTCGTCTAGGATCCCGGCCCACTAAAGTTTTAAAATTAAATAATGTCTGCCTAGTTTGTCAACCTAGGCGGAAATTTCGTCTAGGATCCCGGCCCACTAAAGTTTTAAAATTAAATAATGTCTGTCTAGTTTGTCAACCTAGGCGGAAATTTCGTCTAGGATCCCGGCCCACTAAAGTTTTAAAAATTAAATAATGTCTGCCTAGTTTGTCAACCTAGGCGGAAATTTCGTCTAGGATCCCGGCCCACTAAAGTTTTAAAAATTAAATAATGTCATCTAGTTTGTCAACCTAGGCGAAATTTCGTCTAGGATCCCGGCCCACTAAAGTTTTAAAAATTAAATAATGTCATCTAGTTTGTCAACCTAGGCGGAAATTTCGTCTAGGATCCCGGCCCACTAAAGTTTTAAAATTAAATAATGTCATCTAGTTTGTCAACCTAGGCGGAAATTTCGTCTAGGATCCCGGCCCACTAAAGTTTTAAAAATTAAATAATGTCTCTAGTTTGTCAACCTAGGCGGAAATTTCGTCTAGGATCCCGGCCCACTAAAGTTTTAAAATTAAATAATGTCTCTAGTTTGTCAACCTAGGCGGAAATTTCGTCTAGGATCCCGGCCCACTAAAGTTTTTAAAAAATTAAATAATGTCTGTCTAGTTTGTCAACCTAGACGGAAATTTCCGTCTAGGTTTGTGCAACCTAGACAGATATTATTCGTCTAATTTGGGTCAAACTAGACGGAAAAGTTTGTCTAGTTTGATCCGTCTAGGTAGAGCATTTTTCTACTAGTGATTGGCTTATCTCAGTGGGTTTCACAATTAAAATTATTTTTATATTATTTACATAATTATTATCATTCAAGGGTCCACTAAGTAAGAAGATTTGATTTGTGAAATGTAGAAATTCTTTACAAATAAGGATGTGGAAGATCTCTATCCTATTTTGAGTTAATGCAGGGCTCCTTTTCGATCGCCTTTAGTTAGATATTCAACTCCTAATTCTTGGTTCATTGGAAGCGATTCAGCTGCAACCATAAGCCTTGTACTTCTAGTAAAATTTATTTTCAATCGAAAGCAAATTAGTTCTTTGATCCCAAATTGTTTGAATGTTAGTAATAATCAACTATTGTGTAACTCTCATGTGACGTTTCATCATAATGCCGACTAGAGTTCATGAAATGTGTACAAGTGGCCTTAGTATATGAATACATTTAATTAATCCTAGAACAAAAGATTGAGCTAGAATACAGTAGCATGAGAATTAGCATTGAATCAGCCGTGCAGCCGGTGGAAGGCACCCTTTCATATCCCTTAATGCTTCCTTGGTCAATGCCTGGATACAACTGTAACCATAATAATTTAGTCTCTGCTCGAGGAGGGGTGCTTCTTAAAATCTACACGTGCACATAGCTTCTTCTTAAATCTATGCATACATGCATATAGCTAAATTTAGTCTTTGTAATAACATCACTCAGTGCGTCAAGTTTAGTTCCGTCTTGCCGCAAGCCTCTATACTAACATTGGATTCAAAATATATTGCCTTAAGAGCAAAGAGAACTTTTTCAATCATTACCATCCAATAGTATATAGCTCATTTATGATATAGCTAAATGAAACTGCATTTTTCTCATTGCATTTTTCTCATTGCATTTTTCTCATTGCATTTTTCTCATTGCATTTTTCTCATTTTATTCAATATAAGTCTTATTTATGTAATAAATAATAGATCATTATGATTGAGCCAATGACATGTACATAATGATATCTACACTCTCAAAGACTATTGAGTTAGATGACCATTTCCATCAAAGCTCTAAAGTTATAGTGAGCCCTACACACTGTAGGTTGATTGCTCTTTCATGGGCAAAATCGAACTTATTGTTGAGATTTTTAGATCATGCAAAAACATGAAAAACTACCAAGCGCAACAAAGAGAATCACACACAAGATTTAACGTGGAAAACTCTCAACAGGAAAAATCACGGGATTGAAAATAATGCACAATGCCACCAAATTACGATCTTTTCCAAGGACAAAGGCTGCGAAACTCTCTCTCACACAATATCCTTGAACCCGATTACACCCTCTATTAAACTCTTATTACAAGAATATTGTATCTCTCTCTCTACTAAAAACCTTAGAATAGGATGCCTTATTTAAAACACCCACGACTTGCCCACCAAGTCAACTTCCCTACAAAATTTGTTAACTTGGCCTCTAAGGAAGCTACTAGAACTAGGCATTGCCTTCAGTTCAGTTCAACTTGGAGTTTGAGTCGGCACCCAACACTTATGTAGCGATATTTTGTATTTTAAAATCTGCATTAAATATGGAGCCCACATAATTGTAACCGGATTACTCTTATATCGACTTAAAGGGCGTTTTCACAACACCAATTCTCTATAGTTATAGTAAGAATTGATGATTATAGTTGGGTTAACATGCTGTGACTCACAAGTGAATCTTCAAAAGAAGAAAAGTGGAAGGACAGCTCAGAGGGAAACTACGAGGAAAGCTCTGCAGATTATGGGTCAGAGACGTGCAGATGTTTGCTTGAGGAGTTAACCAACATTATTAAAAGCATATGCTTTCTTAATCATTGATTAGTCTTATAGATTTTTCTATTTGGTGGTTATGTTGTTGCCAAATGAACGGAAAAGCTCAAGGTTGGAGCGTTGTAGGATTTGACGCTAGGCTGACTGTCGGTTAGATGATACGCTAAAATCGGTGTTGCCTCTTTGTATTACGTTATATAACTGGCGTAGGATCTTCTCTTATTCAAGTGTTAGCAGCAAATATACCTCCTAAACCGTTTTATTAGCACTTAGCGTGCATTTGGTATGAGGTTAAAACAATCAGGTTAAACTTTAACCTATTAATTATTATCCTAGAACATTTCGTGGGGAAAACATTTACGTGTTTGGTATAACATGTCATAAGGGTTAATATTTAAGACAAAAGTATCTCTACCTGAACTCAAAATGGATAAATTACATAAAGCCCCATCAAAATATTAAACTTATAAACAACCAGCTCAAAATAGGACAATTATGAAAAGCCTCATGCACAATTCAAAATTCTGAGAAAACATCCTAAAAGTTTAAAATGTAGAAAACACCCTCAAAAATTCAAAATTATAGAAAACATCCAAAAGTTTCAAACCTATAAAAAAAGTACATTGACAATATAGGATTCCAACATCTCGAAAGTTTTGAAATTTAAAAATGCCCTAGATGTTTAAAATTGCAAAAATACACTCAAATATTTAAAATTTATAGAAAACACCTGAAAAGATCAAAACTTAAAAAATATTTTTATAAATTTTAATTTTTACTGTATTTTTGCAATTTTCTAAACTTTTAAGGTGTATTTTAAAATTTTCTAAACTTTCGAGGTTTTTGCAAATTTCAAATTGATAAAATTTCAGTTTACTGTTTGCACATTTGAAATTTTCAATGTTTTTGTTAATTTTAATTTTTATCGTGTTTATTGTACTTTTGAAACTTTTGGATATTTTCTGCAAAGTCTAAATTACTGGGACCGTTTGCAATCCTAAATTTTCAATATATTATATATTGATTTGAATTTTCAAGGTGTTTTTTGTACATTTTGAAGTATGAGGGTATTTTTTGTAATTTTCAAAACTTTCTGGATGTTTTCTACAAATTCTAAAATTCTTAGGGTCTGTTTGTAATTCCTTTATTTCTAGTGTCTTGTTTGCGGGATTGAAATTTTAAGGGTGCTTTTATAAAATATAAAATTTGAGGGTGTTAGTTTATAAAACTTTCAGGTGTTTCTGCAAAACCAATATAGACTGTTTGGAGTTCCAACATTTCAATATATTGTTTGTATGATTTGAAATTTTAGGGTTTTATAAATTTCAAAACTTTTATGGCTTTTCCACAATGTTCATTTCAGGGTGTTTTATGCAAATTTTAAGTTTTACCCTTTGTATGTTTTGAAATTTTTAGTGTTTTATTTACGTTTTGAGTTTTTATAATTTTTGTGATTTTTCTTGAGTTTTACATTATTGAGGGTTTTATAATTATATAATTGTTCGAGGGTTGCTTACAATTTTTACTTTAAAAGAGATCTTGTCAATTTCAGGTGTCGGAGGCTAGTTGTAAGTTTGAGAACTTTTTAGAGGGTTTTGTAATTTTACATGCTTAAATGAACCAATCCTCAAATTTTCACCTTTTCTCCTACCTCCTAACTTGGTTAAAAGTTTACCCTTATATAGGGTTAAACTTTATGTTTGATAAAATTTTAGAAGGATAACAAACATGAGTAAATATTAAATAATGTTTAACAGGTAAATTTTATCTTGCTTTACCTATGTACCAAACAAGGCCCTTAAAGTCGGTGTGTTTTGGCACGGAAAAGAACCACCATAAATTTTCTTGGTTCATTGGAAGCGATTCAGCTGCAACCATAAGCCTTGTACTTCTAGTAAAATTTATTTTCAATCGAAAGCAAATTAGTTCTTTGATCCCAAATTGTTTGAATGTTAGTAATAATCAACTATTGTGTAACTCTCATGTGACGTTTCATCATAATGCCGACTAGAGTTCATGAAATGTGTACAAGTGGCCTTAGTATATGAATACATTTAATTAATCCTAGAACAAAAGATTGAGCTAGAATACAGTAGCATGAGAATTAGCATTGAATCAGCCGTGCAGCCGGTGGAAGGCACCCTTTCATATCCCTTAATGCTTCCTTGGTCAATGCCTGGATACAACTGTAACCATAATAATTTAGTCTCTGCTCGAGGAGGGGTGCTTCTTAAAATCTACACGTGCACATAGCTTCTTCTTAAATCTATGCATACATGCATATAGCTAAATTTAGTCTTTGTAATAACATCACTCAGTGCGTCAAGTTTAGTTCCGTCTTGCCGCAAGCCTCTATACTAACATTGGATTCAAAATATATTGCCTTAAGAGCAAAGAGAGAACTTTTTCAATCATTACCATCCAATAGTATATAGCTCATTTATGATATAGCTAAATGAAACTGCATTTTTCTCATTGCATTTTTCTCATTGCATTTTTCTCATTGCATTTTTCTCATTGCATTTTTCTCATTTTATTCAATATAAGTCTTATTTATGTAATAAATAATAGATCATTATGATTGAGCCAATGACATGTACATAATGATATCTACACTCTCAAAGACTATTGAGTTAGATGACCATTTCCATCAAAGCTCTAAAGTTATAGTGAGCCCTACACACTTCTGTAGGTTGATTGCTCTTTCATGGGCAAAATCCGGAACTTATTGTTGAGATTTTTAGATCATGCAAAAACATGAAAAACTACCAAACGCAACAAAGAGAATCACACACAAGATTTAACGTGGAAAACTCTCAACAGGGAAAAATCACGGGATTGAAAATAATGCACAATCGCCACCAAATTACGATCTTTTCCAAGGACAAAGACTGCGAAACTCTCTCTCTCACACACAATATCCTTGAACCCGATTACACCCTCTATTAAACTCTTATTACAAGAATATTGTATCTCTCTCCCTCTCTCTACCTAGAATAGGATACCTTATTTAAAGACACCCCTAACTTGCCAACCAAGTCAACTTCGCCTACAAGAAAATTATTAACTTGGTCTCTAAGAAAGCTACTAGGACTAGGCCTAGCCTTCAAATCTGGATCCAACTTGGAGTTTGAGTCGGCACCCAACACTTATGTAGCGATATTTTGTATTTTAAAATCTGCATTAAATATGGAGCCCACATAATTGTAACCGGATTACTCTTATATCGACTTAAAGGGCGTTTTCACAACACCAATTCTCTATAGTTATAGTAAGAATTGATGATTATAGTTGGGTTAACATGCTGTGACTCACAAGTGAATCTTCAAAAGAAGAAAAGTGGAAGGACAGCTCAGAGGGAAACTACGAGGAAAGCTCTGCAGATTATGGGTCAGAGACGTGCAGATGTTTGCTTGAGGAGTTAACCAACATTATTAAAAGCATATGCTTTCTTAATCATTGATTAGTCTTATAGATTTTTCTATTTGGTGGTTATGTTGTTGCCAAATGAACGGAAAAGCTCAAGGTTGGAGCGTTGTAGGATTTGACGCTAGGCTGACTGTCGGTTAGATGATACGCTAAAATCGGTGTTGCCTCTTTGTATTACGTTATATAACTGGCGTAGGATCTTCTCTTATTCAAGTGTTAGCAGCAAATATACCTCCTAAACCGTTTTATTAGCACTTAGCGTGCATTTGGTATGAGGTTAAAACAATCAGGTTAAACTTTAACCTATTAATTATTATCCTAGAACATTTCGTGGGGAAAACATTTACGTGTTTGGTATAACATGTCATAAGGGTTAATATTTAAGACAAAAGTATCTCTACCTGAACTCAAAATGGATAAATTACATAAAGCCCCATCAAAATATTAAACTTATAAACAACCAGCTCAAAATAGGACAATTATGAAAAGCCTCATGCACAATTCAAAATTCTGAGAAAACATCCTAAAAGTTTAAAATGTAGAAAACACCCTCAAAAATTCAAAATTATAGAAAACATCCAAAAGTTTCAAACCTATAAAAAAAGTACATTGACAATATAGGATTCCAACATCTCGAAAGTTTTGAAATTTAAAAATGCCCTAGATGTTTAAAATTGCAAAAATACACTCAAATATTTAAAATTTATAGAAAACACCTGAAAAGATCAAAACTTAAAAAATATTTTTATAAATTTTAATTTTTACTGTATTTTTGCAATTTTCTAAACTTTTAAGGTGTATTTTAAAATTTTCTAAACTTTCGAGGTTTTTGCAAATTTCAAATTGATAAAATTTCAGTTTACTGTTTGCACATTTGAAATTTTCAATGTTTTTGTTAATTTTAATTTTTATCGTGTTTATTGTACTTTTGAAACTTTTGGATATTTTCTGCAAAGTCTAAATTACTGGGACCGTTTGCAATCCTAAATTTTCAATATATTATATATTGATTTGAATTTTCAAGGTGTTTTTTGTACATTTTGAAGTATGAGGGTATTTTTTGTAATTTTCAAAACTTTCTGGATGTTTTCTACAAATTCTAAAATTCTTAGGGTCTGTTTGTAATTCCTTTATTTCTAGTGTCTTGTTTGCGGGATTGAAATTTTAAGGGTGCTTTTATAAAATATAAAATTTGAGGGTGTTAGTTTATAAAACTTTCAGGTGTTTCTGCAAAACCAATATAGACTGTTTGGAGTTCCAACATTTCAATATATTGTTTGTATGATTTGAAATTTTAGGGTTTTATAAATTTCAAAACTTTTATGGCTTTTCCACAATGTTCATTTCAGGGTGTTTTATGCAAATTTTAAGTTTTACCCTTTGTATGTTTTGAAATTTTTAGTGTTTTATTTACGTTTTGAGTTTTTATAATTTTTGTGATTTTTCTTGAGTTTTACATTATTGAGGGTTTTATAATTATATAATTGTTCGAGGGTTGCTTACAATTTTTACTTTAAAAGAGATCTTGTCAATTTCAGGTGTCGGAGGCTAGTTGTAAGTTTGAGAACTTTTTAGAGGGTTTTGTAATTTTACATGCTTAAATGAACCAATCCTCAAATTTTCACCTTTTCTCCTACCTCCTAACTTGGTTAAAAGTTTACCCTTATATAGGGTTAAACTTTATGTTTGATAAAATTTTAGAAGGATAACAAACATGAGTAAATATTAAATAATGTTTAACAGGTAAATTTTATCTTGCTTTACCTATGTACCAAACAAGGCCCTTAAAGTCGGTGTGTTTTGGCACGGAAAAGAACCACCATAAATTTTCTTGTTTCATTGAAATCTTGAAATTGTAATCTTTTACTTTTATCATCAATTTCAAAGACCGAAATAGGATGGCAACTCTGCTGGGACTTCTTTCTCATCTGAAAAGAAAATCATGTCATGTCGATACTAAGACCTTAGGCTCTAATGCTAAATTGATGGTCATCGAATTTAACCAATCAAAATTCGAGGAATTTATTTCCTTCAAGAAAATGAAGTGGCTACAAACAAAATCTGTTGTAAAGTTCATTTGCTATCTGAGATGGGTTCAAACCCAACTCCATTAGCCCATGGCGTGCTCTATGAAGAGCCTCAATTTCGCGCTAATAGTCTTAGGCGGAAGCCGGCTAACTTCACCCAGTGAAGATTTAGTGACCCTCACCTCGGGCAAAGGTCGAGTGTTCAAACATTCTCTCATTTTGGAGTTCAGTCCATAACCCCTCTTGGGGCTCGCTTCAAAGCGATGATCGTCATACTTCTCTAGAAGAAGCCAGGAATGGAGGTTATCCTCCAAAAAATTCCCATGAGGGAAAATTATCACCATTGGTGATTCTTCATCTCAGTCGCAAGCAGTGACTTGTGATAGATACTCAATTGACCACGCTAGTCGTAGGTCAAAACAATGTCATCATAGGTGGCGTTCATTTGCAAGCCAAGTAGGCCAAGTTGCTCTCAAGAAAAGACCACCATTTTAGACAAATTTGAAACTTCTTACGATCCAAGAGAGTTCCTTTCTTTATAGAGGGTGTGCCATTGTCGGCATTGTGCAACCCTAAAGGAAATTATCATGGCGGTTCAAACAAATTGCCAATGCAAGTCCTTACTTGCAAAAGAATCGGTGTTTAGCCATCTCGGCTAGTTTCAAAGCCTTCATAGGCTAGGAATAAATGCCGCGATGCTTACGAAGAACAAAAGCAATCTCCAAGATTTCACGGTCAATATGACCGTGTAACTAGGGAGGAAGATGAAGAAGAGGAGGATAGTCCTTCTAATCCAAGATACCCTCCGGTATAGGGTATTCTCCGAAGATCAACGGTGTGTTTTGACATACCGGTCAAGGCAAGGAGTGACAATTCCTTTTGATTATTTGCTCACGAGAATGCATGCTCTATGACTTTCATCACAAGTGGACCAACCTGTTGCTAGCGACACAAACTGCACACAGTAATGTAACTCCTAGCTCAAGTCAAGAGTGGAGATGAATTGCGGATATGGCGGATAGAGGCCCATGATGACCTTCTTCTACAAATGGAAGCTCGAGAGAAAGCATCGGCGAGCGCTTTGAGCAACTTCGAAGGTATCTTTGCAACAATTGTGTGTCTCTCAACCTCTGGATACAATTCAAAGGGAAATGACCTATTGACGTTTCCTTCAAGAAAGAGCCATCGAATCAAGAGGATACCTTATTTAAAGACACCCCTAACTTGCCAACCAAGTCAACTTCGCCTACAAGAAAATTATTAACTTGGTCTCTAAGAAAGCTACTAGGACTAGGCCTAGCCTTCAAATCTGGATCCAACTTGGAGTTTGAGTCGGTACCCAATATATTCTCCATCGACGAAAAATCTCCAAGTATCTCAACGGCTTCAGAAAAACTCTCTCTTCTTCTTGTTCTTCACCTCTCCCATGTGGACAACAGTCTGAGAAGAGTAGCCTATACCATTAACAGAACACTCATCTAAATAGCAAATATGGTTGTTATTCTTTCTTCCTCGTAAAATCAAATCACCATCTCTATACACTTTGCACCACTCTCCTTCGCCCACATATTTGTACCCACGCGATGCCATCTCACCCAATGAAATTAAATTAGCACCACATGACGGCACATATTTCACATGACGAAGAATTCCAACCTTCCCAGTGTGAAGCTTGAGGCGAACACTCCCAACACCTTCAACCTTCATCTTCTCGTTGTTTCCAACGATCACGTCACCAAATTCTTTATCCATCTTTAAAGTGTCAAAACACTCTTTGTTGTTGCAAACGTACATAGTGGCTGCAGAATCTAACACCCAAGTGTTATTCGCATCATTACAGGTACTCTTCGTCATCAGCACCACATCTTCATCACATACAACTGTCGAGGAGTCCGCATTCTTCCCATTTTCTTGAAGCTTCATCTGCCTAATGCTCTTCAAATCATATCGCATCTGGGAACATCTGAACTAAATGTGATCCTTCTCTCTGTAATAGTAGCACTCCCTTTCGCTATCGTCTCAGGCCCGAGATTTTGACCTTCCTCAATAACTATCACATCTCCCCTTACTCCTCCCTCGATCAGAACCTTCCAAAGCTAGTGCATTCTCACCACTAGATGCACTCTCCTTTTCCGTCATTCTTTCATTCTCTCATAGGAGTACTGTCACATAATCAAGCTTCAAAGTCTGCTTCACAGCAATTATCATTTGAAATAACGGCTTGTACGACTTCGGTAGGGAAGACAGCAGGAATAGCGTCTACTCTTCTTGTTTAATCTCCTCATCAATATTCATAAGTTGGCAAACTAGCTGATTGAAGGCATTGATGTGGTCTTAAATAGCAGTACGTTCTTCTATATTCAATGAATAAAGCTCCGTCCTCAAACATAATCGGTTGGTCATCTACTTTGACGCATAGATCCCCTCAAGCTTGTCCCACTGCCCCTTAGCGTGGTCTCCTATAGAACGTTGTACTTAATCTCGGGCCCGAGTGCCAAACGAATTGTGATAACCGCCTTCTTTTGCATGGAACTGCATTCAGCATCCTTCATCCCTTCAGGCTTCTTCTCTTTCAAAGCTTGATCAACACCAAGCTGCGCAAGAAGATGTTGAACCATACACTACCACACTGCAAAATTTGTCTTATCATTAAATATCGAAATATCGAACTTCGGACCCAAAGATGTCACATCCTCTAACAACAACCAAATTCAAATCAGCCACAGTAGAGATTTAATTTGGTAGAACTGACCTCAAAAATGAACTCAGCACATCAAAAAACCCTAGGAACGATTCTTAGATCATCAAATCCCACCTCCAATTCCCTGATCAGAAGACAAATCAATCTACACCGTCGGATTTGATTTAATAATTTTTAACCAAACCCTCACCCACGCGAACAGTGTTCCGCCCTACTACAGTAATCTTTTTTTTTCCTGTTTTTCGTCAGCTACAAGTGTAACGCTAACTAATCCCTTCTTAAATAAGGAAAACTTTCCTTTAACCCCAACTCCAATTATGATTGCCTACAGGCCCTCCAAATCCTCTTCCAACGGTGTTCGGTTCTCTCATTCGCTCGCTGTCGATCACCACGCCTCGATCGCTAGCCTTCACCAATCGCACACCGCTCGAACCTCCACGAACCATCGAACCCCGCTCTGATACCACTTGTTAAGATTTTTAGATCACACAAAAATCCTAAAAAACAACAAACGCAGCAAGGAGAATCACACATAAGATTTAACATGAAAAACCCTCAACAAGGAAAAACCACGGGATTGAAAATAATAATTCATTATCACCATTAAATTACGATATTTTGCACGGGCAAAGACTGTGAAACTCTCTCTATCACAATACCCTTGAACCCGGTTACACCCTCTGTTAAACCTTGATTACAAGAATATTGTATCTCTCTCTCTCTCTACCTAGAATAGGATACCTTATTTAAAGACACCTAACTTGCCAACCAAGTCAACTGCCTACAAGAAAATTATTAACTTGGTCTCTAAGAAGCTACTAGGACTAGGCCTAGCCTTCAATCTGGATCCAACTTGGAGTTTGAGTCGGCACCCAACACTTATGTAGCAAGTATTTTGTATTTTAAAATCTGATTAAATATGGAGCCCACATAATTGTAACCTGGATTACTCTTATATCGACTTAAAGGGCGTTTTCACAACACCAATTCTCTATAGTAAGAATTGATGATTATAGTTTCATTGTTAACATGCTGTGAATCACAAGTGAAAGAAGAAAAGTGGAAGGACAGCTCAGAGGGAAACTACGAGGAAAGCTCTGCAGATTATGGGTCAGAGACGTGCAGATGTTTGCTTGAGGAGTTAACCAACATTATTAAAAGCATATGCTTTCTTAATCATTGATTAGTCTTATAGATTTTTCTATTTGGTGGTTATGTTGTTGCCAAATGAACGGAAAAGCTCAAGGTTGGAGCGTTGTAGGATTTGACGCTAGGCTGACTGTCGGTTAGATGATACGCTAAAATCGGTGTTGCCTCTTTGTATTACGTTATATAACTGGCGTAGGATCTTCTCTTATTCAAGTGTTAGCAGCAAATATACCTCCTAAACCGTTTTATTAGCACTTAGCGTGCATTTGGTATGAGGTTAAAACAATCGGTTAAACTTTAACCTATTAATTATTATCCTAGAACATTTCGTGGGGAAAACATTTCGTGTTTGGTATAACATGTCATAAGGGTTAATATTTAAGACAAAAGTATCTCTACCACTGAACTCAAAATGGATAAATTACATAAAGCCCCATCAAAATATTAAACTTATAAACAACCAGCTCAAAAATAGGACAATTATGAAAAGCCTCATGCACAATTCAAAAATTTAGAAAACATCCTAAAAGTTTAAAATGTAGAAAACACCCTCAAAAATTCAAAAATTATAGAAAACATCCAAAAGTTTCAAACCTATAAAAAAAGTACATTGACAATATAGGATTCCAACATCTCCTGAAAGTTTTGAAATTCTTAAATGCCCTAGATGTTTAAAATTGCAAAAATACACTCAAATATTTAAAATTTATAGAAAACACCTGAAAAGATCAAAACTTAAAAAATATTTTTATAAATTTTAATTTTACTGTATTTTTGCAATTTTCTAAACTTTTAAGGTGTATTTTAAAATTTTCTAAACTTTCAGGAGTTTTTTGCAAATTTCAAATTGATAAAATTTGTTTGCACATTTGAAATTTTCAATGTTTTTTGTTAATTTTTAATTTTTATCGTGTTTATTGTACTTTTGAAACTTTTGGAGTATTTTCAGAAAGTCTAAATTTTTAGGGACCGCTTTGTAATCCTAAATTTTCAATATATTATATATTGATTTGAATTTTCCAAGGTGTTTTTTTGTACATTTTGAAGTATGAGGGTTTTTGTAATTTTCAAAACTTTCTGGATGTTTTCTACAAATTCTAAAATTCTTAGGGTCTCTGTTGTAATTCCTTTATTTCTAGTGTAATGCTATGGATTGAAATTTTAAGGGTGCTTTTATAAAATATAAAATTTGAGGGTGTTAGTTTATAAAACTTTCAGGTGTTTCTGCAAAACCAATATAGACTGTTTGGAGTTCCAACAATTTCAATATATTGTTTGTATGATTTGAAATTTTAGGGTTTTATAAATTTCAAAACTTTTATGCTTTCCACAATGTTCATTTCAGGGTGTTTTATGCAAATTTTAAGTTTTTACCCTTTGTATGTTTTGAAATTTTTAGTGTTTTATTTACGCTTTGAGTTTTTATAATTTTTGTGATTTTTAATTGAGTTTTACATTATTGAGGGTTTTTTATAATTATATAATTGTTCGAGGGTTGCTTACAATTTTTACTTTAAAAGAGATCTTGTCAATTTCAGGTGTCGGCTAGTTGTAAGTTTGAGAACTTTTAGAGGGTTTTGTAATTTTACATGCTTAAATGAACCAATCCTCAAATTTTCACCTTTTCTCCTACCTCCTAACTTGGTTAAAAGTTTACCCTTATATAGGGTTAAACTTTATGTTTGATAAAATTTTAGAAGGATAACAAACATGAGTAAATATTAAATAATGTTTAACAGGTAAATTTTATCTTGCTTTACCTATGTACCAAACAAGGCCCTTAAAGTCGCAGTGTTTCAAGACACGGAAAAGAACCCACCCATAAATTTTCTTGTTTCATTGAAATCTTGAAATTGTAATCTTTACTTTTATCATCAATTTCAAAGACCAAATAGGATGGCAACTCATTGGGACTTCTTTTCTCATCCTAAAGAAAATCATGTCGCAACTGATACTAAGACCTTAGGCTCTAATGCTAAATTGATGGTCATCGAATTTAACCAATCAAAATTCGAGGAATTTATTTCCTTCAAGAAAATGCATGGCTACAAACAAAATCTGTTGTAAAGTTCATCGCTATAATGAGATTGGGTTCAAACCCAACTCCATTAGCCCATGGCGCTGCTCTATGAAGAGCCTCAATTTCGCCGCTAATAGTCTTAGCTGGAAGCGTGCTAACTTCACCCGTAGTGAAGATTTAGTGACCCTCACCTCGTGCAAAGGTCGAGTGTTCAAACATTCTCTCATTTTGGAGTTCATCCATAACCCTCTTGGGGCTCGCTTCAAAGCGCCTCGCGATGATCGCCATACTTCTCTAGAAGAAGCTGAATGGAGGTTATCCTCCAAAAATTCCCATGAGGGAAAATTATCACCATTGGTGATTCTTCATCTCACATAGCGGTGACTTGTGATAGATACTCAATTGACCACGCTTAGTCGTAGGTCAAAACAATGTCATCATAGGTGACGCTCATTTGCCGGCCAAGTAGGCCAAGTTGCTCTCAAGAAAAGCGACCACCATTTTAGACAAGTGAAACTTCTTCGATCCAAGAGAGTTCCTTTCTTTATAGAGGGTGTGCCATTGTCGATTGTGCAACCCTAAAGGAAATTATCATGGCAGTTCAAACAATTGCCAATGCAAGTCCTTACTTGCAAAAGAATCGGTGTTTAGCCATCTCACCTAGTTTCAAAGCCTTCATAGGCTAGGAATAAATGCCACGATGCTTCGAAAGAACAAAAGCAATCTCCAAGATTTCACGGTCAATATGACCAAGGTAACTAGGGAGGAAGATGAAGAAGAGGAGGATAGTCCTTCTAATCCAAGATACCCTCCGTGTATAGGGAGTATTCTCCCAAGATCAACGGTGTGTTTTGACATACCGTGTCAAGGCAAGGAGTGACAATTCCTTTTGATTATTTGCTCCGAATGCATGCTCTATGACTTTCATCACAAGTGGACCAACCTGTTGCTAGCGACACAAACTCTGCCACACAGAATGTAACTCCTAGCTCAAGTCAAGAGTGGAGATGAATCATGGATATGGCGCGATAGAGAGGCCCATGATGACCTTCTTCTACAAATGGAAGCTTGAAGAAAGCATCCGACTAACGCTTTGAGCAACTCGGGTATATGCAACAATTATTGTGTGTCTCTCAACCTCTGGATACAATTCAAAGGGGAAATGACCTATTGACGCTTCCTTCAAGAAAGAGCCATCGAATCAAGAGGATACTCATTCCTCTCATTCGGGACAAGAAGCATCTAGTTCTCCAAAGGTGAAACACGAGTAAAGATCCTTGAAAGTCTCAGAAACAACTCAACACTCTCACATAGTGAATGGAGTCGCAAAGTTAGAATCACCCGACCCTATCCCATTGAGTGGGATTCCATCCCTATCTAATGAAGTTCAAGCCACTAACATTACATACATTCAATGCTAAAGGATCACCTAATCAACACATCTACTACTTTCATAAACAAACCGAAATGTGGCAAGGAATAATGCCATCAAGGCTAACTCTTCAATGGTACTCTCAAGGCTAGCCTTTGATTGGTTCCAAAACATGGCCGATGGTTCTATCAAGTCATGGGCTAGTTTGGAATCCCACCTCGTCCCAATTCTATGAAGAGTAGTTTGATGTGACCATGGCTAAGCTCCTCAGAGAAGCAAAGAGGAGATGACTCCTCGAGACTATATCAGCTTTGTAATTTGACATTATGATGCCATGACATGCCATTGTTGATGTTACTGCAAACCCGTTGACGCAATTTCTCGAGTTGTATTAAAGCTCACATGAGTGCTATTAAAGCCAACTCATGGAAAACTTGTTGGAGTAGGTGGAGATTGCCAAAAATCCGCCAAACGCTTCAATAAATTCAATCTCCTTCAAATTGAAAAGGGATAAGAACAAGTAGGGGTAGGCATTCCACTCAAAAGGGAAGGAGACATTTGCTGTTGAGGTTGAAAAAACCGACAAATAGAAGAAAAATTCTTGAAAGAGTACCCAACGGCTATTCTTTCAAGGATGAGGACACCATCACCATCCTCCTAATGGTCAACAAGGGCAACCGCCCAAGCTCGAAGCACGATGCCCTAAAGAAGTTAGAAAAACTGATGATCCCAATTATTTCCTCTATCACAAGATGTTAGGACACTCGACAAGAAACTATTATATCCTTAAGGATGAAATATCGATATTCATTAATTCGGGGTTCTTAAGATTTGACATGAGCGTAAGAAAGTTACTACCAACATGGTGACCCTTTAATTTGGCTCTATGCTAAAACTCGGGTTTAAAATGGAGTCATTCTCATTCCTACTTCAAGAATGGAGCCGGTCAATCATGATCGCAAGATAGACAAAGACTTTGTCCTTCTCACAACCCATAAAGGAGAGATGATGTGGGTTCATCCCGACCTTCTCCAAAACCAACATTGGGTTTCTCCAAAGCCAAAGCCCCATGTGAAAACTAAACGCAAAATTTGTCTTATCATTAAATATCGAAATATCGAACTTCGGACCCAAAGATGTCACATCCTCTAACAACAACCAAATTCAAATCAGCCACAGTAGAGATTTAATTTGGTAGAACTGACCTCAAAAATGAACTCAGCACATCAAAAAACCCTAGGAACGATTCTTAGATCATCAAATCCCACCTCCAATTCCCTGATCAGAAGACAAATCAATCTACACCGTCGGATTTGATTTAATAATTTTTAACCAAACCCTCACCCACGCGAACAGTGTTCCGCCCTACTCTGATAATCTTTTTTTCCTCGTTTTCCGCCTACAAGTGTAACGCTAACTAATCCCTTCTTAAATAAGGAAAACTTTCCTTTAACCCCAACTCCAATTATGATTGCCTACAGGCCCTCCAAATCCTCTTCCAACGGTGTTCGGTTCTCTCATTCGCTCGCTGTCGATCACCACGCCTCGATCGCTAGCCTTCACCAATCGCACACCGCTCGAACCTCCACGAACCATCGAACCCCGCTCTGATACCACTTGTTAAGATTTTTAGATCACACAAAATCCTAAAACAACAAAGCGACAAGGAGAATCACACATAAGATTTAACATGAAAACCCTCAACAAGGAAAAACCACGGATTGAAAATAATAATTCATTATCACCATTAAATTACGATATTTTGCACGGGCAAAGGCGTGAAACTCTCTATCACAATACCCTTGAACCGGTTACACCCTCTGTTAAACCTTGATTACAAGAATATTGTATCTCTCTCTCTCTACTAAAAACCTTAGAATAGGATGCCTTATTTAAAACACCCTCGACTTGCCCACCAAGTCAACTTCCCTACAAAAATTTGTTAACTTGGCCTCTAAGGAAGCTACTAGAACTAGGCATTGCCTTCAGCCCGATTCAACTTGGAGTTTGAGTCGGCACCCAACACTTATGTAGCAGTATTTTGTATTTTAAAATCTGATTAAATATGGAGCCCACATAATTGTAACCTGGATTACTCTTATATCGACTTAAAGGGCGTTTTCACAACACCAATTCTCTATAGTTATAGTAAGAATTGATGATTATAGTTTCATTGTTAACATGCTGTGACTCACAAGTGAATCTTCAAAAGAAGAAAAGTGGAAGGACAGCTCAGAGGGAAACTACGAGGAAAGCTCTGCAGATTATGGGTCAGAGACGTGCAGATGTTTGCTTGAGGAGTTAACCAACATTATTAAAAGCATATGCTTTCTTAATCATTGATTAGTCTTATAGATTTTTCTATTTGGTGGTTATGTTGTTGCCAAATGAACGGAAAAGCTCAAGGTTGGAGCGTTGTAGGATTTGACGCTAGGCTGACTGTCGGTTAGATGATACGCTAAAATCGGTGTTGCCTCTTTGTATTACGTTATATAACTGGCGTAGGATCTTCTCTTATTCAAGTGTTAGCAGCAAATATACCTCCTAAACCGTTTTATTAGCACTTAGCGTGCATTTGGTATGAGGTTAAAACAATCGGTTAAACTTTAACCTATTAATTATTATCCTAGAACATTTCGTGGGGAAAACATTTCGTGTTTGGTATAACATGTCATAAGGGTTAATATTTAAGACAAAAGTATCTCTACCACTGAACTCAAAATGGATAAATTACATAAAGCCCCATCAAAATATTAAACTTATAAACAACCAGCTCAAAAATAGGACAATTATGAAAAGCCTCATGCACAATTCAAAATTTGAGAAAACATCCTAAAAGTTTAAAATGTAGAAAACACCCTCAAAAATTCAAAAATTATAGAAAACATCCAAAAGTTTCAAACCTATAAAAAAGTACATTGACAATATAGGATTCCAACATCTCCTGAAAGTTTTGAAATTCTTAAATGCCCTAGATGTTTAAAATTGCAAAAATACACTCAAATATTTAAAATTTATAGAAAACACCTGAAAAGATCAAAACTTAAAAAATATTTTTATAAATTTTAATTTTACTGTATTTTTGCAATTTTCTAAACTTTTAAGGTGTATTTTAAAATTTTCTAAACTTTCAGGAGTTTTTTGCAAATTTCAAATTGATAAAATTTGTTTGCACATTTGAAATTTTCAATGTTTTTTGTTAATTTTTAATTTTTATCGTGTTTATTGTACTTTTGAAACTTTTGGAGTATTTTCAGAAAGTCTAAATTTTTAGGGACCGCTTTGTAATCCTAAATTTTCAATATATTATATATTGATTTGAATTTTCCAAGGTGTTTTTTTGTACATTTTGAAGTATGAGGGTTTTTGTAATTTTCAAAACTTTCTGGATGTTTTCTACAAATTCTAAAATTCTTAGGGTCTCTGTTGTAATTCCTTTATTTCTAGTGTAATGCTATGGATTGAAATTTTAAGGGTGCTTTTATAAAATATAAAATTTGAGGGTGTTAGTTTATAAAACTTTCAGGTGTTTCTGCAAAACCAATATAGACTGTTTGGAGTTCCAACAATTTCAATATATTGTTTGTATGATTTGAAATTTTAGGGTTTTATAAATTTCAAAACTTTTATGCTTTCCACAATGTTCATTTCAGGGTGTTTTATGCAAATTTTAAGTTTTTACCCTTTGTATGTTTTGAAATTTTTAGTGTTTTATTTACGCTTTGAGTTTTTATAATTTTTGTGATTTTTAATTGAGTTTTACATTATTGAGGGTTTTTTATAATTATATAATTGTTCGAGGGTTGCTTACAATTTTTACTTTAAAAGAGATCTTGTCAATTTCAGGTGTCGGCTAGTTGTAAGTTTGAGAACTTTTAGAGGGTTTTGTAATTTTACATGCTTAAATGAACCAATCCTCAAATTTTCACCTTTTCTCCTACCTCCTAACTTGGTTAAAAGTTTACCCTTATATAGGGTTAAACTTTATGTTTGATAAAATTTTAGAAGGATAACAAACATGAGTAAATATTAAATAATGTTTAACAGGTAAATTTTATCTTGCTTTACCTATGTACCAAACAAGGCCCTTAAAGTCGCAGTGTTTCAAGACACGGAAAAGAACCCACCCATAAATTTTCTTGTTTCATTGAAATCTTGAAATTGTAATCTTTACTTTTATCATCAATTTCAAAGACCAAATAGGATGGCAACTCATTGGGACTTCTTTTCTCATCCTAAAGAAAATCATGTCGCAACTGATACTAAGACCTTAGGCTCTAATGCTAAATTGATGGTCATCGAATTTAACCAATCAAAATTCGAGGAATTTATTTCCTTCAAGAAAATGCATGGCTACAAACAAAATCTGTTGTAAAGTTCATCGCTATAATGAGATTGGGTTCAAACCCAACTCCATTAGCCCATGGCGCTGCTCTATGAAGAGCCTCAATTTCGCCGCTAATAGTCTTAGCTGGAAGCGTGCTAACTTCACCCGTAGTGAAGATTTAGTGACCCTCACCTCGTGCAAAGGTCGAGTGTTCAAACATTCTCTCATTTTGGAGTTCATCCATAACCCTCTTGGGGCTCGCTTCAAAGCGCCTCGCGATGATCGCCATACTTCTCTAGAAGAAGCTGAATGGAGGTTATCCTCCAAAAATTCCCATGAGGGAAAATTATCACCATTGGTGATTCTTCATCTCACATAGCGGTGACTTGTGATAGATACTCAATTGACCACGCTTAGTCGTAGGTCAAAACAATGTCATCATAGGTGACGCTCATTTGCCGGCCAAGTAGGCCAAGTTGCTCTCAAGAAAAGCGACCACCATTTTAGACAAGTGAAACTTCTTCGATCCAAGAGAGTTCCTTTCTTTATAGAGGGTGTGCCATTGTCGATTGTGCAACCCTAAAGGAAATTATCATGGCAGTTCAAACAATTGCCAATGCAAGTCCTTACTTGCAAAAGAATCGGTGTTTAGCCATCTCACCTAGTTTCAAAGCCTTCATAGGCTAGGAATAAATGCCACGATGCTTCGAAAGAACAAAAGCAATCTCCAAGATTTCACGGTCAATATGACCAAGGTAACTAGGGAGGAAGATGAAGAAGAGGAGGATAGTCCTTCTAATCCAAGATACCCTCCGTGTATAGGGAGTATTCTCCCAAGATCAACGGTGTGTTTTGACATACCGTGTCAAGGCAAGGAGTGACAATTCCTTTTGATTATTTGCTCCGAATGCATGCTCTATGACTTTCATCACAAGTGGACCAACCTGTTGCTAGCGACACAAACTCTGCCACACAGAATGTAACTCCTAGCTCAAGTCAAGAGTGGAGATGAATCATGGATATGGCGCGATAGAGAGGCCCATGATGACCTTCTTCTACAAATGGAAGCTTGAAGAAAGCATCCGACTAACGCTTTGAGCAACTCGGGTATATGCAACAATTATTGTGTGTCTCTCAACCTCTGGATACAATTCAAAGGGGAAATGACCTATTGACGTTTCCTTCAAGAAAGAGCCATCGAATCAAGAGGATACTCATTCCTCTCATTCAGGACAAGAAGCATCTAGTTCTCCAAAGGTGAAACACGTAGTAAAGATCCTTGAAAGTCTCAGAAACAACTCAACACTCTCACATAGTGAATGGAGTCGCAAAGTTAGAATCACCCGACCCTATCCCATTGAGTGGGATTCCATCCCTTATCTAATGAAGTTCAAGCCACTAACATTACATACATTCAATGCTAAAGGATCACCTAATCAACACATCTACTACTTTCATAAACAAACTGGAAATGTGGCAAGGAATAATGCCATCAAGGCGCAACTCTTCAATGGTACTCTCAAGGCTAGCCTTTGATTGGTTCCAAAACATGGCCGATGGTTCTATCAAGTCATGGGCTAGTTTGGAATCCCACCTCGTCCCAATTCTATGAAGAGTAGTTTGATGTGACCATGGCTAAGCTCCTCAGAGAAGCAAAGAGGAGATGACTCCTCGAGACTATATCAGCTTTGTAATTTGACATTATGATGCCATGACATGCCATTGTTGATGTTACTGCAAACCTGTTGACGCAATTTCCTGAGTTGTATTAAAGCTCACATGAGTGCTATTAAAGCCAACTCATGGAAAAACTTGTTGGAGTAGGTGGAGATTGCCGAAAAATCCGCCAAACGCTTCAATAAATTCAATCTCCCTTCAAATTGAAAAGGGGATAAGAACAAGTAGGGGTAGGCATTCCAGTCAAAAGGGAAGGAGACATTTGCTGTTGAGGTTGAAAAAACCGACAAATAGAAGAAAAATTCTTGAAAGAGTACCCAACGGCTATTCTTTCAAGGATGAGGACACCATCACCATCCTCCTAATGGTCAACAAGGGCAACCGCCCAAGCTCGAAGCACGATGCCCTAAAGAAGTTAGAAAAACTGATGATCCCAATTATTTCCTCTATCACAAGATGTTAGGACACTCGACAAGAAACTATTATATCCTTAAGGATGAAATACTGATATTCATTAATTCGGGGGTTCTTAAGATTTGACATGAGCAGAAGAAAGTTACTACCAACATGGTGACCCTTTAATTTGGCTCTATGCTAAAAACTCGGGTTTAAAATGGAGTCATTCTCATTCCTACTTCAAGAATGGAGCCGGTCAATCATGATCAGCAAGATAGACAAAGACTTTGTCCTTCTCACAACCCATAAAGGAGAGATGATGTGGGTTCATCCCGACCTTCTCCAAAACCAACATTGGGTTTCTCCAAAGCCAAAGCCCCATGTGAAAACTAAAGGCAAGATGAAGTCTTCTAATATCATCTTCACAATTGTATGTGAGGAATTTTTGTAGATATCCTCAATAACGGATTTGGAGGAAGAGAAGGTGACCATGGCATCATAATTAGATTAGACTTCACCTACAGGAATAAGATCTGGTAAGGGTCACTTGAAGCATTATGATCAATCGGAACCTTCCAAGCTGCCCGAAACTGCTAAATAGAAGGAAACACGGTTTGATAAAATATTGAAGCCACAGTCCGTTGGACTCAAAGTTCCATTTCGATACGACATATTAGCTCAACTGGCCAATATTCTAGGTTGCATAACCTTGCACGAACTACTATGTTTGTCCGAGGATACGAGGGAAGCTTTAAGGAAGCATTGATGGATAGTAATGCATTTCTCACCCATATACCGAGCCTCCCAAGGTCGATGATCAAAGGCAATTTTACCAATGTCATCAATAGAAGCCTTGCATCACCTTCACTTCGAAGACATGCTTATCAACAACCATCATCACATCGACCCTCTACCACACGGGATATGTCGGTTCAACCAAAGTTGAGTGGATCCAAATCGATCTAAGGTCCGCCTTTGAGCATTATCCCTCGAGACTCCTTAGCTTCTTGGGTATTCATTGTACAAGTTATCAAGAATAATCGCTACTATCTTTAGATTCAATTCCGCTAGCATCTCGTCACTGGGCAAGATTCGTCTTAAGTGCAATCATGGCTATTTAAAGACAGAGGTAACATGCTATGTCATTGATGTGGAAACACTTATACCCTAGTTCTAGGATGACCATGGATCCATTCTAATGTAATTGTCCCATCGATACTTCATCAATGCTTCAAGTATGTCGATGAGCAGAAGCTAGTCAAAAAGGTTTATGCTGACAAGCTTCTCTTTAAAGGAGTAGAGAACTACTTCACCTACTCCCTCCTTTATGATGAAAAGCATAAAATCAAGGTAGTCATTTTAGAAAATCTCGATAGTTAGTGGTAGGATAGCAATCGACAAAGACAAAGATCTCATTTGGGAGAGGGAACCCTTGTAATCACTCTAGAGTATCTTTGTGTAGATCATCTACCGAAAATCAAGATGACTTAATTTTCAGTTCGGTTCTCTCATTCGCCATTGCCGATCACCACGCCGATCGCTAGCCTTCACCAATCGCACACCGCTCGAACCTCCACGAA
Source organism: Asparagus setaceus (assembly GCA_012295165.1). Taxonomy (NCBI): domain Eukaryota; kingdom Viridiplantae; phylum Streptophyta; class Magnoliopsida; order Asparagales; family Asparagaceae; genus Asparagus; species Asparagus setaceus. The sequence goes on from CM022708.1 coordinate 9,606,373, forward strand.
CCATCGAACCCCGCTCTGATACCACTTGTTAAGATTTTTAGATCACACAAAAATCCTAAAAAACAACAAACGCAGCAAGGAGAATCACACATAAGATTTAACATGAAAAACCCTCAACAAGGAAAAACCACGGGATTGAAAATAATAATTCATTATCACCATTAAATTACGATATTTTGCACGGGCAAAGACTGTGAAACTCTCTCTATCACAATACCCTTGAACCCGGTTACACCCTCTGTTAAACCTTGATTACAAGAATATTGTATCTCTCTCGCTCTCTCTACTAAAAAACCTTAGAATAGGATGCCTTATTTAAAAACACCCCTGACTTGCCCACCAAGTCAACTTCCCCTACAAAAAATTTGTTAACTTGGCCTCTAAGGAAGCTACTAGAACTAGGCATTGCCTTCAGTTCCGGATTCAACTTGGAGTTTGAGTCGGCACCCAACACTTATGTAGCAGTATTTTGTATTTTAAAATCTGCATTAAATATGGAGCCCACATAATTGTAACCTGGATTACTCTTATATCGACTTAAAGGGCGTTTTCACAACACCAATTCTCTATAGTTATAGTAAGAATTGATGATTATAGTTTCATTGGGTTAACATGCTGTGACTCACAAGTGAATCTTCAAAAGAAGAAAAGTGGAAGGACAGCTCAGAGGGAAACTACGAGGAAAGCTCTGCAGATTATGGGTCAGAGACGTGCAGATGTTTGCTTGAGGAGTTAACCAACATTATTAAAAGCATATGCTTTCTTAATCATTGATTAGTCTTATAGATTTTTCTATTTGGTGGTTATGTTGTTGCCAAATGAACGGAAAAGCTCAAGGTTGGAGCGTTGTAGGATTTGACGCTAGGCTGACTGTCGGTTAGATGATACGCTAAAATCGGTGTTGCCTCTTTGTATTACGTTATATAACTGGCGTAGGATCTTCTCTTATTCAAGTGTTAGCAGCAAATATACCTCCTAAACCGTTTTATTAGCACTTAGCGTGCATTTGGTATGAGGTTAAAACAATCAGGGTTAAACTTTAACCTATTAATTATTATCCTAGAACATTTCGTGGGGAAAACATTTCTGTGTTTGGTATAACATGTCATAAGGGTTAATATTTAAGACAAAAGTATCTCTACCACTGAACTCAAAATGGATAAATTACATAAAGCCCCATCAAAATATTAAACTTATAAACAACCAGCTCAAAAATAGGACAATTATGAAAAGCCTCATGCACAATTCAAAATTTCTGAGAAAACATCCTAAAAGTTTAAAATGTAGAAAACACCCTCAAAAATTCAAAATTATAGAAAACATCCAAAAGTTTCAAACCTATAAAAAAGTACATTGACAATATAGGATTCCAACATCTCGAAAGTTTTGAAATTCTGAAAATGCCCTAGATGTTTAAAATTGCAAAAATACACTCAAATATTTAAAATTTATAGAAAACACCTGAAAAGATCAAAACTTAAAAAATATTTTTATAAATTTTAATTTTACTGTATTTTTGCAATTTTCTAAACTTTTAAGGTGTATTTTAAAATTTTCTAAACTTTAGGGAGTTTTTGCAAATTTCAAATTGATAAAATTTCAGTTTACTGTTTGCACATTTGAAATTTTCAATGTTTTTGTTAATTTTAATTTTTATCGTGTTTATTGTACTTTTGAAACTTTTGGAGTATTTTCCAAAGTCTAAATTTTACGGGACCGTTTGCAATCCTAAATTTTCAATATATTATATATTGATTTGAATTTTCAAGGTGTTTTTTTGTACATTTTGAAGTATGAGGGTATTTTTGTAATTTTCAAAACTTTCTGGATGTTTTCTACAAATTCTAAAATTCTTAGGGTCGTTTGTAATTCCTTTATTTCTAGTGTATCTTGTTTGCGGGATTGAAATTTTAAGGGTGCTTTTATAAAATATAAAATTTGAGGGTGTTAGTTTATAAAACTTTCAGGTGTTTCTGCAAAACCAATATAGACTGTTTGGAGTTCCAACAATTTCAATATATTGTTTGTATGATTTGAAATTTTAGGGTTTTATAAATTTCAAAACTTTTATGGCGTTTTCCACAATGTTCATTTCAGGGTGTTTTATGCAAATTTTAAGTTTTACCCTTTGTATGTTTTGAAATTTTTAGTGTTTTATTCGTTTTGAGTTTTTATAATTTTTGTGATTTTCTTGAGTTTTACATTATTGAGGGTTTTTATAATTATATAATTGTTCGAGGGGTTGCTTACAATTTTTACTTTAAAAGAGATCTTGTCAATTTCAGGTGTCAGAAGGCTAGTTGTAAGTTTGAGAACTTTTTAGCGGGTTTTTGTAATTTTACATGCTTAAATGAACCAATCCTCAAATTTTCACCTTTTTCTCCTACCTCCTAACTTGGTTAAAAGTTTACCCTTATATAGGGTTAAACTTTATGTTTGATAAAATTTTAGAAGGATAACAAACATGAGTAAATATTAAATAATGTTTAACAGGGTAAATTTTATCTTGCTTTACCTATGTACCAAACAAGGCCCTTAAAGTCAGTGTGTTTCGGCACACGGAAAAGAACCCAGCCCATAAATTTTCTTGTTTCATTGAAATCTTGAAATTGTAATCTTTTACTTTTATCATCAATTTCAAAGACCCGAAATAGGATGGCAACTCTGCTGGGGACTTCTTTCTCATCTGAAAAGAAAATCATGTCGCAATCTGATACTAAGACCTTAGGCTCTAATGCTAAATTGATGGTCATCGAATTTAACCAATCAAAATTAGGAATTTATTTCCTTCAAGAAAATGCATGGCTACAAACAAAATCTTTGTAAAGTTCATTTGCTATCACAGATTGGGTTCAAACCCAACTCCATTAGCCCATGGCGGTGCTCTATGAAGAGCCTCAATTTCGCTAATAGTCTTAGGCTGGAAGCCGGGCTAACTTCACGAGTGAAGATTTAGTGACCCTCACCTCGGGCAAAGGTCGAGTGTTCAAACATTCTCTCATTTTGGAGTTCAGTCCATAACCCCTCTTGGGGCTCGCAAAGCGTCTCGATGATCGTCATACTTCTCTAGAAGAAGCCGAGGAATGGAGGTTATCCTCCAAAAATTCCCATGAGGAAAAATTATCACCATTGGTGATTCTTCATCTCGATGCATAGCGGTGACTTGTGATAGATACTCAATTGACCACGCTAGTCGTAGGTCAAAACAATGTCATCATAGGTGACGTTCATTTCTTAGAAAGCCAAGTAGGCCAAGTTGCTCTCAAGCGACCACCATTTTAGACAAGTTGAAACTTCTTCGATCCAAGAGAGTTCCTTTCTTTATAGAGGGTGTGCCATTGTCGACATTGTGCAACCCTAAAGGAAATTATCATGGCGACAAACAATTGCCAATGCAAGTCCTTACTTGCAAGAAGATCGGTGTTTAGCCATCTCGGCCTAGTTTCAAAGCCTTCATAGGCTAGGAATAAATGCCGGCGATGCTTCGAAAGAACAAAAGCAATCTCCAAGATTTCACGGTCAATATGACCCGGTGTAACTAGGGAGGAAGATGAAGAAGAGGAGGATAGTCCTTCTAATCCAAGATACCCTCGGTATAGGGAGTATTCTCGAAGATCAACGGTGTGTTTTGACATACCAGTCAAGGCAAGGAGTGACAATTCCTTTTGATTATTTGCTCGAGAATGCATGCTCTATGACTTTCATCACAAGTGGACCAACACATTGCTAGCGACACAAACTACGCTGCGCGTAATGTAACTCCTAGCTCAAGTCAAGAGTGGAGATGAATTCGGATATGGCGGATAGAGCCCATGATGACCTTCTTCTACAAATGGAAGCTCGAAGAAAGCATCGTGGCGCTTTGAGCAACTTCGAAGGTATCTTTGCAACAATTATTGTGTGTCTCAACCTCGGATACAATTCAAAGGGAAATGACCTATTGGCGTTTCCTTCAAGAAAGAGCCATCGAATCAAGAGGATACTCATTCCTCTCATTCAGGGACAAGAAGCATCTAGTTCTCCAAAGGTGAAACACGTAGTAAAGATCCTTGAAAGTCTGCGAAACAACTCAACACTCTCACATAGTGAATGGGCTGCGAAAGTTAGAATCACCCGACCCTATCCCATTGAGTGGGATTCCATCCCTTATCTAATGAAGTTCAAGCCACTAACATTACATACATTCAATGCTAAAGGATCACCTAATCAACACATCTACTACTTTCATAAACAAAGCTGGAAATGTGGCAAGGAATAATGCCATCAAGGCAACTCTTCAATGGTACTCTCAAGGGCTAGCCTTTGATTGGTTCCAAAACATGGCCGATGGTTCTATCAAGTCATGGGCTAGTTTGGAATCCCAATTCTGTCCCAATTCTATGAAGAGTAGTTTGATGTGACCATGGCTAAGCTCCTCTGAGAGAAGCAAAGAGGAGATGACTTCGGTCGAGACTATATCAAACATTTTGTAATTTGACATTATGATGCCATGACATGCCATTGTTGATGTTCTGCAAACTGTTGGCTAATTTCTGAGTTGTATTAAAGCTCACATGAGTGCTATTAAAGCCAACTCATGGAAAAACTTGTTGAGTAGGTGGAGATTGCAGAAAAATCCAAGCGCTTCAATAAATTCAATCTCCTTCAAATTGAAAAGGGATAAGAACAAGTAGGGGTAGGCATTCAGTCAAAGGGAAGGAGACATTTTTGTTGAGGTTGAAAAACCGACAAATAGAAAAAAATTCTTGAAAGAGTACCCAACGAAGCTATTCTTTCAAGGATGAGGACACCATCACCATCCTCTGGTCAACAAGGGCAAGGGCAAGCTTCGAAGCACGATGCCCTAAAGAAGTTAGAAAAGCGATGATCCCAATTATTTCCTCTATCACAAGATGTTAGGACACTCGACAAAACTATTATATCCTTAAGGATGAAATCTTGATATTCATTAATTCGGGTTCTTAAGATTTGACATGGCGAAAGAAAGTTACTACCAACATGGTGACCCTTTAATTTGGCTCTATGCTAAAACTTCGGGTTTAAAATGGAGTCATTCTCATTCCTACTTCAAGAATGGAGCGGTCAATCATGATCGCAAGATAGACAAAGACTTTGTCCTTCTCACAACCCATAAAGGAGAGATGATGTGGGTTCATCCCGACCTTCTCCAAAACCAACATTGGGTTTCTCCAAAGCCAAAGCCCCATGTGAAAACTAAAGGCAAGATGAAGTCTTCTAATATCATCTTCACAATTGTATGTGAGGAATTTTTGTAGATATCCTCAATAACAGGTTGGAGGAAGAAGGTGACCATGGCATCATAATTAGATTAGACTTCACCTACGGGAATAAGATCGTAGGGTCACTTGAAGCATTATGATCAATGGAACCTTCCAAGACGGCTGCTAAATAGAAGGAAACACGGTTTGATAAAATATTGAAGCCACGTCCGTTGGACTCAAAGTTCCATTTCGATACGACATATTAGCTCAAGCCAATATTCTAGGTTGCATAACCTTGCACGAACTACTATGTTTGTCCGAGGATACGAGGGAAGCTTTAAGGAAGCATTGATGGATAGTAATGCATTTCTCACCCATATACCGAGCCTCCCAAGGTCGATGATCAAAGGCAATTTTACCAATGTCATCAATAGAAGCCTTGCATCACCTTCACTTCGAAGACATGCTTATCAACAACCATCATCACATCGACCCTCTACCACACGGGATATGTCGGTTCAACCAAAGTTGAGTGGATCCAAATCGATCTAAGGTGCGCCTTGAGCATTATCCCTCGAGACTCCTTAGCTTCTTGGGTATTCATTGTACAAGTTATCAAGAATAATCGCTACTATCTTTAGATTCAATTCAGCATGCAGGTCCTTTGGCAAGATTAGTCTTAAGTGCAATCATGGCTATTTAAAGACAGAGGTAACATGCTATGTCATTGATGTGGAAACACTTATACCCTAGTTCTAGGATGACCATGGATCCATTCTAATGTAATTGTCCCATCGATACTTCATCAATGCTTCAAGTATGTCGATGAGGAAGCTAGTCAAAAAGGTTTATCTTGACAAGCTTCTCTTTAAAGGAGTAGAGAACTACTTCACCTACTCCCTCCTTTATGATGAAAAGCATAAAATCAAGGTAGTCATTTTAGAAAATCTCGATAGTTAGTGAGGTAGGATAGCAAATCTGACAAAGACAAAGATCTCATTTGGGAGAGGGAACCCTTGTAATCACTCTAGAGTATCTTTGTGTAGATCGATCTAGAAAATCAAGATGACTTAATTTTCAATGACAACGAGAATTTGCTTACGATTATTCTTCCGCTCTCACCAAGAAAACTTAGAGGTTGATGCTTTGCCTTCTAGGATAGCTTTGGAATCATCCTTGTACATGCTCATAAATGAGTCGTGATTGACAATGGTGGTGGGTAGCTCAAAAGATGCCATCTTCATCGCTCCAACGAAGGAAGGACCCAAGAGGCTATCATCTTCGGATGTCGAAACACGTAGTACCCACCGATCTCGATGATGGAGTTGAAGAAATATCTAAATTCTCTTGTTATAGTAAGTAGTCTCATCACATAATGGCAAAAATAGGTTATGATTTCACCCTAAAGAAAGGGTTGAACTTTGACCAAGGACCATGAGTTACACTAACCCCATTATCGAAGGGGAAAGCATTGATTACTTCAAATCGGACATGGGTGGAATATGTTTCCCGAATCGACATATAGACGAGAACTAAAACTTGAGAATTTACCAAGTCATTCTTTAGGTACATCGATTGGGATTCGATGTTAGCATCGGTACCATGTTCAAGAGTTCACGGTCAATGTGGCTTCATATAGCGAAGAGCGTAACAAACTAGAAGTATTTGATGATCTTGAGAATGACCCATGGGTGAAACACCTGGGGCTCAATGAGAATCACGCTTGAGCACGTGAACCACCCAGAAGATAGGGTGATCCAAATCAATATAGGCGATGAAGCCATCCCAAACCTATCTTTATCAATGAGAGCTTATCCTTTGGTATGAGGTTAAAACAATCAGGGTTAAACTTTAACCTATTAATTATTATCCTAGAACATTTCGTGGGGAAAACATTTCGTGTTTGGTATAACATGTCATAAGGGTTAATATTTAAGACAAAAGTATCTCTACCACTGAACTCAAAATGGATAAATTACATAAAGCCCCATCAAAATATTAAACTTATAAACAACCAGCTCAAAAATAGGACAATTATGAAAAGCCTCATGCACAATTCAAAATTTCTGAGAAAACATCCTAAAAGTTTAAAATGTAGAAAACACCCTCAAAAATTCAAAATTATAGAAAACATCCAAAAGTTTCAAACCTATAAAAAAGTACATTGACAATATAGGATTCCAACATCTCGAAAGTTTTGAAATTTCAGAAAATGCCCTAGATGTTTAAAATTGCAAAAATACACTCAAATATTTAAAATTTATAGAAAACACCTGAAAAGATCAAAACTTAAAAAATATTTTTATAAATTTTAATTTTACTGTATTTTTGCAATTTTCTAAACTTTTAAGGTGTATTTTAAAATTTTCTAAACTTTAGGGAGTTTTTGCAAATTTCAAATTGATAAAATTTCAGTTTACTGTTTGCACATTTGAAATTTTCAATGTTTTTGTTAATTTTAATTTTTATCGTGTTTATTGTACTTTTGAAACTTTTGGAGTATTTTCCAAAGTCTAAATTTTACGGGACCGTTTGCAATCCTAAATTTTCAATATATTATATATTGATTTGAATTTTCAAGGTGTTTTTTTGTACATTTTGAAGTATGAGGGTATTTTTGTAATTTTCAAAACTTTCTGGATGTTTTCTACAAATTCTAAAATTCTTAGGGTCGTTTGTAATTCCTTTATTTCTAGTGTATCTTGTTTGCGGGATTGAAATTTTAAGGGTGCTTTTATAAAATATAAAATTTGAGGGTGTTAGTTTATAAAACTTTCAGGTGTTTCTGCAAAACCAATATAGACTGTTTGGAGTTCCAACAATTTCAATATATTGTTTGTATGATTTGAAATTTTAGGGTTTTATAAATTTCAAAACTTTTATGGCGTTTTCCACAATGTTCATTTCAGGGTGTTTTATGCAAATTTTAAGTTTTACCCTTTGTATGTTTTGAAATTTTTAGTGTTTTATTCGTTTTGAGTTTTTATAATTTTTGTGATTTTCTTGAGTTTTACATTATTGAGGGTTTTTATAATTATATAATTGTTCGAGGGGTTGCTTACAATTTTTACTTTAAAAGAGATCTTGTCAATTTCAGGTGTCAGAAGGCTAGTTGTAAGTTTGAGAACTTTTTAGAGGGTTTTGTAATTTTACATGCTTAAATGAACCAATCCTCAAATTTTCACCTTTTTCTCCTACCTCCTAACTTGGTTAAAAGTTTACCCTTATATAGGGTTAAACTTTATGTTTGATAAAATTTTAGAAGGATAACAAACATGAGTAAATATTAAATAATGTTTAACAGGTAAATTTTATCTTGCTTTACCTATGTACCAAACAAGGCCCTTAAAGTCGGTGTGTTTGACACCGGAAAAGAACCAACCCATAAATTTTCTTGTTTCATTGAAATCTTGAAATTGTAATCTTTTACTTTTATCATCAATTTCAAAGACCCGAAATAGGATGGCAACTCTGCTGGGGACTTCTTTCTCATCTGAAAAGAAAATCATGTCGCAATCTGATACTAAGACCTTAGGCTCTAATGCTAAATTGATGGTCATCGAATTTAACCAATCAAAATTCGAGGAATTTATTTCCTTCAAGAAAATGGGCGTGGCTACAAACAAAATCTGTTGTAAAGTTCACTGCTATACGAGATTGGGTTCAAACCCAACTCCATTAGCCCATGGCCAGTGCTCTATGAAGAGCCTCAATTTCGCCGCTAATAGTCTTAGCTGGAAGCCAGGCTAACTTCACCCAGAGTGAAGATTTAGTGACCCTCACCTCAGGCAAAGGTCAGAGTGTTCAAACATTCTCTCATTTTGGAGTTCAGTCCATAACCCCTCTTGGGGCTCGCTTCAAAGCGTCTCGCGATGATCGTCATACTTCTCTAGAAGAAGCCAGGAATGGAGGTTATCCTCCAAAAAATTCCCATGAGGGAAAATTATCACCATTGGTGATTCTTCATCTCAGTCGCAAGCAGTGACTTGTGATAGATACTCAATTGACCACGCTAGTCGTAGGTCAAAACAATGTCATCATAGGTGGCGTTCATTTCTTAGAAAGCCAAGTAGGCCAAGTTGCTCTCAAGCGACCACCATTTTAGACAAGTTGAAACTTCTTCGATCCAAGAGAGTTCCTTTCTTTATAGAGGGTGTGCCATTGTCGACATTGTGCAACCCTAAAGGAAATTATCATGGCGGTTCAAACAAATTGCCAATGCAAGTCCTTACTTGCAAGAAGATCGGTGTTTAGCCATCTCGGCCTAGTTTCAAAGCCTTCATAGGCTAGGAATAAATGCCGGCGATGCTTCGAAAGAACAAAAGCAATCTCCAAGATTTCACGGTCAATATGACCCGGTGTAACTAGGGAGGAAGATGAAGAAGAGGAGGATAGTCCTTCTAATCCAAGATACCCTCGGTATAGGGAGTATTCTCGAAGATCAACGGTGTGTTTTGACATACCAGTCAAGGCAAGGAGTGACAATTCCTTTTGATTATTTGCTCGAGAATGCATGCTCTATGACTTTCATCACAAGTGGACCAACACATTGCTAGCGACACAAACTACGCTGCGCGTAATGTAACTCCTAGCTCAAGTCAAGAGTGGAGATGAATTCGGATATGGCGGATAGAGCCCATGATGACCTTCTTCTACAAATGGAAGCTCGAAGAAAGCATCGTGGCGCTTTGAGCAACTTCGAAGGTATCTTTGCAACAATTATTGTGTGTCTCAACCTCGGATACAATTCAAAGGGAAATGACCTATTGGCGTTTCCTTCAAGAAAGAGCCATCGAATCAAGAGGATACTCATTCCTCTCATTCAGGGACAAGAAGCATCTAGTTCTCCAAAGGTGAAACACGTAGTAAAGATCCTTGAAAGTCTGCGAAACAACTCAACACTCTCACATAGTGAATGGGCTGCGAAAGTTAGAATCACCCGACCCTATCCCATTGAGTGGGATTCCATCCCTTATCTAATGAAGTTCAAGCCACTAACATTACATACATTCAATGCTAAAGGATCACCTAATCAACACATCTACTACTTTCATAAACAAAGCTGGAAATGTGGCAAGGAATAATGCCATCAAGGCAACTCTTCAATGGTACTCTCAAGGGCTAGCCTTTGATTGGTTCCAAAACATGGCCGATGGTTCTATCAAGTCATGGGCTAGTTTGGAATCCCAATTCTGTCCCAATTCTATGAAGAGTAGTTTGATGTGACCATGGCTAAGCTCCTCTGAGAGAAGCAAAGAGGAGATGACTTCGGTCGAGACTATATCAAACATTTTGTAATTTGACATTATGATGCCATGACATGCCATTGTTGATGTTCTGCAAACTGTTGGCTAATTTCTGAGTTGTATTAAAGCTCACATGAGTGCTATTAAAGCCAACTCATGGAAAAACTTGTTGAGTAGGTGGAGATTGCAGAAAAATCCAAGCGCTTCAATAAATTCAATCTCCTTCAAATTGAAAAGGGATAAGAACAAGTAGGGGTAGGCATTCAGTCAAAGGGAAGGAGACATTTTTGTTGAGGTTGAAAAACCGACAAATAGAAAAAAATTCTTGAAAGAGTACCCAACGAAGCTATTCTTTCAAGGATGAGGACACCATCACCATCCTCTGGTCAACAAGGGCAAGGGCAAGCTTCGAAGCACGATGCCCTAAAGAAGTTAGAAAAGCGATGATCCCAATTATTTCCTCTATCACAAGATGTTAGGACACTCGACAAAACTATTATATCCTTAAGGATGAAATCTTGATATTCATTAATTCGGGTTCTTAAGATTTGACATGGCGAAAGAAAGTTACTACCAACATGGTGACCCTTTAATTTGGCTCTATGCTAAAACTTCGGGTTTAAAATGGAGTCATTCTCATTCCTACTTCAAGAATGGAGCGGTCAATCATGATCGACAAGATAGACAAAGACTTTGTCCTTCTCACAACCCATAAAGGAGATGATGTGGGTTCATCCCACCTTCTCCAAAACCAACATTGGGTTTCTCCAAAGCCAAAGCCCCATGTGAAAACTAAAGGCAAGATGAAGTCTTCTAATATCATCTTCACAATTGTATGTGAGGAATTTTGTGATATCCTCAATAACAGGTTGGAGGAAGAAGGTGACCATGGCATCATAATTAGATTAGACTTCACCTACGGGAATAAGATCGTAGGGTCACTTGAAGCATTATGATCAATGGAACCTTCCAAGACGGCTGCTAAATAGAAGGAAACGGTTTGATAAAATATTGAAGCCACGTCCGTTGGACTCAAAGTTCCATTTCGATACGACATATTAGCTCAAGCCAATATTCTAGGTTGCATAACCTTGCACGAACTACTATGTTTGTCCGAGGATCGAGGGAAGCTTTAAGGGAAGCATTGATGGATAGTAATGCATTTCTCACCCATACACGAGCCTCCCAAGATCGATGATCAAAGGCAATTTTACCAATGTCATCAATAGAAGCCTTGCATCACCTTCACCGGAGACATGCTTATCAACAACCATCATCACAATCGACCCCTCTACCACACGGGATATGTCGGTTCAACCAAAGTTGAGTGGATCCAAATCGATCTAAGGTTTGCCTTGAGCATTATCCCTCAGAGACTCCTTAGCTTCTTGGGTATTCATTGTACAAGTTATCAAGAATAATCGCTACTATCTTTAGATTCAATTCAGCATGCAGGTCCTTTGGCAAGATTAGTCTTAAGTGCAATCATGGCTATTTAAAGACAGAGGTAACATGCTATGTCATTGATGTGGAAACACTTATACCCTAGTTCTAGGATGACCATGGATCCATTCTAATGTAATTGTCCCATCGATACTTCATCAATGCTTCAAGTATGTCGATGAGCAGAAGCTAGTCAAAAAGGTTTATCTTGACAAGCTTCTCTTTAAAGGAGTAGAGAACTACTTCACCTACTCCCTCCTTTATGATGAAAAGCATAAAATCAAGGTAGTCATTTTAGAAAATCTCGATAGTTAGTGAGGTAGGATAGCAAATCTGACAAAGACAAAGATCTCATTTGGGAGAGGGAACCCTTGTAATCACTCTAGAGTATCTTTGTGTAGATCAGTCTACCGAAAATCAAGATGACTTAATTTTCAATGACAACGTAGAATTTGCTTACGATTATTCTTCCAGCTCTCACCAAGAAAACTTAGAGGTTGATGCTTTGCCTTCTAGGATAGCTTTGGAATCATCCTTGTACATGCTCATAAATGAGTCGTGATTGACAATGGTGGTGGGTAGCTCAAAAGATGCCATCTTCATCGTTCCAACGAAGGGAAGGACCCAAGAGGCTATCATCTTCGGGATGTCGAAACACAGTAGTACCCACCGATCTCAGATGATGGAGTTGAAGAAATATCTAAATTCTCTTGTTATAGTAAGTAGTCTCATCACATAATGGCAAAAATAGGTTATGATTTCACCCTAAAGAAAGGGTTGAACTTTGACCAAGGACCATGAGTTACACTAACCCCCTTCGTATCGAAAGGGGAAAGCATTGATTACTTCAAATCGGACATGGGTGGAATATGTTTCCCGAATCGACATATAGACGAGAACTAAAACTTGAGAATTTACCAAGTCATTCTTTAGGTACATCGATTGGGATTCGATGTTAGCATCGGTACCATGTTCAAGAGTTCACGGTCAATGTGGCTTCATATAGCGAAGAGCGTAACAAACTAGAAGTATTTGATGATCTTGAGAATGACCCATGGGTGAAACACCTGGGGCTCAATGAGAATCACGCTTCGAGCCACGTGAACCACCCACCGAAGATAGGGTGATCCAAATCAATATAGGCGATGAAGCCATCCCAAACCTATCTTTATCAATGAGAGCTTATCCTTTGCTAAGAAGGGAGAACTCATATCACTTATTCAAGAATACATTAATGTCTTCACTTGGAGCTATGAAGACATGCCCGGACTGGATCCGAGTGTGCCCATGCATCGTCTCAATATTAACCCCAGCATGAAGCCGCTCAAATAACAACAATGACGCTTTCATCTGAGTTGATGGAGCAAATTGAGATAGAAATCTGCAAACTTATTAAGAGTGGTTTCATCTGTGAAGAACAACACCCAGACTGGTTGGCCAATATTATCATCGTGACAAAGAAGAATGGGAAGATCAAAATCTGTATTGATTTTAGAGATCTCAACTTGGCTTGTCCAAAAGACGAGCTCCCTCTCCTATCACGGATGTCATGATTGATATGCGTGTGGGTTTGAGAGGATGTCATTCGTGGATGATTTTCTAGATATAATTGAATTAAGATGCATTCGGATGATGAGAAGCACACAGTCTTCAGAAAAACCTTGGGGTATATTATTATATAGTAATGTCCTTCGGCCTGAAGAACACTGGAGCTACCTAACAACGCTCAGTGAGCATGATCTTTCACGAGCATTTATGCAAGATAGTGGATTGCTATGTTGACGATTAGTTGTGTTAGGCCTCTTCTTGAGTTGATGCTTTTGCCTGATGTCGAATACTGTCCTCAAATCAATGAATCGGGAGTTATACGCTTTGGAGCAAGAGGGAAGTTGAGTCTAGATATGTGGGTTCATTCGATGTCTTAGTGTGTTTTGAAGATGTAGCATATCGTTTAGTGCTACTAGCTTCCTTATCCAATGTGCGATATATTTCATGTCTCAACTTTGGTGGTACATTCAGGAGATGGTCATGCCATGGGCGACTCTGAGCTTGAAGTGTCGTGTGATATCTCATTTTGACACCAATTGCTATTATAAACCGGCTGAGCGAAGATTATTAAGAATCATAGTATTCCACTTGTCGTAGTCTCTTAGGATCTGAACCATCTGGTGAGGCCACTTGGGAGAGAGATGAAATTTGTGTCGATATTCACATCTTTTCGATTAGGTGGTGTCTTTTCTTTTCCATTCGATTTTTATCTTGTTCTTTAAATTTCAAGGACCAAATTTTCTTTTAGTGGTATATGATATAAGGACTCTACCACACTCGAATAGACTTCAATGTATATCCCGATCGAATAAATTTTTGGCCGTCGATTTTATCGACCTTAGCCTTGACACGTGTTACATGATTTTCTTCAAGTGAAAAATCACAATTGTTGTTTTATGTTGGTTAAATAAATTAAGTTCTGGATTTCAATTTACGTTTTGAGTTTTTATAATTTTTGTGATTTTCTTGAGTTTTACATTATTGAGGGTTTTTATAATTATATAATTGTTCGAGGGGTTGCTTACAATTTTTACTTTAAAAGAGATCTTGTCAATTTCAGGTGTCAGAAGGCTAGTTGTAAGTTTGAGAACTTTTTAGAGGGTTTTGTAATTTTACATGCTTAAATGAACCAATCCTCAAATTTTCACCTTTTTCTCCTACCTCCTAACTTGGTTAAAAGTTTACCCTTATATAGGGTTAAACTTTATGTTTGATAAAATTTTAGAAGGATAACAAACATGAGTAAATATTAAATAATGTTTAACAGGTAAATTTTATCTTGCTTTACCTATGTACCAAACAAGGCCCTTAAAGTCGGTGTGTTTTGGCACCGGAAAAGAACCCGACCATAAATTTTCTTGTTTCATTGAAATCTTGAAATTGTAATCTTTTACTTTTATCATCAATTTCAAAGACCCGAAATAGGATGGCAACTCTGCTGGGGACTTCTTTCTCATCTGAAAAGAAAATCATGTCATGTCGATACTAAGACCTTAGGCTCTAATGCTAAATTGATGGTCATCGAATTTAACCAATCAAAATTCGAGGAATTTATTTCCTTCAAGAAAATGGGCGTGGCTACAAACAAAATCTGTTGTAAAGTTCACTGCTATACGAGATTGGGTTCAAACCCAACTCCATTAGCCCATGGCGATGCTCTATGAAGAGCCTCAATTTGCAGCTAATAGTCTTAGGCTGGAAGCGGGCTAACTTCACCCAGTGAAGATTTAGTGACCCTCACCTCGTGCAAAGGTCGAGTGTTCAAACATTCTCTCATTTTGGAGTTCAGTCCATAACCCCTCTTGGGGCTCGCTTCAAAGCGTCTCGCGATGATCGTCATACTTCTCTAGAAGAAGCCAGGAATGGAGGTTATCCTCCAAAAAATTCCCATGAGGGAAAATTATCACCATTGGTGATTCTTCATCTCGATCATAGCGGTGACTTGTGATAGATACTCAATTGACCACGCTAGTCGTAGGTCAAAACAATGTCATCATAGGTGGCGTTCATTTCTTAGAAAGCCAAGTAGGCCAAGTTGCTCTCAAGCGACCACCATTTTAGACAAGTGAAACTTCTTCGATCCAAGAGAGTTCCTTTCTTTATAGAGGGTGTGCCATTGTCGCATTGTGCAACCCTAAAGGAAATTATCATGGCGGTTCAAACAATTGCCAATGCAAGTCCTTACTTGCAAAAGAATCGGTGTTTAGCCATCTCACCTAGTTTCAAAGCCTTCATAGGCTAGGAATAAATGCCGACGATGCTTCGAAAGAACAAAAGCAATCTCCAAGATTTCACGGTCAATATGACCCGGTGTAACTAGGGAGGAAGATGAAGAAGAGGAGGATAGTCCTTCTAATCCAAGATACCCTCCAGGTATAGGGAGTATTCTCCCGAAGATCAACGGTGTGTTTTGACATACCAGGTCAAGGCAAGGAGTGACAATTCCTTTTGATTATTTGCTCACGAGAATGCATGCTCTATGACTTTCATCACAAGTGGACCAACTGTTGCTAGCGACACAAACTCTGCCACAGCGTAATGTAACTCCTAGCTCAAGTCAAGAGTGGAGATGAATTGCGGATATGGCAGATAGAGAGGCCCATGATGACCTTCTTCTACAAATGGAAGCTCGAAGAAAGCATCGGCGAGCGCTTTGAGCAACTTCGAAGGTATCTTTGCAACAATTATTGTGTGTCTCTCAACCTCTGGATACAATTCAAAGGGAAATGACCTATTGACGTTTCCTTCAAGAAAGAGCCATCGAATCAAGAGGATACTCATTCCTCTCATTCAGACAAGAAGCATCTAGTTCTCCAAAGGTGAAACACGTAGTAAAGATCCTTGAAAGTCTCAGAAACAACTCAACACTCTCACATAGTGAATGGAGCCGCAGAAGTTAGAATCACCCGACCCTATCCCATTGAGTGGGATTCCATCCCTTATCTAATGAAGTTCAAGCCACTAACATTACATACATTCAATGCTAAAGGATCACCTAATCAACACATCTACTACTTTCATAAACAAACCGAAATGTGGCAAGGAATAATGCCATCAAGCAACTCTTCAATGGTACTCTCAAGGGCTAGCCTTTGATTGGTTCCAAAACATGGCCGATGGTTCTATCAAGTTATGGGCTAGTTTGGAATCCCAATTCTGTCCCAATTCTATGAAGAGTAGTTTGATGTGACCATGGCTAAGCTCCTCTGAGAAGCAAAGAGGAGATGACTCGGTCGAGACTATATCAAACAGCTTTGTAATTTGACATTATGATGCCATGACATGCCATTGTTGATGTTCTGCAAACCTGTTGGCGCAATTCCTGAGTTGTATTAAAGCTCACATGAGTGCTATTAAAGCCAACTCATGGAAAAACTTGTTGAGTAGGTGGAGATTGCCAAAAATCCGCCAAACGCTTCAATAAATTCAATCTCCTTCAAATTGAAAAGGGATAAGAACAAGTAGGGTAGGCATTCCACCAAAAGGGAAGGAGACATTTGTTGAGGTTGAAAAACCGACAAATAGAAGAAAAATTCTTGAAAGAGTACCCAACTAAGCTATTCTTTCAAGGATGAGGACACCATCACCATCCTCCTAATGGTCAACAAGGGCAAGCGGCCAAGCTTCGGAAGCACGATGCCCTAAAGAAGTTAGAAAACCGATGATCCCAATTATTTCCTCTATCACAAGATGTTAGGACACTCGACAAAAACTATTATATCCTTAAGGATGAAATATCGATATTCCTTAATTCGGGGTTCTTAAGATTTGACATGAGCGTAAGAAAGTTACTACCAACATGGTGACCCTTTAATTTGGCTCTATGCTAAAACTCGGTTTAAAATGGAGTCATTCTCATTCCTACTTCAAGAATGGAGCGGTCAATCATGATCGAAGATAGACAAAGACTTTGTCCTTCTCACAACCCATAAAGGAGAGATGATGGGTTCATCCCGACCTTCTCCAAAACCAACATTGGGTTTCTCCAAAGCCAAAGCCCCATGTGAAAACTAAAGGCAAGATGAAGTCTTCTAATATCATCTTCACAATTGTATGTGAGGAATTTTTGTAGATATCCTCAATAACGGATTTGAAGGAAGAGAAGGTGACCATGGCATCATAATTAGATTAGACTTCACCTAGGGAATAAGATCCGGTAAGGGTCACTTGAAGCATTATGATCAATCAACCTTCCAAGCTCTAAACCGCTAAATAGAAGGAAACGGTTTGATAAAATATTGAAGCCACAAATTGGACTCAAAGTTCCATTTCGACACATATTAGCTCAACTGGCCAATATTCTAGGTTGCATAACCTTGCAACGAACTACTATGTTTGTCCGAGGATACGAGGGAAGCTTTAAGGGAAGCATTGATGGATAGTAATGCATTTCACCCATATACCGAAGCCTCCCAAGGTCGATGATCAAAGGCAATTTTACCAATGTCATCAATAGAAGCCTTGCATCACCTTCACTTCGAAGACATGCTTATCAACAACCATCACAATCGAATCTCTACCACACTGGATATGTCGGTTCAACCAAAGTTGAGTGGATCCAAATCGATCTAAGGTCCTTTGAGCATTATCCCTCGAGACTCCTTAGCTTTGGGTATTCATTGTACAAGTTATCAAGAATAATCGCTACTATCTTTAGATTCAATTCCAAAGCAGACCACCGGCAAGATTCGCCTTTAAGTGCAATCATGGCTATTTAAAGACGAGGTAACATGCTATGTCATTGATGTGGAAACACTTATACCCTAGTTCTAGGATGACCATGGATCCATTCTAATGTAATTGTCCCATCGATACTTCATCAATGCTTCAAGTATGTCGATGAGCGGCTAGTCAAAAAGGTTTATGCCGACAAGCTTTAAAGGAGTAGAGAACTACTTCACCTACTCCCTCCCTTTATGATGAAAAGCATAAAATCAAGGTAGTCATTTTAGAAAATCTCGATAGTTAGTGAGGCGGATAGCAACTGACAAAGACAAAGATCTCATTTGGGAGAGGGAACCCTTGTAATCACTCTAGAGTATCTTTGTGTAGATCAATCACCAAAAATCAAGATGACTTAATTTTCAATGACAACGAGAATTTGCTTACGATTATTCTTCCAACTCACCAAGAAAACTTAGAGGTTGATGCTTTGCCTTCTAGGATAGCTTTGGAATCATCCTTGTACATGCTCATAAATGAGTCAGATTAACTTGACAATGGTCGGGTAGCTCAAAAGATGCCATCTTCATCGCTCCAACGAAGGGAAGGACCCAAGAGGCTATCATCTTCGGATGTCTAAACACAAGAGTACCCACCCATCTCGATGATGGAGTTGAAGAAATATCTAAATTCTCTTGTTATAGTAAGTAGTCTCATCACATAATGGCAAAATAGGTTATGATTTCACCCTAAAGAAAGGGTTGAACTTTGACCAAGGACCATGAGTTACACTAACCCCTTCAGACGAAAGGAAAGCATTGATTACTTCAATCGAATCGCATATGGGCCGAATATGTTTCCGTAACCACATATAGACGTAACTAAAACTTGAGAATTTACCAAGTCATTCTTTAGGTACATCTGATTGGGATTCATGTTCGGCATACCATGTTCAAGAGTTCACGTCAATGTGGCTTCATATAGCTAAACCGAAGAGCTTAACAAACTAGAAGTATTTGATGATCTTGAGAATGACCCATGGGTGAAACACCTGGGGCTCAATGAGAATCACGCCAGCCAATGCGGAACCACCCAATCAAGATAGGGTGATCCAAATCAATATAGATGAAGCCATCCCAAACCTATCTTTATCAATGAGAGCTTATCCTTTGCTAAGAAGGAGAACTCATATCACTTATTCAAGAATACATTAATGTCTTCACTGGAGCTATGAAGACATGCCCTGACCGATCCGAGTGTGCCCATGCATCGCCTCAATATTAACCCCAAAGATGAAGCCAAATAACAACAATGACGCTTTCATCCGAAGTTGATGGAGCAAATTGAGATAGAAATCAGCAAACTTATTAAGAGTGGTTTCATCTCAGAAGAACAACACCCGTGTGGTTGGCCAATATTATCATCGTGACAAAGAAGAATGGGAAGATCAAAATCAGATTGATTTTAGAGATCTCAACTTGGCTTGTCCAAAAGACGAGCTCCTCTCCCTATCACGATGTCATGATTGATAGTACGTGTGGGTTTGAGAGGATGTCATTCGTGGATGATTTTCTAGATATAATTGAATTAAGATGCATTCGGATGATGAGAAGCACACGCCTTCAAAACCTTGGGGTATATTATTATATAGTAATGTTCCTACCAAGAACACCGAGCTACCTAACAACGCCGCTGAGCATGATCTTTCACGAGCATTTATGCAAGATAGTGGATTGCTATGTTGACGATTAGTTGTGTTAGGCCTCTTCTGAGTTGATGCTTTTGCCCGATGTCGAATCGGCCCTCAAATCAATGAATCGAGTTATACTTTGGAGCAAGAGGGAAGTTGAGTCTAGATATGTGGGTTCATTCGATGTCTTAGTGTGTTTTGAAGATGTAGCATATCGCTTAGTGCTACTAGCTTCCTTATCCAATGTGCACATATATCATGTCTCAACTTTGGTGGTACATTCCGAGATGGTCATGCCGCCATGTTTCAGCTTGAAGTCGGTGATGATCTCATTTTGACAAGAACCATTGCTATTATAAAACCAAAGCTGAAGATTATTAAGAATCATAATCAGTCAGTCTCCACCTGTCGTGAGGCTCCTGATGTAACGATCTTTCATTAGGTGGTTTTTTCCCGATTTATCTTTCGATTTCAAGGACCAAATCTTTTAATTGGTGATATGGCATTCCACACATCTTAAGACCAGAATATCCGACTGAGCCGCCTGATTGCCTGACCATCTGAGACAGTTACATGATTTTCTTCAAGTGAAAAATCACAATTGTTGTTTTATGTTGGTTAAATAAATTAAGTTCGATTTCAAATTAGGTTTTGAATTTTCATAATAGTTTGGGCCTAAAGAGAGAGTTAAATGGGTTATTATTACAAGTTAGTTTATTGAGTTGGATCCAATAGAATGTATACCGATTTGATCCAAACCCTCTTCTTAATCCCCCATATAAAAGCCCAAAATCCTCTCCCTCATGAATTAGGGTTGAGATTGGTGAGCTTGGAGGCCAAAGAGAGGATTGCTCACCCAACCAAGGCAAGTACTTTCTTGCTCAAGTGTTATCTTTTACAAATTGGATTTATGGATTTCGCAGATCTCACCCTCCTCTTGCTACTAATATAACTTGAATTTTAAAAAAGATTTGTTTTGCATTTTATAAGATTTGATCAATGAGGGATCTTTAAAAGGTGGATCTCAATCCACAATCTCTTTTAAGGAGAAGGACCCATTATTATAGGGTAATGTTAACTTTACAAGATCGAGCCTTTGATCTATATTTTGATGAGGTTTTTCATGGATTTTGAGTACTTTGCAATCTTTGCAAATCTTTGATGTTTTGGATCATTTTGAGTGGATTGGATAAGGGGTTGACTCCACCTTGGATTTTAGATTTGTTTTGCATTTTATAAGATTTGATCAAGGAGAGGATCTCTAAGAGGTGGATCTCAATCTACAATCGCTTTCAAGGAGAAGGACCCATTGTTAAAGAATAATGTTAACTTTGCAAGATCGAACCTTTGATCCATATTTTGATGAGGTTTTTCATGGATTTTGAGTACTTTGCATCTCGCAAATCTTTGATATTTTGGATCGCTTTTGAGTGGATTGGATAAGGGTTGTCTCCATTTTTTAGTTTAGAGTGCAAGCCCTCGAGCTCTAATGGTGATTTTGGTAATACTTGGTTATTTAAAGTGAATCTTGATGGAAGAGATTCCTCTTAGCAAGAGAAATTCAAGTTAATTTTTTATTTGGTTTTGAATTGAGAAAGTATTTGATGGAAAACATTTTGAAACTAATTCCAACATGATCGCATGCGCCGACTGTCCCAAGACACTCGCATCAAGAAAATACCCAAGAGTAGCTTAGTTTAAAGTGTTTGAGTGTACGAGCCTAAACAATAAGCATCGGCCAAGTGGGTTTTCCAAAGATAATTTTCTATTTCAATTTCTCAACTTGTCACGAGCTTAGCTAACCTAGCCTCGGTGAGCGACGAGCCTAACCTTCGAGTGTAATGTTTCGGCTCAAGAAAATATATTCTCTTAATTTTAGAAATTTCATCCACTCGAGCTTGTTTTTCATGATTTTTGATTTACCTTCATGGATTATAATATCGGTTATACATCATTACTTATTCTTACCATCTTGAGATAAAGTAGATGATAAATTAGTTGATTGGTTAAAGTTCTTCGCTTATATTCGTTTATCAAAATCATAATATATTCATGTTTAGACTCAAGTAAGCTTGTTGTAGTATATTATCGCATAGTGTTTAATCATATGTTTCAGCTATGCTATGTTATATGAAAGCATCGACGAACGCTTTGAGCAACTCAAGGTATGCCGCAACAATTATTGTGTGTCTCTCAACCTCTGGATACAATTCAAAGGGGAAATGACCTATTGACGCTTCCTTCAAGAAAGAGCCATCGAATCAAGAGGATACTCATTCCTCTCATTCAGACAAGAAGCATCTAGTTCTCCAAAGGTGAAACACGTAGTAAAGATCCTTGAAAGTCTCAGAAACAACTCAACACTCTCACATAGTGAATGGAGCCGCAGAAGTTAGAATCACCCGACCCTATCCCATTGAGTGGGATTCCATCCCTTATCTAATGAAGTTCAAGCCACTAACATTACATACATTCAATGCTAAAGGATCACCTAATCAACACATCTACTACTTTCATAAACAAACCGAAATGTGGCAAGGAATAATGCCATCAAGGCTAACTCTTCAATGGTACTCTCAAGGGCTAGCCTTTGATTGGTTCAAAACATGGCCGATGGTTCTATCAAGTTATGGGCTAGTTTGGAATCCCAATTCTGTCCCAATTCTATGAAGAGTAGTTTGATGTGACCATGGCTAAGCTCCTCTGGAGAAGCAAAGAGGAGATGACTCGGTCGAGACTATATCAAACAGCTTTGTAATTTGACATTATGATGCCATGACATGCCATTGTTGATGTTCTGCAAACCTGTTGGCGCAATTCCTGAGTTGTATTAAAGCTCACATGAGTGCTATTAAAGCCAACTCATGGAAAAACTTGTTGAGTAGGTGGAGATTGCCAAAAATCCGCCAAACGCTTCAATAAATTCAATCTCCTTCAAATTGAAAAGGGATAAGAACAAGTAGGGTAGGCATTCCACCAAAAGGGAAGGAGACATTTGTTGAGGTTGAAAAACCGACAAATAGAAGAAAAATTCTTGAAAGAGTACCCAACTAAGCTATTCTTTCAAGGATGAGGACACCATCACCATCCTCCTAATGGTCAACAAGGGCAAGCGGCCAAGCTTCGGAAGCACGATGCCCTAAAGAAGTTAGAAAACCGATGATCCCAATTATTTCCTCTATCACAAGATGTTAGGACACTCGACAAAAACTATTATATCCTTAAGGATGAAATATCGATATTCCTTAATTCGGGGTTCTTAAGATTTGACATGAGCGTAAGAAAGTTACTACCAACATGGTGACCCTTTAATTTGGCTCTATGCTAAAACTCGGTTTAAAATGGAGTCATTCTCATTCCTACTTCAAGAATGGAGCCGGTCAATCATGATCGCAAGATAGACAAAGACTTTGTCCTTCTCACAACCCATAAAGGAGAGATGATGGGTTCATCCCGACCTTCTCCAAAACCAACATTGGGTTTCTCCAAAGCCAAAGCCCCATGTGAAAACTAAAGGCAAGATGAAGTCTTCTAATATCATCTTCACAATTGTATGTGAGGAATTTTTGTAGATATCCTCAATAACGGATTTGAAGGAAGAGAAGGTGACCATGGCATCATAATTAGATTAGACTTCACCTACAGAATAAGATCCGTAAGGGTCACTTGAAGCATTATGATCAATCGAACCTTCCAAGCGACTAAACCGCTAAATAGAAGGAAACACGGTTTGATAAAATATTGAAGCCACAATCCGTTGGACTCAAAGTTCCATTTCGATACATATTAGCTCAACTGGCCAATATTCTAGGTTGCATAACCTTGCACGAACTACTATGTTTGTCCGAGGATACGAGGGAAGCTTTAAGGGAAGCATTGATGGATAGTAATGCATTTCACCCATATACCGAGCCTCCCAAGGTCGATGATCAAAGGCAATTTTACCAATGTCATCAATAGAAGCCTTGCATCACCTTCACTTCGAAGACATGCTTATCAACAACCATCATCACAATCGACCCTCTACCACACGGATATGTCGGTTCAACCAAAGTTGAGTGGATCCAAATCGATCTAAGGTCCGCTTTGAGCATTATCCCTCGAGACTCCTTAGCTTCTTGGGTATTCATTGTACAAGTTATCAAGAATAATCGCTACTATCTTTAGATTCAATTCCAGCAGCATCTGGCCACCGGGCAAGATTCGCCTTAAGTGCAATCATGGCTATTTAAAGACGAGGTAACATGCTATGTCATTGATGTGGAAACACTTATACCCTAGTTCTAGGATGACCATGGATCCATTCTAATGTAATTGTCCCATCGATACTTCATCAATGCTTCAAGTATGTCGATGAGCGGGGCTAGTCAAAAGGTTTATGCCGACAAGCTTCTCTTTAAAGGAGTAGAGAACTACTTCACCTACTCCCTCCTTTATGATGAAAAGCATAAAATCAAGGTAGTCATTTTAGAAAATCTCGATAGTTAGTGAGGCGGATAGCAACTGACAAAGACAAAGATCTCATTTGGGAGAGGGAACCCTTGTAATCACTCTAGAGTATCTTTGTGTAGATCACCACCGAAAATCAAGATGACTTAATTTTCAATGACAACGAGAATTTGCTTACGATTATTCTTCCAACTCACCAAGAAAACTTAGAGGTTGATGCTTTGCCTTCTAGGATAGCTTTGGAATCATCCTTGTACATGCTCATAAATGAGTCGTATTCGACTTGACAATGGCTGGGTAGCTCAAAAGATGCCATCTTCATCGTTCCAACGAAGGGAAGGACCCAAGAGGCTATCATCTTCGGATGTCTAAACACAAGAGTACCCACCCATCTCGATGATGGAGTTGAAGAAATATCTAAATTCTCTTGTTATAGTAAGTAGTCTCATCACATAATGGCAAAATAGGTTATGATTTCACCCTAAAGAAAGGGTTGAACTTTGACCAAGGACCATGAGTTACACTAACCCCTTCAGACGAAAGGAAAGCATTGATTACTTCAATCGAATCGCATATGGGCCGAATATGTTTCCGTAACCACATATAGACGTAACTAAAACTTGAGAATTTACCAAGTCATTCTTTAGGTACATCTGATTGGGATTCATGTTCGGCATACCATGTTCAAGAGTTCACGTCAATGTGGCTTCATATAGCTAAACCGAAGAGCTTAACAAACTAGAAGTATTTGATGATCTTGAGAATGACCCATGGGTGAAACACCTGGGGCTCAATGAGAATCACGCCAGCCAATGCGGAACCACCCAATCAAGATAGGGTGATCCAAATCAATATAGATGAAGCCATCCCAAACCTATCTTTATCAATGAGAGCTTATCCTTTGCTAAGAAGGAGAACTCATATCACTTATTCAAGAATACATTAATGTCTTCACTGGAGCTATGAAGACATGCCCTGACCGATCCGAGTGTGCCCATGCATCGCCTCAATATTAACCCCAAAGATGAAGCCAAATAACAACAATGACGCTTTCATCCGAAGTTGATGGAGCAAATTGAGATAGAAATCAGCAAACTTATTAAGAGTGGTTTCATCTCAGAAGAACAACACCCGTGTGGTTGGCCAATATTATCATCGTGACAAAGAAGAATGGGAAGATCAAAATCAGATTGATTTTAGAGATCTCAACTTGGCTTGTCCAAAAGACGAGCTCCTCTCCCTATCACGATGTCATGATTGATAGTACGTGTGGGTTTGAGAGGATGTCATTCGTGGATGATTTTCTAGATATAATTGAATTAAGATGCATTCGGATGATGAGAAGCACACGCCTTCAAAACCTTGGGGTATATTATTATATAGTAATGTTCCTACCAAGAACACCGAGCTACCTAACAACGCCGCTGAGCATGATCTTTCACGAGCATTTATGCAAGATAGTGGATTGCTATGTTGACGATTAGTTGTGTTAGGCCTCTTCTGAGTTGATGCTTTTGCCCGATGTCGAATCGGCCCTCAAATCAATGAATCGAGTTATACTTTGGAGCAAGAGGGAAGTTGAGTCTAGATATGTGGGTTCATTCGATGTCTTAGTGTGTTTTGAAGATGTAGCATATCGCTTAGTGCTACTAGCTTCCTTATCCAATGTGCACATATATCATGTCTCAACTTTGGTGGTACATTCCGAGATGGTCATGCCGCCATGTTTCAGCTTGAAGTCGGTGATGATCTCATTTTGACAAGAACCATTGCTATTATAAAACCAAAGCTGAAGATTATTAAGAATCATAATCAGTCAGTCTCCACCTGTCGTGAGGCTCCTGATGTAACGATCTTTCATTAGGTGGTTTTTTCCCGATTTATCTTTCGATTTCAAGGACCAAATCTTTTAATTGGTGATATGGCATTCCACACATCTTAAGACCAGAATATCCGACTGAGCCGCCTGATTGCCTGACCATCTGAGACAGTTACATGATTTTCTTCAAGTGAAAATCACAATTGTTTTATAAATAAATTTGTCAAATTGGTTTTGTTTTAATGGTTTAGGCCTTAAGAGAGACATAAATGGGTTATTATGAGTTAATTATGGGTTGGATCCAATTGAATAGATACCCATTGACCCAAACCTCTACTTAATCCCCATATAAAGGCCCCAAATCCTCTCCCTCATGATTTAGGGCCGAGATTGGAGAGCTTGGAGGCCAAATAGAGGATTACTCACTCATCCAAGGCAAGTGTTTTCTTGCTCAAGTGTTATCTTTACAAATTGGATTTATGGATTTCGCATCTCACCCTCCTTGCTACTAATATAACTTGAATTTTAAAAAAGATTTGTTTTGCATTTTATAAGATTTGATCAATGAGGGATCTTTAAAAGGTGGATCTCAATCTACAATCTCTTTTAAGGAGAAGGACCCATTGTTATAGGGTAATGTCAACTTTACAAGATCGAGCCTTTGATCTATATTTTGATGAGGTTTTTCATGGATTTTGAGTACTTTGCAATCTTTGCAAATCTTTGATGTTTTGGATCATTTTGAGTGGATTGGATAAGGGGTTGACTCCACCTTGGATTTTAGATTTGTTTTGCATTTTTATAAGATTTGATCAAGGAGAGGATCTCTCTAAAAGGTGGATCTCAATCTACAATCTCTTTTAAGGAGAAGGACCCATTGTTATAGGGTAATGTCAACTTTACAAGATCGAGCCTTTGATCTATATTTTGATGAGGTTTTTCATGGATTTTGAGTACTTTACATCTCTGCAAATCTTTGATATTTTGGATCGCTTGAGTGGATTGGATAAGGGTTGTCTCCATTTTTTAGTTTAGAGTGCAAGCCCTCGAGCTCTAATGGTGATTTTGGTAATACTTGGTTATTTAAAGTGAATCTTGATGGAAGAGATTCCTCTTAGCAAGAGAAATTCAAGTTAATTTTTTATTTGGTTTTGAATTGAGAAAGTATTTGATGGAAAACATTTTGAAACTAATTCCAACATGATCGCATGCGCCGACTGTCCCAAGACACTCGCATCAAGAAAATACCCAAGAGTAGCTTAGTTTAAAGTGTTTGAGTGTAATGAGCCTAAACAATAAGCATCGGCCAAGTGGGTTTTCCAAAGATAATTTTCTATTTCAATTTCTCAACTTGTCACGAGCTTAGCTAACCTAGCCTCGGTGAGCGACGAGCCTAACCTTCGAGTGTAATGTTTCGGCTCAAGAAAATATATTCTCTTAATTTTAGAAATTTCATCCACTCGAGCTTGTTTTTCATGATTTTTGATTTACCTTCATGGATTATAATATCGGTTATACATCATTACTTATTCTTACCATCTTGAGATAAAGTAGATGATAAATTAGTTGATTGGTTAAAGTTCTTCGCTTATATTCGTTTATCAAAATCATAATATATTCATGTTTAGACTCAAGTAAGCTTGTTGTAGTATATTATCGCATAGTGTTTAATCATATGTTTCAGCTATGCTATGTTATATGATACCATAACTTTGAATCCACGAACATTATGCATGTCACCTAGGTGTACTTGGACTTCGCTTGCTCGATTTGTTTTCATGAGACTTAGCCCTAGAGGTATGCATGATTAGGCAGCATGATGTGATATATACATGATAATGATGATTGCTTTGTTTGGATATTGAGTGTGTCCCTCACCTCGTGCAAAGGTCGAGTGTTCAAACATTCTCTCATTTTGGAGTTCAGTCCATAACCCCTCTTGGGGCTCGCTTCAAAGCGTCTCGCGATGATCGTCATACTTCTCTAGAAGAAGCCAGGAATGGAGGTTATCCTCCAAAAAATTCCCATGAGGGAAAATTATCACCATTGGTGATTCTTCATCTCAGTCGCAAGCAGTGACTTGTGATAGATACTCAATTGACCACGCTAGTCGTAGGTCAAAACAATGTCATCATAGGTGACGTTCATTTGCCGAAAGCCAAGTAGGCCAAGTTGCTCTCAAGAAAAGCGACCACCATTTTAGACAAGCTGAAACTTCTTCTGATCCAAGAGAGTTCCTTTCTTTATAGAGGGTGTGCCATTGTCAGCATTGTGCAACCCTAAAGGAAATTATCATGGCAGTTCAAACAAATTGCCAATGCAAGTCCTTACTTGCAAAAGAATCGGTGTTTAGCCATCTCAGCCTAGTTTCAAAGCCTTCATAGGCTAGGAATAAATGCCGACGATGCTTCTGAAAGAACAAAAGCAATCTCCAAGATTTCACGGTCAATATGACCAGTGTAACTAGGGAGGAAGATGAAGAAGAGGAGGATAGTCCTTCTAATCCAAGATACCCTCCAGGTATAGGGAGTATTCTCCCGAAGATCAACGGTGTGTTTTGACATACCAGGTCAAGGCAAGGAGTGACAATTCCTTTTGATTATTTGCTCCTGAGAATGCATGCTCTATGACTTTCATCACAAGTGGACCAACCTGTTGCTAGCGACACAAACTCTGCCACAGCGTAATGTAACTCCTAGCTCAAGTCAAGAGTGGAGATGAATTGCGGATATGGCAGATAGAGAGGCCCATGATGACCTTCTTCTACAAATGGAAGCTCAGAAGAAAGCATCTGACGAACGCTTTGAGCAACTCGAAGGTATGCTGCAACAATTATTGTGTGTCTCTCAACCTCTCGGATACAATTCAAAGGGGAAATGACCTATTGACGTTTCCTTCAAGAAAGAGCCATCGAATCAAGAGGATACTCATTCCTCTCATTCAGGACAAGAAGCATCTAGTTCTCCAAAGGTGAAACACGTAGTAAAGATCCTTGAAAGTCTGCAGAAACAACTCAACACTCTCACATAGTGAATGGAGCTGCAGAAAGTTAGAATCACCCGACCCTATCCCATTGAGTGGGATTCCATCCCTTATCTAATGAAGTTCAAGCCACTAACATTACATACATTCAATGCTAAAGGATCACCTAATCAACACATCTACTACTTTCATAAACAAACTGGAAATGTGGCAAGGAATAATGCCATCAAGGCGCAACTCTTCAATGGTACTCTCAAGGGGCTAGCCTTTGATTGGTTCCAAAACATGGCCGATGGTTCTATCAAGTCATGGGCTAGTTTGGAATCCCAATTCCTGTCCCAATTCTATGAAGAGTAGTTTGATGTGACCATGGCTAAGCTCCTCTCAGAGAAGCAAAGAGGAGATGACTCGGTCAGAGACTATATCAAACAGTTTTGTAATTTGACATTATGATGCCATGACATGCCATTGTTGATGTTACTGCAAACCTGTTGACGCAATTTCCTGAGTTGTATTAAAGCTCACATGAGTGCTATTAAAGCCAACTCATGGAAAAACTTGTTGGAGTAGGTGGAGATTGCCGAAAAATCCGCCAAACGCTTCAATAAATTCAATCTCCCTTCAAATTGAAAAGGGGATAAGAACAAGTAGGGGTAGGCATTCCAGTCAAAAGGGAAGGAGACATTTGCTGTTGAGGTTGAAAAAACCGACAAATAGAAGAAAAATTCTTGAAAGAGTACCCAACGAAGCTATTCTTTCAAGGATGAGGACACCATCACCATCCTCCTAATGGTCAACAAGGGCAACTGGCCCAAGCTTCTGGAAGCACGATGCCCTAAAGAAGTTAGAAAAACTGATGATCCCAATTATTTCCTCTATCACAAGATGTTAGGACACTCGACAAAAACTATTATATCCTTAAGGATGAAATACTGATATTCCTTAATTCGGGGGTTCTTAAGATTTGACATGAGCAGAAGAAAGTTACTACCAACATGGTGACCCTTTAATTTGGCTCTATGCTAAAAACTCGGGTTTAAAATGGAGTCATTCTCATTCCTACTTCAAGAATGGAGCCGGTCAATCATGATCAGCAAGATAGACAAAGACTTTGTCCTTCTCACAACCCATAAAGGAGAGATGATGTGGGTTCATCCCGACCTTCTCCAAAACCAACATTGGGTTTCTCCAAAGCCAAAGCCCCATGTGAAAACTAAAGGCAAGATGAAGTCTTCTAATATCATCTTCACAATTGTATGTGAGGAATTTTTGTAGATATCCTCAATAACGGATTTGAAGGAAGAGAAGGTGACCATGGCATCATAATTAGATTAGACTTCACCTACAGGAATAAGATCTGGTAAGGGTCACTTGAAGCATTATGATCAATCGGAACCTTCCAAGCAGCCCGAAACTGCTAAATAGAAGGAAACACGGTTTGATAAAATATTGAAGCCACAGTCCGTTGGACTCAAAGTTCCATTTCGATACGACATATTAGCTCAACTGGCCAATATTCTAGGTTGCATAACCTTGCACGAACTACTATGTTTGTCTGAGGATACGAGGGAAGCTTTAAGGGAAGCATTGATGGATAGTAATGCATTTCTCACCCATATACCTGAGCCTCCCAAGGTCGATGATCAAAGGCAATTTTACCAATGTCATCAATAGAAGCCTTGCATCACCTTCACTTCGGAAGACATGCTTATCAACAACCATCATCACAATCGACCCCTCTACCACACGGGATATGTCGGTTCAACCAAAGTTGAGTGGATCCAAATCGATCTAAGGTCTGCCTTGAGCATTATCCCTCAGAGACTCCTTAGCTTCTTGGGTATTCATTGTACAAGTTATCAAGAATAATCGCTACTATCTTTAGATTCAATTCCAGCAGTACCCGGTCACTGGGCAAGATTCGTCTTAAGTGCAATCATGGCTATTTAAAGACAGAGGTAACATGCTATGTCATTGATGTGGAAACACTTATACCCTAGTTCTAGGATGACCATGGATCCATTCTAATGTAATTGTCCCATCGATACTTCATCAATGCTTCAAGTATGTCGATGAGCAGGGGCTAGTCAAAAAGGTTTATGCTGACAAGCTTCTCTTTAAAGGAGTAGAGAACTACTTCACCTACTCCCTCCTTTATGATGAAAAGCATAAAATCAAGGTAGTCATTTTAGAAAATCTCGATAGTTAGTGAGGCGGATAGCAAATCTGACAAAGACAAAGATCTCATTTGGGAGAGGGAACCCTTGTAATCACTCTAGAGTATCTTTGTGTAGATCAGTCTACCGAAAATCAAGATGACTTAATTTTCAATGACAACGTAGAATTTGCTTACGATTATTCTTCCAGCTCTCACCAAGAAAACTTAGAGGTTGATGCTTTGCCTTCTAGGATAGCTTTGGAATCATCCTTGTACATGCTCATAAATGAGTCGTATTCGACTTGACAATGGCTGGGTAGCTCAAAAGATGCCATCTTCATCGTTCCAACGAAGGGAAGGACCCAAGAGGCTATCATCTTCGGGATGTCGAAACACAGTAGTACCCACCGATCTCAGATGATGGAGTTGAAGAAATATCTAAATTCTCTTGTTATAGTAAGTAGTCTCATCACATAATGGCAAAAATAGGTTATGATTTCACCCTAAAGAAAGGGTTGAACTTTGACCAAGGACCATGAGTTACACTAACCCCCTTCGTATCGAAAGGGGAAAGCATTGATTACTTCAATCGAATCAGACATGGGCTGGAATATGTTTCCCCAGAATCTGACATATAGACAGAACTAAAACTTGAGAATTTACCAAGTCATTCTTTAGGTACATCTGATTGGGATTCCGATGTTAGCATCGGTACCATGTTCGAAGAGTTCACGGTCAATGTGGCTTCATATAGCGAAACTGAAGAGCGTAACAAACTAGAAGTATTTGATGATCTTGAGAATGACCCATGGGTGAAACACCTTGGGGCTCAATGAGAATCACGCTTCGAGCCACGTGAACCACCCACCGAAGATAGGGTGATCCAAATCAATATAGGCGATGAAGCCATCCCAAACCTATCTTTATCAATGAGAGCTTATCCTTTGCTAAGAAGGGAGAACTCATATCACTTATTCAAGAATACATTAATGTCTTCACTTGGAGCTATGAAGACATGCCCGGACTGGATCCGAGTGTGCCCATGCATCGTCTCAATATTAACCCCAGCATGAAGCCGCTCAAATAACAACAATGACGCTTTCATCTGAGTTGATGGAGCAAATTGAGATAGAAATCTGCAAACTTATTAAGAGTGGTTTCATCTGTGAAGAACAACACCCAGACTGGTTGGCCAATATTATCATCGTGACAAAGAAGAATGGGAAGATCAAAATCTGTATTGATTTTAGAGATCTCAACTTGGCTTGTCCAAAAGACGAGCTCCCTCTCCCTATCACAGATGTCATGATTGATAGTACGTGTGGGTTTGAGAGGATGTCATTCGTGGATGATTTTCTAGATATAATTGAATTAAGATGCATTCGGATGATGAGAAGCACACAGTCTTCAGAAAAACCTTGGGGTATATTATTATATAGTAATGTCCTTCGGCCTGAAGAACACTGGAGCTACCTAACAACGCTCAGTGAGCATGATCTTTCACGAGCATTTATGCAAGATAGTGGATTGCTATGTTGACGATTAGTTGTGTTAGGCCTCTTCTTGAGTTGATGCTTTTGCCTGATGTCGAATACTGTCCTCAAATCAATGAATCGGGAGTTATACGCTTTGGAGCAAGAGGGAAGTTGAGTCTAGATATGTGGGTTCATTCGATGTCTTAGTGTGTTTTGAAGATGTAGCATATCGTTTAGTGCTACTAGCTTCCTTATCCAATGTGCACGATATATTTCATGTCTCTGAACTTTGGTGGTACATTCTGGGAGATGGTCATGCCATGGACAGCTCTGAGCTTGAAGTCGGTGACAGTATCTCATTTTGACAAGAACCAATTGCTATTATAAACCAGAGCGAGAAGATTATTAAGAATCATAGTATTCCACTTGTCGTAGTCTCTTAGGATCTGAACCATCCTGGTGAGGCCACTTGGGAGAGAGAGGATGAAATTTGTGTCTGATATTCACATCTTTTCGATTAGGTGGTGTCTTTTCTTTTCCATTCCGATTTTTATCTTGTTCTTTAAATTTCAAGGACCAAATTTTCTTTTAGTGGTATATGATATAAGGACTCTACCACACTCCGAATAGACTTCAAACTGTATATCCCGATCGAATAAATTTTTGAGCCGTCTGATTTTATCGACCTTAGCCTTGACACGTGTTACATGATTTTCTTCAAGTGAAAAATCACAATTGTTGTTTTTATGTTGGTTAAATAAATTAAGTTCTGGATTTCAAATTAGGTTTTTGAATTTTCATAATGGTTTAGGCCTTAAGAGAGACATAAATGGGTTATTATGATAAGTTAACTTATTGGGTTGGATCCAATTGAATAGATACCCATTGACCCAAACCCTCTACTTAATCCCCCATATAAAGGCCCCAAATCCTCTCCCTCATGAATTAGGGCTGAGATTGAAGAGCTTGGAGGCCAAAGAGAGGATTACTCACTCATCCAAGGCAAGTGTTTTCTTGCTCAAGTGTTATCTTTTACAAATTGGATTTATGGATTTCGCAGATCTCACCCTCCTCTTGCTACTAATATAACTTGAATTTTAAAAAAGATTTGTTTTGCATTTTATAAGATTTGATCAATGAGGGGATCTCTTTAAAAGGTGGATCTCAATCCACAATCTCTTTTAAGGAGAAGGACCCATTATTATAGGGTAATGTTAACTTTACAAGATCGAGCCTTTGATCTATATTTTGATGAGGTTTTTCATGGATTTTGAGTACTTTGCAATCTTTGCAAATCTTTGATGTTTTGGATCATTTTGAGTGGATTGGATAAGGGGTTGACTCCACCTTGGATTTTAGATTTGTTTTGCATTTTTATAAGATTTGATCAAGGAGAGGATCTCTCTAAAAGGTGGATCTCAATCTACAATCTCTTTTAAGGAGAAGGACCCATTGTTATAGGGTAATGTCAACTTTACAAGATCGAGCCTTTGATCTATATTTTGATGAGGTTTTTCATGGATTTTGAGTACTTTGCGATCTCTGCAAATCTTTGATATTTTGGATCGTTTTGAGTGGATTGGATAAGGGGTTGTCTCCATTTTTTTAGTTTAGAGTGCAAGCCCTCGAGCTCTAATGGTGATTTTGGTAATACTTGGTTATTTAAAGTGAATCTTGATGGAAGAGATTCCTCTTAGCAGTAGAAATCTTGGGCTGAAGTTAATTTTTTTTATTTGGTTTTGAATTGAGAAAGTATTTGATGGAAAACATTTTGAAACTCGCGAATTCCAACATGATCGCATGCGCTCGACCTGTCCAGTACACGTACTCAGTAAAATACCCAAGAGTAGCTTAGTTTAAAGTGTTTGAGTGTACGAGCCTAAACAATAAGCGCACGCGCTCAAGTGGGTTTTCCAAAGATAATTTTCTATTTCAATTTCTCAACTTGCTGTCAGAGCTTAGCTAACCTAGCCTCGGGGTGAGCGCACGAGCCTAACCTTCGAGTGTACGTGCTCAGTTCAAGAAAATATATTCTCTTAATTTTAGAAATTTCATCCACTCGAGCTTGTTTTTCATGATTTTTTGATTTACCTTCATGGATTATAATATCAGTTATACATCATTACTTATTCTTACCATCTTGAGATAAAGTAGATGATAAATTAGTTGATTGGTTAAAGTTCTTCGTTTATATTCGTTTATCAAAATCATAATATATTCATGTTTAGACTCAAGTAAGCTTGTTGTAGTATATTATCGCATAGTGTTTAATCATATGTTTCAGCTATGCTATGTTATATGATACCATAACTTTGAATCCACGAACATTATGCATGTCAGCCTAGGTGTACTTGGACTTCTGTTTGCTCGATTTGTTTTCATGAGACTTAGCCCTAGAGGTATGCATGATTAGGCAGCATGATGTGATATATACATGATAATGATGATTGCTTTGTTTGGATATTGAGTGTGTCCCTCATGACACTAAATCAATAATGTTCTCTGTTTGAATCAAGAATGCTCTTGGTATGGGATAGATTGCGACTATGAGTGGAGACTCGTGATTCTCCACCGCCAAAAATTTGATTAAAACATAAAACATGATAAATGAAGAAAGAGATCAGGTATCCGCATGTATCAAGTCATGATAACTTGCTTTAATATTTGATAGACATGTTTTATTTGCTTTGGAAACCCAATGAGAGAGGGCACCCACATGATGTATGTTCTCTATGAATTGAGTTATTTGGGCCTAGTGCATAACATATCATATAGAACCAAGTAATAAAATTGTTCATGTGGGTTAATTAATGTGAGTAAATTGGACATCTCATAGATAATGTGCATCCCATGGTTGTGTTTGAGTGCTAGTGCTAGATGATTCAGTGCACATAAACCAAGTAAAGTCAGAATCCAAGTAATGCTCCCAGTGGCTACACCAAACACACATTACCCCATGAGAGCTTTCCTTAAATAAGATTAAAAAAAATATAAGTATAGTTAGATGCACACATTATCCTTGCATCACACGCAAGGATCTAGGTGCACTCTTGTTGTAATCTCTGTGTTTTTGTTTATCAGGTTATCTGCTACTTCTATTTATGATCTGGGTTTTCGAGATGCATATTTCTTGTTAATGAAAGAAAGTAAAGTGATACAGTCAATGTTACAGAAGGCGCTAGGCGGACTAGGCGTTTAAGCCAGTGCCTAGCGCCTAGACTCCTAGGCGTACGCCTAGGCGTTTGGCTATTTTTTAAATTATTTAAATATAATAATTGATAAAAATATGTATTAAATTCATATAAATTTATAAAAAAAAATAAAAATAGATAGCAATCTTAGATCCACAATAAACCATGCATACTTAAATACTAAATAGCCAAAATAATAACTTACAAGTTTATAGAAAGCGCTAGGAGGCCTAGACGTTGGACCCGACACCTAAAGTCTAGGATGTTTTTTTTAAATTTTTTTAATTACAATAATTGATAGTAAATATCAACGTTATAGAAAGTTTAGGTGCCTGACTGGTGTTTAGGCGGTTCTTCATTCAAGTGGTGGTCAAGGAGGTTTTACTAAAGGTCGGAGGAGATAGTGGAGGTGTTCATATTTGGAGGTTAAAGAAGTTTGAAGGAGGTTGGAAGATATTCAACACAAAATCACGATCAAAGCCTAAAGTGTGCAGTCCACGTAAGCAGACAATGCTCCCTTAAATACTCCCAAAACCTAAATGGATAGCCTAGGTACCGCCTAGGCGCTAGGGCGGCGCTTAAGCGGTTCAGGTACCATTTAGACTCCAGCACTTTAGGCGGACTAGACGGAGGCTTTTTAAAACAGTGGATACAGTTATATAGTCTTTCTTACATTTATACCAGTCATGCATTCATGATACATGTTACATGTACAAAAACCATTTCTTTATTTTACCACTTGCTGGACGACTTTCTAACCATCCTAACTTGCACACCAGTGGCAAATCCAGACATTTCACCCATGCTTTCATGGGCCCCGAAGTTTAGTGATCTTTAGTAGATGGAATTTTCACTGACCATCTGACCTGCTTGTTTATCCAATTCATGTTCCAGTTTTCTAGTTATGAGACTTTGTTATCTATGTTTAGTTTTCCGCTACTTTGTAGAGACTCTGATGTACTTAGTTATTTTAGTTGTTATTCCATATTTGTATGGCCAAGCGACCTCGTTATTATATTTTGTATGAGGACGACATTGACATCAGACTAGTGAAATCCATAATATTATTCAGCATCTATGGGACTTAATGTTTGCTTTTGTTGAGTATTCTAAACTTCCGCTGAGTACTTGTATTGTATACTTGCTTTTAAATGTATATCAGTTTCTTTGTGTTTGTGATTATGTATTATTTTATGATTCTGTTCTGAATATAGTGGATGAGATGTATGTAGTAATCTTTCTGATAGGCTTAAGTATATGATTTCGGGTGGTGTTTGGCCCAATTGTATATTTTGCCTAGGCTAGTCACGTGTCAGTCAGGTATTTTTGGAACAGTTAGTGTAGATAATTTATACAAGAACAAAGAACAATCAAATAAATGAACAATCATAACAAGAGCATGAGATTTGTGTGGTTCCACAATGTGCATATGCCCGCCAAAGAAGGTAGTGGAGTATATCTACTCTATAGAAGAAGATTGCAATCACACACTTCTCTTTCTTGCAAATTATCACGAGAACATTGATCTCTCTTCTTGCCTCTCCTCTAGCATAAAACCTTTGGAATTGCATACTATATACTTGATGAAAAACACTCTTTCATAGAGTTATTCCGATACAAAGATACCTAATGAACCCAAACTAAAATCTTGACCGCACAAGGATTCCAAATGTGGAAACTGGATTCTGGGTTCCACCAAATTCTGTTGAACTTGGTTTGCTAAAAACATAGAAAGCTAAATCCTAATATTGGTTTAGAGGTATCTAACAGGGCCATGTTTGTACCATGTTTGAATCATAATTGAACACTATGATGAGGGATATTGTTTGTTGCAGCTCTGTGTTCGCAGGAGGGTCTAGATCTGCCCCTGTCCAAACTGGTTTTGATGCTTCTTCTCAATTGCAAGTCATATTTTAACACCATCCTATTCTACCAAAGCTATAGTCAAATTTCTCAATATCAAACTTCATCGCCAAAGATCGTCATTTTGCCATGTGGTTAGGTAGATCTCTTTCCAAAGATAAGTTCTGATGCTAATTGATCCAACTCTGATATTAATTATTAAGAAATTAGTAGGCGAGGGGGAAGCCTTGCCTGATCTATTCAACTAGATCTACTCTGTTGATGAGATCAATCAATGTACTTGTAAGAAGGAAACACACAAGAAGAACAAATTTAAAACATGAAATTACACCAATCACATAAAATAGTAAATAAAACGCAAAGACAAGGATTTTCGTGGTTCAACAATCGTCTACATCAACAATGGGATATTTGAGTCTACTTTATTCCTAAAGATTATAAAGATATGGCCTTTCTTGTGTTCTTCAAATTACTGTAAGTAATCCTCACACAAAGTTACTTACAAACCGTAGGATTTTTTTTCTTCTTTACGACCTAATTAACTCTTACTAGATTGAAGCTTTTCTGATGGCTTTCCTCTAACCATAGACTTGAAATATTTGTATTTATAAGGTTTTACTTGAACTACTATAGAAACAGAAATTTTAACCAGAACTGTATTCAGCCAGACAGTCGACAGGAAGATCAACACCTTTACGGTATCAAAGTTAGAAAGGTGTGAACTTTTGAGTACCAAAGTGCAAATAACCTCCCTTTTTTCTAACAAGATGAGTTCTAAGAAAGAAATCATAACTAAGGGGTATTTTGATCGTTAAAGGACCAAATTGCAAGACCCCTTAGGATTTGAGGGACTAATGAGCAATTATTGAGATTTGAGGTACTAATATGAAATTAGTGAATATTTGAGGGACAAATATCTAAATAACCAAATCTTCTCTGATGCAAATTACCTGTAAAGAGTGGCAAAAGACTGCAAAAGTTGATCCGCATGCTCGTCTTTAACTGATCTAATGTCATCTCCATCTTTGGACATCCACAGTCACCTTCACCAATCGGGTAACAGAACCTTTCTCGCCAAAAGTGAGAAGGGGCGGAACTCCATCCCTATGCAGACCATTTTACAAACTTTGCTCTTTCCGGTCTCTTTACTTGCTTGTTTACCACCGATATTAGAGATTGACTTAAAGCATTAAAGAGCAACGACGTAAACCGACTCATGTGATCTCATGCTCCTACATTTTAGAGAAGGGTAACCTACACTAAACCCCCATGAACTTTTAGTGTTTCCCAATAAACCCCTATGAACTTTCAAAATCTCACTAAACCCCCAATAACTTTTGCAAAAACCCCCCAAATCTTTTTGATAAATTACATATATAAAACCCCAATAACTTTCAAAATGCCTTTTTATGTTGTTTTCTGGTTCTAATTTATGGGGGTTATTTGCAAAATACTGAAACTTATTGAGGGTTTTTTGCAAAACACAAAGTGTGATTTGGAAAGTTCATAGTGGTTTAGTGCAAACCACTGAAAGTTTGTGGGGGTTTAGTGTAATTTACCCTTCAGAGAAATTGGACTTAATTTGAAGACTAAAGCTAATGTTTTTGGAAAATGCTAAGTATACTACAAGAGTTGAGTTACTCATAAATTTTTGCTTAATTTGATTCTCAGCTTATGCTTAAAATTAATTCAATTTCCCAAAAGTCTCAACATTTCCCAACAAAAATTCATGTAATTTAATGCATATGATGATTTTACTTATATGGACTCGGACATGTTCTTGTCCATTAATATGTTTAATCTAGATTTGTTTATATTTCTATTCTTTCGTTTGGAAACGACTTATAAACTAGTATCATGTGAGAAAAAGCTTGCACCTTTAATTTAATTCAAAATCTTATGTTATACATGAGAATATTAACTGACAATCTCTACAACAATCTTTCACAAAAGTCATTTATTATTTAATATCCACATTCTAGACGAACAAACATTGGATATCCATATAATTAGATACGGATCAAATTATTTTGTATTTCTAGGTATCTCTAAATGATGTGAAGATTTGATTATTTTTCTTAGGAATGGTCCCATTACCTAATCTAAGGTTATCCAGTTAAATATCTGTTGAACCTGAACTAAATCATAACAGTCATTGTCTATTAAGATTACACATACTATAGCTTGGGTGTTAAAAAAGTGGTTGCCAGTGAGAATTATATTGAGTTTATCTTAAAATATTTGCAGTCAACTTTGCCTTCCTCTCTTCCCGCGGTCTTCATCTTTGGGAATCCCTCTCCAGGTTTTATGCTCTCTGGTTTCACTAATGATCAACCGACAAGCACCCAACAACTTGCTCCCTCTGTTGAGTCTCTCTCTGCCTCATTTGCCTACAAATATGTATAAATATATGATCCTATTCTCGCCACCAAAAGCAGTCACAGCTCACAACAACAAGAAGTAGAAGAAAGAGGGTGCCAACTACATCACCACTTGCTCTCAAGTTGTTCAAGGTGAATACAGAATACCCATAAAAAAAAAATATGTATAAGATTCAATGCAATTATGGTTTTGTGCAGTCTTTACATGTAACATGAGTCATTGATACATGTTCTGCTTGATTTCAAGACAGTATTTGCATTATTTGCACTGAAATGGAAGGCAACTATGTTATGATATGGAGCATAACTATAGCAATTTTCGCTTCCTTCTTGTTTCTTCGACTCAATCGAAAGAGGAAGCTCGATAAAATTTCAGTCAAATTGCCACCAGGAGAAAATGGCTTGCCTTTAATAGGCCATAGCCTCAAATGGTACAATGCTGTTTCAAGTTCTAACCCTCCAAGCTTTGTGAAAGAACAAGTTAAGAGGTATGTTACTTAACAACAGTTTTTTATAAAATTCCTATTAAGGACGAACACCCATATATTTTATTTTATGCACAGATATGGGAGGATTTTTACCTGTAATTTATTCGGTAGACAAGCTGTGGTCTCTGCTGATCCCGCCTTCAACCGATATATAATGCACAATGAAGGAAAGCTATTTCAGTCAAGTTACCCGAAATCTTTTCGTGATTTGGTTGGAAAGCATGGGGTTATAGTTGTGCATGGAGAGCAGCAGAGAAAACTTCATGGGATTTCTACGAAGATGATGAGGCTTGAGAAGCTCAATTCTAATTCAAACTTCTTGGGTGAGCTTCAAAGGGTGATGCTTCAGATGCTTAATAGTTTTAGAGATGGTGAGGTTATTGTGCTTCAGGATGTCTGCAGGAAGGTATAATTGGAATATTCTTCAAATTTTTTTTTTTTTAGTTTTTATACGTTTTTGAGATTGTATGTGATGATGATGAATTGTTTGGTTTTAGGTGGCTATTAATTTGATGGTTAATCAGTTACTTGGGGTTTCTAGTGAGTCTGAAATCAATGAGATGGCTTGCTTGTTCTCTGATTTCGTTGATGGTTGTCTTTCAGTTCCGATCAACTTGCCTGGATTTGCTTATCACACTGCCATGAAGGTAAAAAAAATCGATTAATCTAATAATTTCCGAAATGAAATTTTCAATATGCAAATTACTCATTTTGTAATTTATTATCAGGATGGTAGTATATGCAACTTTTTTACGGGTTAATTGCAGATTGACCCCTGAAGTTCCATTGTTGCGGATTGACACCCTGTACTATTGCCCAATTTTGAATAGACTCCTGATTGAAATGATTTTGACTCTTTTACACTCAGAGGTCTATTTATGACAAAACAATTTTACTTCCTCTGAGGGTAAAAACTCAAAACATTTCACTGAGGGGGTCTATCGACAACAATGGAACTACAGGGGGTCTCTCTGGGCGATAGCACAGGAGGTCAATATGCAATTAACACTATTTTAAATTTCTCTATTTCCGTAAGACTATTTCCTACTTGAAATTTAGCAAAAACAAAAACCCGTGAAAATACAAGAGAATGATTTCTATTTGTGATGAGAATTTGCAGGCAAGGGAATTAATCATTGTGAAGATCAAGAACAAAATAGCGGCTTGGAGGCATCACACTGAATCAGCATCCAATTTTGGAGTCCTCGGAAGACTATTAGAGGAAGAAAGCTTGCCAGATGAAGTAGTCGCAGATTTCATCATAAATCTGCTCTTTGCTGGAAACGAGACGACTGCAAAAACGATGGTTTTCGCTGTCTACTTTCTCACTCAATGCCCTAATGCACTAGAACAACTACTGGTAAGTAGGGGAAAAAATATGTCTTTTCCTTTTCAGATTTAAGCTGTTGAGTTTCTAACATATTTGCGGGCAGGATGAGCATGAAAAGATAAGGAGCACGAAACACGGGGATATTCTAGCTTGGGAGGATTATAAAGCCATGACATTCTCTCAGTGTGTAAGTCAGGTTTCTAATGTAAGAGTTTCAATTGTCAATATCAGAGAGTGATTGTAATAATGTAATAAACTTATGCAGGTTATTGATGAAACATTAAGACTTGGAGGTATAGCAATATGGTTAATGAGGGAGGCAAAAGAGGATGTTCAATATCATGGTATAGTTATTATTGCCATGTTCCTGTTTAGTTAATTGTAGTGAATTTGCGTCTAAGTTGTTATTTGTTAGTTTAATATAAAGGAACTATTTTAATTCTGGTATTTAATTTGTGGCAGATTATACAATTCCAAAAGGGCTCTTTGTGGTTCCCTTCCTCTCTGCAGTTCACTTGGATGAGAGCATATATTCAGGAGCTTTACAATTCAATCCATGGAGGTGGATGAAGGAAGAGAACAGGGTAAGTTAAATTTGGATAAGATATGTATGTACATACACATGCTTATAAATATGCATGAACATTATTTCTATGGAAGTTATTTTTCTTAAAAACTTTGGTGTGTATATATATTTTTTATAGGAAAAGAGAAATTGGAGAACTAGCCCATGTTTTGCTCCCTTCGAGGAGGGGCTCGACATTGCCCAGGGGCTGAACTTGCTCGACTTCAGATTGCTTTCTTTTACATCATTTTGTCACTAAATACACGTATATATCTACATCTTCATATAGTTTTCTCCATAGTAGTTAGTATATGTCGAAAATAATTTTAAAAACTAAATTTCTCTTGTGATTGTTATTCTGCAGGTGGATACAACTCAAAGATGATCGCATGTCATTCTTTCCATCGGCCAGACTAGTGAATGGACTTCAACTTCGTGTTAACAAAGTTGCAGAGGCAACTTAGCAATGATGATCATGACCATACATTA
The DNA here is from genome assembly GCA_012295165.1 of Asparagus setaceus. NCBI lineage: Eukaryota > Viridiplantae > Streptophyta > Magnoliopsida > Asparagales > Asparagaceae > Asparagus > Asparagus setaceus. The sequence goes on from CM022708.1 coordinate 9,649,374, forward strand.
TTTATAGTTCTAGAGATCATATGGTACTGCATACTCTATACTTAGCTTATAGTGTACATATATACTTCCCAAATTTCAGGGAATAATACCTATCGCCCAAACCCACCCTTCTTCCCCCGAATTGAGCTGAATGAAATTTTTTTAATAATTCATTTGGCCTATATAAATGACATATCAATATAGGTAAGTGCCATTGCGTATTTTTCATAAACGTATGATTATTATAACAATTACAAGCAGCCAAGTGTGTCAATTTATAAGTCTGTCATCTAAGCGCCTGTCATAAGATGGGATAGCATGTGAATGTACAAAATTTCAGATTATGACTGGCAATGCTCATATTTGTTAATGTTGGTAGCGGACCGAGGAAGTCGAGAGAAACCACCACAGCGATAGCAAAAAAACACAATAAAAGAGTAAAGACCACGAGATTTACGTGGTTCGGCAAGTTGCCTACGTCCCGCGGGGTAGGGGGATTTCCACTAATAGAAAGAGAGAATACAAATTAGGATTACAAGTTCTCACAAAGAAACCCTAAAACAAACCTCTCAATCTCTCAAAAGATCTCCTCTCCAAAGATGCACCAAACTCTCTCAAAGGCGCTCCAAAGCGTGCTTCTTTTCCTAATAATAATCAGGTTTAGGGTTATATATAAACTCTAAACGAACCGGGTTTAAAACCAAAACCGTTTTGAATCGCCGTTAGTTCGACTCTTTGCTTCAGATTAGTCGACTACTCATCAGATTAGTCGACTACACACCGCAGATTAGTCGACTACTTTCGGACCCAGCGAGAAACACACCTTTACGTAGATGCAGTTAGTCGACTACTCTTGCCGATTAGTTGACTACTAAGCCGCGCTGCTTGTGCATGTTTTGTGCATGTTCTACAATTCTCCACCTCGTACATCATTTGATTCACCTCAAATTTTGGGCCGAACACCGAGAACACCAAGAACATCTAGAGATCACCATTAGCCAATCGGGCCAATCCAGTTGCGTCACTACCGCGCTGGCGCCTACATGCCCTCCACAGGGATCAAGCTCGTAGTTCACCTCAAATCATCTCCACCTTACCCATTGCAGCCCGAAGGAATATGCCCTCTTGGGCAAATCAACCAGATGATATGAAGCAAGTCCAAGCAATGCTTAAACTTACTACACGTGACCACCTTGGTTAACATGTCCTTGGATTCTCATTCGTGTACCTTCATGAGAGAAATATCACCTTCCTCTATGACATCCCTTCAAAATGATACGACATCAATATGCTTGATGCGAGCATGATGAACTGATTCTTCGCCGAGTGAATGCACTCACATTTGTCACACCACAAGTTCACGTTTTCCTGCTCAATCCCCAAATCGTCTAGAAGACCCCACAACCACAATGCTTCCTTCACTCCCTCTGCCATGGCCATGTACTCAACCTCTGGTAGAAGAGAAGTTTTGTAGCTGTAACATCGATCGCCAACTACTTGAGACCTATGTATCTTGAATACATAACGATAGTAGATCGTGATCTATCTAGATCGCCGCATAATCCAATCCACAAACCCGTCAATCGACATGTTTCTCCACCAAAACACGGACGTATCAATTGTACCCTTTAAGTACACGGACCCACTTCCGCTGCTTCCCGGTCGCCTTTCGGATTCGCCATGAATCACGGACCACACTAACCTTTGTGAAATATGCGTGTACACACCATTGCATACATTAAAGCGCCAAGCTGCACTAGCATAGGAACACGCTCTCGTAGCCTTCTCTTCGGCTGTAGTGGGAGATTGATTACGAGAAGCCTAAAGTGTGGAGCCAATGGGTCACCACCGACTTAGCACTTTGCATCTCGAACCTCGCGATCACCCGCTCTATGTAGCCCTTACGACAGAACAATGTCGATTAGCCCGCTCTCTTCTAATCTCCATGCCGGTATTTTCCGCGGCACCCATGTCCTTCATCTCGAACTCTTCACCAAGTTGAGATTTCAACCTATCTATCTCCACCTGCTCTTAGAAGCAATAAGCATGTCATCCACATACAAAGAAGATAGATAAAATTACCTCCTTGAAGCTTCAGATGTAAACACAACAATCATGATCGCCGGAAAATCCATGCTTCGACATAAAGGAGTCAAATCGTTTGTACCCTGCTTAGGAGATTGCTTTAATCCATACGGTGACTTCCTCAAGCGACACATGATTCTCCTTATCCTCAACCTTGTAGCCCTCGGGTTGATGCATGTAGATCTCTTCATCCAAGTCTCCGTGCAAGAAATTTGTTTTAACATCGAGTTGATCCGACTCAAAATCACCATGAGCAACAATACTCAATAGCACCCGAATAGAAGTATGTTTCACCACGGAGAAAATATCTCATTGTAATCCACACCCTCTTTACGTACAAAACCCTTAGCCACTAGCCTCGCCTTGTATCTTACACCACCGAGCTCTGAAAGATCTTCCTTTCTTTTAAACACCCACTTACAACCAATAGCTTTTCTTCCCTACGGGCAATGGGACCACCTCCCATGTATGATTCTTCAGAAGAGATTCCATCTCTTCCTCCATCATCGCATAAAACCAACTCTCACTATCCTTGTCCCGAATAGCTTCCTTGAAGGAGACCGGCTCGTCCTCCTCCACCCAGAGTCGTATTCAACCATATTAGCTTGCCCATAGTGCTTGAGGGGTTGATCAGCCCCGGCTTCAAAACACGCTTGTATGCTGCTTTGGCCTAGTGGAAGCCAAATTATCCTCAGTGCTTTGTTGTTGTAGTGCACGTGTATTTTCTCTTGAACCTCCTCACGCTCAAGCTCATCATCTACGACTTCCCACTTGAGCACGATTAGAACCTAGTTGGTCTTTAGGTTCTATTTCAATAACTTGAGACTTAGAAGTCTCACCGGTCATAACACCATCATCCTTGGGCGCCCTAGCAATCATGGATTTCTCATCAAAGGTAACATCCACATGACCACGAACTTTGAATCTTCCGTACACCAAAGGCGATAGCCTTTCATGCCATATCCCAAGAATATTGCCTTCTTGGCCCTCGCGTCAAGCTTTCCCTCGTTGATGATAGTAGAAGTACATGTCAGAAATTGCGAGCCTATCATAATCGCATGCTCCGACCACACCCTATAGGGTGTATCACCATCAATGTCGAATGTGGTGAGCGGTTCACAATGTAACAAAGCCACGCTTACGCCCACCATTCGTTGCCCAATCACGCATAAGATCGCATACTCACTGCTTTCTCCGCGGTGTTGGTTCGATCTCTCGCGACCCCATTCTGGCGTGGTGTAGACTGGCTGTCGGTGTCGAACAATTCCCTCCGATCCGCAGAACTCCTTGAAAGCACCATCGTATACTACTGCACCGTTGCTCGGATCTCGGCGTCTTCAATTTCTTTCTGTCTGTTCTCAACCATTGTTCTCCACTTCTTGAATGTCTGAACACCTCATTCTTGTGCTTGAGAAAATAAATCCAAGCATACCTAGAATAATCATCAATAAGCGAGACATAATACACGGAACCACCCTTGGAAGTTGTCAGGCGGACCCCAAACATCCGGTGTGCACATAATCTAGTATCCCTCGCTCTTAGACTTGCTGTTTGAAACTTGATACGTGACTTTCCATACACACAATCCTCATAAAAATCCATGCTAGGTTCCTTGGACTCTTATTGAGACCCTCTTTACCAAGCGAACTAGACCCTTCTCGACATATGCCCAAGCCGCTATGCCATAGCCGTGTGTGCTCACATGGGTCTCCACCCTTCGTTCCAACCCAGCACATCTCCTGTCGCGTCGTGCACGAGAGTATATAGATTACCGTGGCGAACACCCTTCATCACTACTAAGGAACCACGAACAACCTTTTTCACTCCGTTTTCCGTCACAATCACGCAACCAGGAGTCCAAAGCACCAAGCGAGATAAGATTCTTCCGCAAGTCGGGATCATGCCTCACATCTGTCAAGGTTGAACCACTCCATCATGCATCTTGATTTTGATATTATCTAGCCCCACTGTTTTACAAGCATGGTTATTCCCCATCAATACAGTTCCCCATCAATGCCTCGTAGGTAGTAAACCACTTCCTATTTGGACACATATGGTAAACAGCGAGATCAATCAAGTATCCACTTCAGAAGATCTCCTCGCCACCGGTGGCGACATAGCATTCCTATGCTCCCCTCTCACGGAAGCGTGGCTTCGCTTCTTCCTTGCCCTCTCTCCTCTCGGTCTTGTTGTTGTTCTTCTTTCCACCTACTCTCTTATTTGGACGGTCGACTTTGAAATGTCGACTTCACCGCACTTGAAACATCCTTTTCCCCGCAAGAGGTCTTGATTTAGATCTAGACTTTCCTCCCTTGCCTTTTCCTCGCTCATTGCTCCTTCCTCTTGCAAACAATCCTGCGCTTGTTCCTGATTACGCGGTTGGCCATGTCACTAGTTGCGGTCTTCAGAAGATCGTCGCTAGAAGTGCCGTTCTAGTCTCATCCATCTTCGATTTTCTCCCACAAGCCTCGGTGTTTGCACCAGTTCTCATAAGACTTGCGAGACAGTAGTAGAAGCGCTGATCCTCGTCTCCTACTTTAACATCTATGTCTTTCAAATCGATATGATCCTATCAAACTTGTTGATGTGTTCCCGGATTGATGAGCCCTCCTCCATCTTGCAAGTATACAATTTGGATTTTAAGTAGATCCGGTTAGTTAGACTCTTCGTCATGAAGGTACCCTCTAACTTCTTCCACCGCCCTAGCTTTTCCTCTCCATCTACCAAGAAAGCTACATCCCTCTCGAGGCATAGGATAATCGGCCTTAGTGCTTCGGATCCACTCCTCCCGATCCTCATCGGACATATCCTTGTTCTTCTTCTCCTTTCCATCCAAAGTCTTGTGCAATTTTGCGAAATTAGAAAGTTTTTCATGCATCCTCCAATAGGAAAAATCGTTCTTCCCATTGAACTTTTCAATCTCGAATTTTCCCACTTTGGTGATTTCTTGGTTGACGCCATCCTCTGTTTGTCTTCGTGAATCCGCTTCTCGGGGAATCACCGAACACCCCTCAAATTAGAAATTACACCACTTCAATCGAACAATAGCTCGATACCAATTGTTGGTAGCGGACAGCGAACCGTCGAGAGAAACCACCACAAGCGATAGCAAAAAACACAATAAAAGAGTAAAGACCACGAGATTTACGTGGTTGACGCAGTTACTGCCTCGTCCACGGGTAAGGAGGGATTTCCACTAATAGAAAGAGAGATACAAATTAGGATTACAAGTTCTCACAAAGAAACCCTAAAACAAACCTCTCAATCTCAAAAGATCTCCTCTCCAAAGATGCACCAAACTCTCTCAAAGTGCTCCAGCGTGCTTCTTACTTTCTAATGTCGGGTTTAGGGTTATATATCTTAATGAAGCGGGTTTAAAACCAAAACCCGTTTGAATCTGCCAGTTAGTTACATTTCACTGCAGTTAGTCGGCTACTCAATAGATTAATCGACTACAAGACTATTAGAGGAAGAAAGCTTGCCAGATGAAGTAGTCGCAGATTTCATCATAAATCTGCTCTTTGCTGAAACGAGACGACTGCAAAACGATGGTTTTCGCTGTCTACTTTCTCACTCAATGCCCTAATGCACTAGAACAACTACTGGTAAGTAGGGGAAAAAATATGTCTTTTCCTTTTCAGATTTAAGCTGTTGAGTTTCTAACATATTTGCGGGCAGGATGAGCATGAAAAGATAAGGAGCACGAAACACGGGGATATTCTAGCTTGGGAGGATTATAAAGCCATGACATTCTCTCAGTGTGTAAGTCAGGTTTCTAATGTAAGAGTTTCAATTGTCAATATCAGAGAGTGATTGTAATAATGTAATAAACTTATGCAGGTTATTGATGAAACATTAAGACTTGGAGGTATAGCAATATGGTTAATGAGGGAGGCAAAGAGGATGTTCAATATCATGGTATAGTTATTATTGCCATGTTCCTGTTTAGTTAATTGTAGTGAATTTGCGTCTAAGTTGTTATTTGTTAGTTTAATATAAAGGAACTATTTTAATTCTGGTATTTAATTTGTGGCAGATTATACAATTCCAAAAGGGCTCTTTGTGGTTCCCTTCCTCTCTGCAGTTCACTTGGATGAGAGCATATATTCAGGAGCTTTACAATTCAATCCATGGAGGTGGATGAAGGAAGAGAACAGGGTAAGTTAAATTTGGATAAGATATGTATGTACATACACATGCTTATAAATATGCATGAACATTATTTCTATGGAAGTTATTTTTCTTAAAAACTTTGGTGTGTATATATATTTTTTTATAGGAAAAGAGAAATTGGAGAACTAGCCCATGTTTTGCTCCCTTCGGAGGAGGGGCTCGACATTGCCCAGGGGCTGAACTTGCTCGACTTCAGATTGCTTTCTTTTTACATCATTTTGTCACTAAATACACGTATATATCTACATCTTCATATAGTTTTCTCCATAGTAGTTAGTATATGTCGAAAATAATTTTAAAAACTAAATTTCTCTTGTGATTGTTATTCTGCAGGTGGATACAACTCAAAGATGATCGCATGTCATTCTTTCCATCGGCCAGACTAGTGAATGGACTTCAACTTCGTCTTAACAAAGTTGCAGAGGCAACTTAGCAATGATGATCATGACCATACATTATTTATAGTTCTAGAGATCATATGGTACTGCATACTCTATACTTAGCTTATAGTGTACATATATACTTCCCAAATTTCAGGGAATAATACCTATGGCCCAAACCCACCCTTCTTCCCCCGAATTGAGCTGAATGAAATTTTTTTAATAATTCATTTGGCCTATATAAATGACATATCAATATAGGTAAGTGCCATTGCATATTTTTCATAAACGTATGATTATTATAACAATTACAAGCAGCCAAGTGTGTCAATTTATAAGTCTGTCATCTAAGCGCCTGTCATAAGATGGGATAGCATGTGAATGTACAAAATTTCAGATTATGACTGGCAATGCTCATATTTGTTAACTTGCGTGAAATTAAAATATTGAAGAACAAGCGATCAAAATATTCGATGTGAGATTGTATAATTCCATTCACTTGCCCAGTTATTTGGGATTCCGATCAAGATTACAGCACTCTCTCGCTCTGATTAGCAATCCTTTATGGGATCAGATTGATAAAAGACTAGCTTTTTGGAAAGGAAAATCTCTATAGAGAAGGCTTAACTAATTCTTGTTAATCCCACTCTCCATCCTCACTTCACTGCATGTCATTACACTGCCTTCTGAATTAGGTGATGTCGTAGAGCCTTCTCCGGGAGGGTAAGAAAGATGTTACTTGAATTTTTTACCTTGAAATTTAAAAGGCGTGTTGGAGCAAAGCCGTCGAAACTCTTAAGTGTCCTTCACTCAAGCCACTTAAACGTCTCACTCCTGACCAAATGGTGGTCGAGAACTTTTATTGACGGTGATACTCTTTTTTGTCAAATTTGTGCACCATAAAAAGTATCATATGTATTCAGGATGTGTCTTGCTCCGTACCCGGTCATGTGTCCCCATTTTAGAGGAGTGCTTATAAATCTAGTTCGACTTTCATTTCCTTCAAACGAATGTAGAGGATGGTGACAGAATTAGATTTTGATTGGATCATCAAATTGCTCATAGCAATGTTGCGCCTCTCTTCCCTAAGCACCAAATTGAGGTGGAGGTCACCATTCTATTGGTTTCATACCTCTTCACAGTTCTGCAGCATTTTAATTTCACACAAGTAAACAAATTTACCATATACAAAAACTTGGAACCTTCATGGATAAGGGGTCTTCACAGTTAAATCTATTTACCACTCGATTAATGACAATTTCCATATTATCCGTGCTCTTCATCAATTTTTGTCCGAACCCTCTCTGCTCAGGTTGAAGATTCTCGCTTTGATTGCACTATATGGTAGATTGTTCACTCGTTAATAAACTTGCTAAGGGGAATAGTCCACATAATCCCACATGCTCTTCTGCAACAACAGTTCGAAGTCGACTAATTGCATCTGCACGATTGTTCTCACGCTGTTAGTAGTTGGGATCCTATTCTCGTTGACTATTGCTACGATTTAATTTCGAAGTCGACTGCGTCACTTTGGAGCTGTTAGAATCAGTATATGTTGTGCATATAACCCAGATTTTACATATGGGTTAACCAAACCATATCACGACATCAAGTTGACTCGGTCAACCGGATAGAGCGGTAAGGGTCCATAACAGCTGAACTCATAGGTTCAGTTACTATGCCTACACCCTAACCCGGCCTAGTTTTATGGCGGTCTGTCTAATTGAAGATAATTGATTCTGATCGTATCATATCCTCAACATACAATGTGAGGACATATTGATCGGATACTCAATCACTCTAGTTGACAACTTCCGTAACTTACCAGATCTACACATACGTTGGTTGAACTATCCTACGCCCTCTGCCACGTAGATCTACTTGTAGGCCAAGTAATTACCATCACAATCTCGGTCATTAGGATGGTGATGCATGTAGATGCTGATCTTCCCCTTCCTACCTAAGATAAAACAAGAGAGACACATATACAATCGCAATGCTTGGTACCGCCGACCTTCGATTCATGATCCTTCTCTTTTAAAACCCTAAGCTAGATTTAGCTACTGTTTTGACTTATTATTATCAACATCTCACTTAGGCATCGGAGAGGTACTAGTGAACAACCCACCATCATCAATCTAACGCTTCACCAGCAAGTGCTCGCAATAAAGGAGATCATTAGATCCTCATCCTTGAGTCTATTCCTATGGACTCAATCTTGTACGTTTATTATCTGCATCAATAGTATATGTCTTTATATATGCTTAATCAGTAAGATTGTATTGCACTTATATGCTACTTCCTCACTTGAAATGGAAGAATCAAGAGAGTATTTCGTAATAAATTCAAAGATGCAGACACACTTTGACGACTGATTGTAAGATCATCTTCATTCTGATGTGACAACAACAATTTACACTGGAGTAAATGATCGAATCGGAGCAGGGTTACAACCCGCTTCAGCCAAATGACTAGTGTTTTATTCTTCATCTTCTTAACTTCTCTTATTAATGCGATTCTATCTTTTCTTCCTTACCCTTAATGTATATTTATCTATTTTCTAGACTTAATAAATTTTCTGGCATCTTACTCCGATTACTCAAAAATTAAAAAATTAAAAAATCTTCAAACTTAAAACAATAATAATCTACTCTATCCAAATAAAATAAAATAAAAATCATATAGCATTAAGGTTGTGCGATTCACAAAACCATTCATAAAATGATTTCTTCAGTTATTATCGATCCCTAAGCTAAATCCCATAGAACACAAGCAAACAAGAACCAAAACAAAAACTCGTGAAGAGATTGCTTGGGGACTAGCTTTCCCCAAACCAGAGTAAAAGCTAAGCTTAGTCTTAATGGAGGTAAGTACAAAACCTAAACCAAAGCGGTCCTGAGCATACCCCTCGTCGCGTCCCATTACGTGCCACTCCCTCTCCTCTCCATCTCACACGTGTCATCTCACCTTTCTCCACACTTCTCACTATAAGCACCCTTCGTCTCTATCCCTTTCACTAACTTCAGGCTCTCTCTCGCTCAAACCTCAATTAGTCAATTATAGAATCAAGAAACAAAAGTGTAGTTTCTTGGTACAGATCTTCTTGATCTAGTGCAATTAGCCACAGCCATGCCGCCCCGCCGCTTCGCCTTCGGCAGCACCGAGGATGCCTACCACCCCGACACCATGCGAGCCGCCCTTGCCGAGTTCCTCGCCACCGCCATCTTCGTTTTCGCCGCAGAGGGCTCGGTCCTCTCTCTCGGTAAGAAAACCAAGCTATCCATCCATTCACTAATCTCACGCATGCATGCATGTCTCTAAGCCTTTGTGTTGTGGTTTCTTGAAGCGAAACTTCTATCGGACCGCTCCACGGCTGGAGGTCTGATCATTGAGGCGCTCGCTCACGCGCTCGCCCTCTTCGCCGCTGTCTCCGTGGCCTTCAATATCTCTGGCGGCCACATCAACCCTGCCGTCACTTTTGGTGCCCTCGTCGGCGGCCGCATCTCCCTCATCCGCGCCCTCTTCTACTGGGCCGCCCAGCTCCTTGGCTCTGTCGTCGCCTCTCTCCTCCTCCGAATCACCACCGGAGGCATGGTAATTAAGCCCATACCTCAATAAAACCGTGATATTTAACATCAGTTTGTTTTTAATGTGTTCTCTCGACTCAGAGGACGGGCGGATTCAAGTTGGCATCCGGCGTAGGTGTCGGGCACGCCCTGCTTCTTGAAATCGTGCTGACGTTTGGGCTCATGTACACATACTATGCAATGGCGATCAATCCGAAGAGGGGAACGATGGCGACGATTGCACCGTTGGCAATCGGGTTCATATTCGGGGCTAATATTTTGGCAGGCGGGCCGTTTGATGGGGCAGCGATGAATCCGGCGAGGGTGTTTGGGCCGTCGCTCGTCGGGTGGCGGTGGAGGCACCATTGGGTGTATTGGGTTGGGCCGTTTGTGGGGGCCGGGATTGCTGGGCTGCTATATGAGTTTATTATGATTCCGACGGAGATTCCTACTCACCAGCCTTTGGCTCCTCAAGATTACTAGTTTGGGTACTGTTATAATGTAATGAGGTTGTGGACGTTGGCCTTTTCTTTTTTCTTTTTCTTTTTCCTGTTTCTCTCTTGGTTTAGGCTTTGGGTTTGTGTAGATGACTTTGGATGTGCTTGGTGTAGAAGTGCATTTTGTGAGTTTTAAGGAATAAATGTAACCTTCTTTCTCGGTGGAATTTATGCATAATATTTAGCAGGATACCTTTTTTCTTAGTAATTCATGTACAGCATTCTCATGGATAGCATTCACGAGTTTGATTGAGGTCCGCGTTCAGCATTGGGAAGTCCCCTAACATGGTGTTTGGGCTTTCTTGGATGTACCAGAAGTATGAATAATGATAGTCGAGCTTATTAGGCCCGAACGCAACATCTGGACCCTAAGTTAATGAAATTTAGAATTCGTTATATGGGAATTCTATGGATCGGATGACTTTTTTCTTAGTAATTCATCTAACCCATGTCGATACATAGATAACGTCAGATAACGTCACAAGTTCGATTGAGGTTCCGTGTATAGTATTAGGAATTCCCTTCCGTGTTTAGTATTAAGAATTCCTGTCGTAACCCTAACCTAACCTAACCCTAACCTAAGGTTCTAATCTCAAGCTGCGGAAATTTGTGTGATTGTATGCCACGAATTCAAGGAGTTGATCCGAATTTATGGACAAGGAGACGGAAACTTTGGAAACGATGCGAATCTAAGATGACTTCAAAGCAGCTCATTAAATAATTGGATAGGTTTAGAAGATGGGGCTGGAAAATGTCGAAGGACCAGACACCATGGTAAAGAAACAGGGTACTTTAAAAAAAGAATCATATCATAATCATCCTTGCAGAGGTCACAATAATAATCCGTCTAGTGTATAGATCAGCCTATTCTACGGCGGTAGCCTATTCTATGTTCTGATAGAATTCTTTTATCCTTAGAGAGTACAAATCAGATATGGAGGTGTTTTGAGCCATACGCGATTTTTCAAGCAAATGGTTTGTGTTGATGTCAGTTATCAAACAGGGTTTTATGTAGGGATTATGAGAGTGTTAGGGTCCTCAATCTCCTTCGTGACCGGGTTCTCAGTCTGTTTTCCCGCCTGAAGAACTCGTAAGAGGACGGAGTTGTGTTCTCTGGTTGTTCCTCCGACGATCAAGTCAGTAGTTGATCTTGAGTGGGAAAGTATAACGAGTGTAGTTCAAAGTTGCACGAAAAACTCGGATCCCCTTACCTTAGGCAGTACGTTCTCCTTTTATAGTGGGTTAGAGGGGTAAATGGGTAACTTTGGCCGAGTCTAGCTGGCGGCCTAGTCATCACCTTCTTTACTGTGCTGCTCAGCGGAATGAGTCCCAGGTTTATTTAACGGGATAACAGTGCTCGAGCTTCAGGTCCGATGAGTCACAAAGGCTATAAGGGCGGAGCAATGATGATTTTGTCAAGACAGCGACGCAGAATAGTCGCTAGCGAGGGGTTCGAGGTAACTACCACCTCTTTATTCGCCTTGAGGGCGGCACAACCATCAGCTTTTCACTCTGCTACTTTAGTTGTTTCCCGGATTGAGTCGGCCATGAGTTGTCGATCAGGACAAAGAAATCAAGTGCGCTGTGAGTAGAGTTGTTCTTGTGGGTCTACCGGTGCACCGCTTTTACTCTGGCTTAAGTTGCCTCTATTGAGTCGGGCCTGAGAAGCTTGAGTCGCCTCACCTTCTAATTTGCACTCAGCACGCCGTGCTGACACGTATCTCCGCCTTATGAAGATTAGCACTTAGTGGTTTTGGGGTCGTAACAGTTTGATATTGTGATATTTATGCCGGGAATAAATCTCAAATTAGTCCTTTTGATATCGAGATTGTTAGTGTAGAAAACTTATTTCCAAATTCAAATTTGGTATTTTAATTAGTTAAAAATTTGGATTACATATTTTGTGCTGTTACCCAAAGGGTATTTCCATTTAAGTGATTGTGTCAGACTCAACTAACTTGATGGCATAGCATTAAGTTTTAATTTTTAAATTAGTGTGAGGACATGCAGCATTCATTCCAGTCAAATTGACTGCACTAATTGTTTAAAAAGTTCTACAAAGTATAAATCCAAGGAATAGTGTATAAGTGTAGTGTAGTTATCATGACTCTCCAAATCCAATTATCTATCCCTATTAACTTATTATTCTAACAAAGAAAATAGAAATTTGGCTGCAGTTTTATTGTTGCATCACTATAGCATGCAACCGAACAGGTCCTGCAGTCACACTGTTTGAGTTTTTTTAATAATAGCATTACCATACGATGCAAATGCACGTGCAATGGACATCAAACTTATTTATCTTAAACTCTATTTAAAAGGTTTAATTGCATTAAAAATTACCTAGAGTTTCATTGGGTTTTAAGTTTATAGTATGCAGTTTAAATTTGCTCACAAATACTCAAAGGTTTTAAGACATAGTTTTAAAATATAATAATGTAATATTATTATAAATCTGAGATCTAGGAATGAAGTTATAGTGTATGAGAATGTCATTGTCCACTTATTTTAAAAGTGTTTCTATTTAAAATAATAAATATACTTTAAATTGATCATAGTCATATTCTCATGTCATGATTTAGAAGGTTCTAGAAATAAGCAATGAAAAGGAAGAAAAGAGGAAAATCTCTTGTAAAATTACAAATTTGCAGCTACAATAGAAAGAGGATATATCCTCCATTCCTCTAAACTTTTCACAATCCTCACTAAGATCATTATATAATAGTATAGATAATCACTCTATATATATAAATATGTCATACATCTCAATCACCCTCTGTATGTCATACCAAATGAATGAAAGAAATGGTTTGTAATTACTGACATCCTGATCCAGGGCATCCTGTATGATCTGTAGTCAGTCTTTATGGGTTATACTTGAGAGCTAATAATAAGTACATGTTTGCTCTTCTCCTTCTCAAGTTTTCAAGAAATCTTTATTGCATATAATTTCTTTGTGTAGTTGAGTACTTGTGTTGGTGATGCAAATGTTAAAAAATTATGGAAAAATATCTGTTACTTAAAAGTTTTTATGGTATAAAAACACACTTTGGGAAAGCGAAAAAGAAAATAAGGAGTTCTCGGTATTAGTCCCTAAAACTTTAATACTTGGAATTAGTCCTTCAGTGAACTTGTTTTTCTTTTTTCCCCCAGTCGAATTGTTATAGACCCCGGTGTTAGTCTAATAAATCCTTCTAATCACGTTGTCCAATAAATAATTAAACTGAAAAAGTACCTGGAAAATGTGTATTAATCATTATTAGATTGAATTAGAAAAGGAAGTATTCACCAACGTGCAAGCATGGGAATAGCGGCAGAGAAAGAGAGTGTGTGTCACATAGATAGTTGGTACTTGAGAGTTTTTGTTGCTTAATTGTGCACGAGATACTATGTACAATGGATTTGTGAACTGCCCATTGTATTAGAGACGATTGATATCAAGTTGCTACAAAGATTTCAAAATCTAAATTCATCAAGCACAATTGTAAAATTCATTTTCTGTTGACGATCAATATTAGTGAAGTTATTTTTAGTCGGATTTATAAATATTATATTTTTATTTATTTATAATTTATCGACTTCATCACCTCCACAAGTATGGGCTCCGCATGAAATGGACTCTGATTGAGAAGAATATTCACCGTCCAACTAGAGGATTTTACCTTTCCCACTCATTGTCAAATTTCCTATCTTTTCCCGTTACTGGTTCTACCTCGCTGGCACAAAAGGCATGAGTACTTAACGTCAGATAACGTCACAAGTTCGATTGAGGTTCCGTGTATAGTATTAGGAAGGAGTTTTTGTTAAAACAGCCCATTTTTGCTAAATAATTAGCAAAACAGACCGTTTTGCTAATTATTTAGCAAAATCGACCTCTTTTTGGCCTGTTGGCCAAAAAGAGGTCGGTGTCGCTAAAGCAGTTTTTGAAACATACGAGACTACTAGTCCCGTATGTTTAGTGGCCAGTAATTAGCTGCTAAAACCTACGGGACTAGTAGTCCCGTGGGTTTTCTAAAGCTGATTTTGAGAAGGAAAGAAGAAGAATAAGGGCAATTAGTGGCCACTAAACATACGAGACTAGTAGTCCCGTATGTTTCTAGTAACCACTAAACATCTGAGACTAGTAGTCCGGTATGTTTCAAAATTGTTTAAGCGAATCGACTCTTTTTGGCCAACGGGCCAAAGAGGTCGGCTTTGCTAAATAATTAGCAAAACGGTCGGTTTTGCTAATTATTTAGCAAAAGTGGACTGTTTTAACAAAAACTCCTATTATGAATTCCCTTCCGTGTTTAGTATTAGGAATTCCCTGTCGTAACCCTAACCCTAACATAAGGTTCTAATCTCAAGCTGCGGAAATTTGTGTGATTGTATGCCACGAATTCAAGGAGTTGATCCGAATTTATGGACAAGGAGACGGAAACTTTGGAAACGATGCGAATCTAAGATGACTTCAAAGCAGCTCATTAAATAATTGGATAGGTTTAGAACATGGGGTTGGAAAATGTCGAAGGACCAGACACCATGGTAAAGAAACAGGGTACTTTAAAAAAGAATCATATCATAATCATCCTTGCAGGGGTCACAATAATAATCCGTCTAGTGTATAGATCAGCCTATTCTACGGCGGTAGCCTATTCTATGAGGGTGTTCTGATAGAATTCTTTATCCTTAGAGAGTACAAATCAGATATGGAGGTGTTTTGAGCCATACGCGATTTTTCAAGCAAATGGTTTGTGTTGATGTCAGTTATCAAACAGGGTTTCATGTGGGGATTATGAGAGTGTTAGGGTCCTCAATCTCCTTCAGGTGACCGGTTCTGGGGCCCGCTGTTCTTTCCTATCCATGAAGAACTCGTAAGAGGACGGAGTTGTGTTCTCTGGTTGTTCCTCCGACGATCAAGTCAGTAGTTGATCTTGAGTGGAAAAGTATAACGAGTGTAGTTCAAAGTTGCACGAAAAACTCGGATCCCCTTACCTTAGGCAGTACGTTCTCCTTTTATAGTGGGTTAGAGGGGTAAATGGGTAACTTTGGCCGAGTCTAGCTGGCGGCCTAGTCATCACCTTCTTTACAGGTGGCGTCTGTTGGAAGGAGTGAGTCATCTAGGTATTTAATGCGGGGATAACAGCAGGTGCTCGGAGCTGATTAGGTCCGATGAGTCACAAAGGCTATAAGGGCTGGAGCAATGATGATTTTGTCAAGACAGTTAATGCAGGAATAGTCGGCTAGCAAGGGGTTCGAGGTAACTACCACCTCTTTATTCGCTCGGTTGAGGGCCGACAACCACCGCCTTTTCACTCGGTTACGCAAGTTGTCGGCTGATTGAGTCGGCCATGAGAGTTGTCGACTGTGACAGCAGTCCGAGTGCGGGTTGCGTGTAGAGTTGTTCTTGTGGGGTTGGCCGACAAGTATCGCCTTTTTACTCGGCTACGCAAGTTGTCGGCCTATTGAGTCGGCCGCGGGAGAAGCTTGAGTCGTCTCAGCTTCTAATTTGCCTGATTAGGCGGGGCGACGGGACACGTGTCGGCTTCCTTATGAAGATTAGCACTTAGTGGTTTTGGGGGTCGTAACAGTTTGATATTGTGATATTTATGCCAGGGAATAAATCTCAAATTAGTCCTTTTGATATCGAGATTGTTAGTGTAGAAAACTTATTTCCAAATTCAAATTTGGTATTTTAATTAGTTAAAAAAAATTTGGATTACATATTTTGTGCTGTTACCCAAAGGGTATTTCCATTTAAGTGATTGTGTCAGACTCAACTAACTTGATGGCATAGCATTAAGTTTTAATTTTTTAAATTAGTGTGAGGACATGCAGCATTCATTCCAGTCAAATTGACTGCACTAATTGTTTAAAAAGTTCTACAAAGTATAAATCCAAGGAATAGTGTATAAGTGTAGTGTAGTTATCATGACTCTCCAAATCCAATTATCTATCCCTATTAACTTATTATTCTAACAAAGAAAATAGAAATTTGGCTGCAGTTTTTATTGTTGCATCACTATAGCATGCAACCGAACAGGTCCTGCAGTCACACTGTTTGAGTTTTTTTAATAATAGCATTACCATACGATGCAAATGCACGTGCAATGGACATCAAACTTATTTATCTTAAACTCTATTTAAAAGGTTTAATTGCATTAAAAATTACCTAGAGTTTCATTGGGTTTTAAGTTTATAGTATGCAGTTTAAATTTGCTCACAAATACTCAAAGGTTTTAAGACATAGTTTTAAAAATGTAATAATGTAATATTATTATAAATCTGAGATCTAGGAATGAAGTTATAGTGTATGAGAATGTCATTGTCCACTTATTTTAAAAGTGTTTCTATTTAAAATAATAAATATACTTTAAATTGATCATAGTCATATTCTCATGTCATGATTTAGAAGGTTCTAGAAATAAGCAATGAAAAGGAAGAAAAGAGGAAAATCTCTTGTAAAATTACAAATTTGCAGCTACAATAGAAAAGAGGATATATCCTCCATTCCTCTAAACTTTTCACAATCCTCACTAAGATCATTATATAATAGTATAGATAATCACTCTATATATATAAATATGTCATACATCTCAATCACCCTCTGTATGTCATACCAAATGAATGAAAGAAATGGTTTGTAATTACTGCACGAAAACTCGGATCCCCTTACCTTAGGCGATCACGTTCTCCTTTTATAGTGGGTTAGAGGGTAAATGGGTAACTTTGGCCGAAGTCTAATGGCTGCCTAGTCATCACCTTCTTTACTGTGCATGCCCGTTGGAAGGAGTGAGTCATCTAGGTATTTAATGCGATAATAAAGCAGTGCTCTGGAGTGATTAGGTCCGATGAGTCATAAAGGCTATAAGGTGGAGCAATGATGATTTTGTCGGGCAGTTAATGCGAGAATAGTCGGCTAGCAAGGGGTTCGAGGTAACTACCACCTCTTTATTCGCCGCTTGAGGGTCGACAACCACCGCTTTTCACCGTTACGCAAGTTGTCGGTGATTGAGTCGGCCATGAGAGTTGTCGATCAGGATGTTAAACCGAAAAGCGGTTGCGCAGTAGAGTTGTTCTTGTGGGGTTGGCCGACAAGTATCGCCTTTTTACTCGGCTACGCAAGTTGTCGGCCTATTGAGTCGGCCGCGGGAGAAGCTTGAGTCGTCTCAGCTTCTAATTTGCCTGATTAGGCACGGGGCGGGACACGTGTCGGCTTCCTTATGAAGATTAGCACTTAGTGGTTTTGGGGGTTGTAACAGTTTGATATTGTGATATTTATGCCAGGGAATAAATCTCAAATTAGTCATTTTGATATCTAGATTGTTAGTGTAGAAAACTTATTTCCAAATTCAAATTTGGTATTTTAATTAGTTAAAAATTTTCTTGGACTACATATTTTGTGTTGTTACCCAAAGGGCATTTCCATTTAAGTGATTGTGTCAGACTCAACTAACTTGATGGCATAGCATTAAGGTTTAATTTTTTAAATTAGTGTGAGGACATGCAGCATTCATTCCAGTCAAATTGACTGCACTAATTGTTTAAAAAAGTTCTACAAAATATAAATCCAAGGAATAGTGTATAAGTGTAGTGTAGTTATCATGACTCTTCAAATCCAATTATCTATCCTTATTAACTTATTATTCCTCGAACAAAGAAAATAGAAATTTGGCTGCAGTTTTTATTGTTGCATCACTATAGCATGCAACCGAACAGGTCCTGCAGTCACACTGTTTGAAATTTTTTTTTTTTTTTTAATAATAGCATTACCATACGATGCAAATGCACGTGCAATGGACATCAAACTTATTTATCTTAAACTCTATTTAAAAGGTTTAATTGCATTAAAAATTACCTAGAGTTTCATTGGGTTTTTAAGTTTATAGTATGAAGTTTAAATTTGCTCACAAATATTCAAGGGAAAATTGTGTCAAGGCCCCAAAGTCCAAAACTTCATGGCCGCAGCCCCTCAACCTTTTTCCCATGTGATTCAAATTCCCCAAAAGCATCCCAAAATGCAGCACTTTTTGGTCATGAGTGCATGCCAACTAAGCATGGAGAGAAAGAAACAAAAGACCCCAAAATACCCTTGTCTCCTCCATTCTTTTTTTTCTTCTAGATCGATGCCATGACTCCTTCCTCCTCTCTCCTAACCCATCTCCTTCCTCCTCTCCCATCTTTCTTCTTTTTATCTAAGACAGACATCCTCTCTCCACCACCGCCGATCTTGAGTGCACACTCCGGCCATATTTTTCGATCCTAAAGGCTAAGAGATGGCAAAGAACACGGCGGATGAGGCGGAGAGCCCAGCCAAATTCGCGGCATGACGGCCTCTTCCGCTGCCGCTAGAAGGGGCCCACAAGCAAATTAGCGGGTTATTGATCCTCCGGTGCCACCGCCGATCTTGAGTGCACACTACGGCCATATTTTTCGACACTAAAGGCGAAGAGATGGCAAAGAACACGACGGATGAGGCGGAGAGCCCAGTTCAAAGTTCGTTGGCAAAGAACCCGGTTCATGTTAAGTCTATTTTGATTCATGTTAAGTCTATTTTGGTTCATGTTAAGTCTAATTTCGTTCATGTCAAGTCTAACTTCGTTCATGTTAAGTCTATTTTGGTTCATGTTAAGTCTATTTTGGTTCATGTTAAGTCTAATTTGGTTCATGTTAAGTCTATTTCAACTTAATTTTAAGTCTAATTTCATGTTAAATTTAATTTAATTCATGTTAAGTATAATTTAATTCAATTAAAGATGCCAAAATGTCCTTTTTCCTCTATATTTTTCATGTTAAGTCTAAAAATTAGACTTGACATGAAACATGTTAAGTCTATTTCAACTTAATTTTAAGTCTAATTTCATGTTAAATTCAATTTAATTCATGTTAAGTATAATTTAATTCAATTAAAGATGCCAAAATGTCCTTTTTCCTCTATATTTTTCATGTTAAGTCTAAAAATTAGACTTAACATGAACCGGTTGCACTTAACATGAATCAAGTTAGACTTAACATGAACCAAAATAGACTTAACATGAAACAAGTTTGAATTAACATGAACCAAGTTTGAATTAACATGAACCAAATTTGACTTAACATGAACAAAATAGACTTAATATGAACGAAATAGACTTAACATGAACCAAAATAGACTTAACATGAACCGGATTGCACTAACATGAACCAAGATGGACTTAACATGATCCAAGTTAGACTTAAGATGAACCAAAATGGACTTAACATGAACCAAGTTTGAATTAACATGAACCAAATTGGATTTAACATGAATAAAAATAGATTTAACATGAACCAAGTTAGACTTAACATGAACCAAAATGGACTTAACATGAACCAAGTTTGAATTAACATGAACCAAGTTGGATTTAACATGAACCAAATTTGACTTAACATGAGCCAAAATAGACTTAACATGAACGAAATAGACTTAACATGAACCAAAATAGACTTAACATGAACCGGATTGCACTAACATGAACCAAGATGGACTTAACATGATCCAAATTAGACTTAAGATGAACCAAAATGGACTTAACATGAACCAAGTTGGATTTAACATGAATAAAAATAGATTTAACATGAACCAAGTTAGACTTAACATGAACCAAAATGGACTTAACATGAACCAAGTTTGAATTAACATGAACCAAGTTGGATTTAACATGAACCAAATTTGACTTAACATGAGCCAAAATAGACTTAACATGAACGAAATAGACTTAACATGAACCAAAATAGACTTAACATGAACCGGATTGCACTTAACATGAACCAAGATGGACTTAACATGATCCAAATTAGACTTAAGATGAACCAAAATGGACTTAACATGAACCAAGTTGGATTTAACATGAATAAAAATAGATTTAACATGAACCAAGTTAGACTTAATATGAACCAAAATAGACTTAACATGAACCAAAATAGACTTAACATGAACCAAGTTAGACTTAACATGAAGCAAAATAGACTTAACATGAACAGATTAGACTTAACATGAACCGGTTAGACTTAACATGAACCATATTAGACTTAACACGAACCTAGTTAGACTTAACATGAACCGATTAGACTTAACATGAACCGATTAGACTTAACACGATCTGGTTAGACTTAACACTAACCATGTTAGACTTAACACTAACCATGTTAGACTTAACACGATCCCGGTTCGTGTTAAGTCCGGCCATTCGTGTTAGGTCTAATTTGGTTCATGTTAAGTCCACTTCAACATTGAATTTCCTACGAAGCGGAACCTAGTTTCATTCTGAGCAGCTTCTTCTTCTGGACTTTTGGTGGTGCTAGAACTTCATGTATGAGGAGGAAGAGGAGTAGGGAAGGAATTGAAGGGGAGATGAAGTGCTTTTGACGGTGTAATAATATTCCATATGTAATGAAGGAGTAGTGGTTATTTACTACCGTGGAGGGAGGAACATGTGATGGAGGCAAGTGGAGGAGACACGAGAGTAGTGTTAGGTGATGGTGATGGAGGAGGATGGAGAGGAGGAGAGGAGATGGAGGAGGATGGAGAGGAGGAGAGGAGATGGAGGAGGATGGAGAGGAGGAGAGGAGGAGAGGAGATGGAGGAGGATGGAGAGGAGGAGAGGAGATGGGTTATGACTAGAAGAGAGGAGGAAGAAGGAGTCACTGAAATCTAGAAGAAAAAAAGAATGGAGAAGACAAGGGTATGGTCTTTTTGTTCTTTTTCTCTCCATTTTAATGCATGCACTCACGACCAAAAAGGTGCAAGCACATTTTGGGATGCTTTTGGGGTGAATCACATGAGAAAAGATTGAGGGGTCAGCAAGACATGAAGTTTTGGACTTTGGGGCCTTGACACAATTTTCCCAATATTCAAAGGTTTTAAGACATAGTTTTAAAATGTAATAATGTAATATTATTATAAATCTGAGATCTAGGAATGAAGTTATAGTGTATGAGAATGTCATTGTCCACTTATTTTAAAAGTGTTTCTATTTAAAATAATAAATATACTTTAAATTGATCATAGTCATATTCTCATGTCATGATTTAGAAGGTTCTAGAAATAAGCAATGAAAAGGAAGAAAAGAGGAAAATCTCTTGTAAAATTACAAATTTGCAGCTACAATAGAAAAGAGGATATATTCTCCATTCCTCTAAACTTTTCACAATCCTCACTAAGATCATTATATAATAGTATAGATAATCACTCTATATATATAAATATGTCATACATCTCAATCCTCTGTACGTCATACCAAATGACTGAAAGAAATGGTTTGTAATTACTGACATCCTGATCCAGGGCATCCTGTATGATCTGTAGTCAGTCTTTATGGGTTATACTTGAGAGCGAATATAGTACATGTATGCTCTTCTCCTTCTCAAGTTTTCAAGAAATCTTTATTGCATATAATTTCTTTGTGTAGTTGAGTACTTGTGTTGGTGATGCAAATGTTAAAAAATTATGGAAAAATATCTGTTACTTAAAAGTTTTTATGGTATACAAAAGAAAATACACTTTGGGAAAGCGAAAAGAAAATAAGGAGTTCTCGGTATTAGTCCCTAAAACTTTAATACTTGGAATTAGTCCTTCAGTGAACTTGTTTTTCTTTTTTCCCCCAGTAATTGTTATAGACCCCGTGTTAGTCTAATAAATCCCTCTAATCACGTTGTCCAATAAATAATTAAACTGAAAAAGTACCTGGAAAATGTGTATTAATCATTATTAGATTGAATTAGAAAAGGAAGTATTCACCAATGTGCAAGCATGGGAATAGCAGAGAAAGAGAGTGTGTGTCACAGAGATAGTTGGGACTTGAGAGTTTTTGTTCCTTAATTGTGCACGAGATACTATATACAATGAATTTGTGAACTGCCCATTGCATTAGAGACGATTGATATCAAGTTGACTGTACAAAGATTTCAAAATCTAAATTCATCAAGCACAATTGTAAAATTCATTTTCCGTTAACGATCACTATTAGTGAAGTTATTTTTAGTCGGATTTATAAATATTATATTTTTATTTATTTATAATTTATCGACTTCATCACCTCCACGAGTATGGGCTCCGCGCATGAAATGGACTCTGATTGAGAAGAATATTCACCGTCCAACTAGAGGATTTTACCTTTCCCACTCATTGTCAAATTTCCTATCTTTTCCCGTTACTGGTTCTACCTCGCTGGCACAAAAGGCATGAGTACTTAAAAGGCATCTGTTTCATTTTGGCAATTAAAGATCAAAGTCAAGAATCACCCTTCCTTTGTATTTCAAAAGGAGTATGACCAAATAACTAAGATAGTTGATCTTAAGCCCAGACCACATCTCAACCCGGGACACAATCCCTCTCACGATCATAGGCAGCCTAATATCGCATTTATCGAACATAAGAGTATCATCAGCATAGTGAAAGTCAATGAAATAACTCTATCGGTTCCAACACCAGCACCCCAAGAAAACATCTATCTCAACAAAAAGGACCTACACTCCTTCCATTGAATCGGCACAGCAACTGCAGCTGATTTAAGACACAACTTGATCTAACTCAATAATCGAACACTAAAATCCTTGGGTTCAGGATTTCCAAGAGTCCTCTCCAATCTTACGCTGCTGCAGGACTTCTACAAGTCCAGTTTGAGAAGGTAACTCAGCTGGGTTTTCCTCTTGCACATGAAAATGTCTTCAGGAGCAATAATCATCAAGGATCTAACAGGGCGAAAAACAACCTGACAATAGTTGAATTGCTCCAACTGAATTTTAACAGGAAAGAAAGCCATTCATGATCCTAACAATGTCCGCCTTGACAACAGTATTCCAAAACGTTTCGCGGAAGAGGAAAGGAAAACATCTGGTCAGGTGCCTTTTCTGCACAAATTTCCCAGATTTCTTTGGCAGGATATCCAATGAGAACTGATGTCTCAAGTTCCTTAACCCTCGTTTGACAACGAGAACAAAGTTCCCAGATTTCTTTGAACAGCGAGAGCTGATGTCTCCTGTTCCTTGACCATGCAGCTAGAGACTTGTGGGTCCACATAATCTATTCTTTTTATATACTTAGAAGGATCAATGATGCCCTTTGAGGTTTTCAAAATCTATTGAAGATATTGTCATGCCCGGGCCCTCGAGCCCGTTGGCTCGATATAAACCGTGGGACCCACCGAGTGTAACGCGTTGTTTAGTTATATCCACTGCCAAAAAGTGCTAGTACATGTTACACTTGAGCCTTGGGCATATCTATTTAAGCCACTCAAACATTTCACTCTTTCTCGATGTGGGACTAAACACTTGGGGGTCTCACAATCACCACCTTACATATGTGACGTCCTCGTCGCGACATGACAATTAGCACATCCCAGTATCGCCAAGCAATGTGGACTACAGAGGTGGCTCCCACCGCGGTAACGCGGTGTAGCACTTAGCCTCCCCGCGATAGCACTTAGCTCCACACTTCCTACGGCAATCGCTTCGATACCATTTGTCACACCCCGCCCGGAGCCCGCCGGGCGCGATATTAGCCGTGGAATCCAAGTGTAACTGTTTGACTAAACTACCAAAAATGCTAGCATTTGTTACACTTGAGCCTTGTGCATATCTATTTAAGCCACTCAAACATTTCACCCTTTCTCGATGTGGGACTAAACACTTAGGGGTCTCACAATCACCCAACCTTACATATGCAACATCCTCGTCGCAACATGACAATTGGCACATCCCAGTATTGCCAACCAATATGGACTCTAAAGGTGGCTCCTACGGGCTCTAGAGGTGGTACCCATCACGCTCACACGGTGCAGCACTTAGCCCTGCATAGCACTTAACTCCACACTTCCGGCTAGCAACTGCTCTGATACCATTTATCACGCCCCGGGCCAGCAAGCCCGTTGGCGCGATATAAGCCGTGAGACCCACCAAGTGTAACGCGTTGTTTGGCTAAATCCACTGCCAAAAAATGCTAGCACTTGTTACACTTGAGTCTTGGGCATATATTTAAGCCACTCAAACATTTCACCCTTTCTCAAAGTGGGACTAAACACTTAAGGGTCTCACAATCACCCCACCTTACACATGTGACGTCCTCGTCACGACATGACAATTGGCACATCCCAATATTGACAGGCAATGTGAACTCTAGAGGTGGCTCCTACGATCCTAGAGGTGGCTCCCACCGCGCATGAAAGTCAGCTCCCACCGCGCTCATACGGTGTAGCACTTAGCTCTACATAACACTTAGCTCCACACTTTCGGCTGGCAACTACTCTGATATCATTTGTCACACCCCGGATCCGCGAGCCCGTTGGGGCGATATAAGCCGTGGAACCCACCAAGTGTAACGCGTTATTTGGCTAAGTCTACTGCCAATAAGTGCTAGCATTTGTTACACTTGAACCTTGGGCGTATCTATTTAAGCCACTCAATAATTTCACACTTTCTCGATGTGGGACTAAAAACTGGGGGGTTTCACAGATATTGTCGATCTCCATTTCTCCAATTCTTCAATTTTAAGAATTATCTCTTTTACCACAGGTTGGGCCTGTCTCTTTCCTAATTTTCCATTGTATCCTCCCTACCAGTAGTAAACTAGACAAAGTAAATTCCCTACGACTTAAAGCCAACTTGATCAGAGCTACTCTACCAAATGGGGAATTAAAACATAGTTCATCTCTTCCATTTCCTTTAGGTTCCTGTCTTCATTCATATATCAGATTAAAATTTCCTCCTATTAGCCATGAAGATTTGGTTTCTTTCATATGACACATGTCATTTAATTACTTTCTTGACTTTATTGTTAAAGAAAATGGCCTTTCTATTAGGCAATTTTTAACAAATTTGGAGGTCAACCCTACAATAATCGCATCCCCACCCCCATCCCCAACCCCACCCAACAACGCCACTGGTAGAAAGAAGGGGAAGAAAAAGGATCTTTACGCATATTTACTCCTTTTCCATGTCTTCATGTTCCGAAGAAAGTTAACAGTTCTAATGTAAAGGCTACCATGTTCCATGCCTCTAGCGCCCCTACAACCTTCACTTTGAAACCGGTGGTTGTCAAATGTAGTTATGCCATCACCTCATTCTTAAACCAATAAAGAAAAAAGACTATGTAATGTCAGATATAGTTATGCTATGCTTCGGAGTTGTAGTGAGGGTTGAGGGTTATAATTTTATATTCTAACACTATGAAACAAGACTTGTGAGGTTCTTCAAAGATGATGATTTGCTAAACAGGTTCCTTAATCTACAATGTCAAAGCACCAGGAAAACATAAAATGAAAAGTTCAATTCATATTGCATGCCCAGTAAAGTTAGGTTCAGTCTTTACAATCCACTTTAAGATCTATGCCAATTTGTAAGCAGTTCATAATCATTGCTCAGGCTTTATATGACATAATTCCCTTTTACATAGAAATTTCACTTACAGAACTATTCACTATTATAAGGGGAAAAATAAATAACATACAAATACTTTCCTTGATCCCCAGAAAAGAAGGGAACTTTTCAAACAGGACACATCCCTAGGGTATACATGGTATACATGTTCTACATAGTTGACATATATATGATAAAAGGAGAAAATAAAAAAAAGAAACTGGAAAATAAACACAGAAACTACAGAAAATGAATTGATTAGGGTTACCTCTCATAAAATCTGGCAACCCATGCCGAGCATAAGCCGCGAGACCCACCAAGTGTAACGCGTTGTTTGGCTAAATCCACCGCCAAAAATGCTAGCACTTGTTACACTGAGTCTTGGGCATATATTTAAGCCACTCAATAATTTCACACTTTCTCGATGTGGGACTAAACACTTAAGGGTCTACAATCACCCACCTTACACATGTGACGCCCGCCACGACATGACATGGCACATCCCAATATTGACAGCAATGTGAACTCTAGAGGTGGCTCCTACGATCCTAGAGGTGGCTCCCACCGCATGAAAGTCGACCCCCACCTCATACTACGGTAGCACTTAGCTCTACATAACACTTAGCTCCACACTTTCTACCAAGAATACTCGATATCATTTGTCACACCCGGATCCGCGAGTCTCGCTAGGAGCAAGCCTGGAACCCACCAAGTGTAACGCTATTTAAGCCCACGCCAATAAGTGCTAGCATTTGTTACACTTGAACCTTGGGCATATCTATTTAAGCCACTCAATAATTTCACACTTTCTCGATGTGGGACTAAAAACTGGGGGGTTTCACAGATATTGTCGATCTCCAATTTCTCCAATTCTTCAATTTCTTAAGAATTATCTCTTTTTACCACAGGTTGGGCCTGTCTCTTTCCTAATTTTCCATTGTATCCTCCCTACCAGTAGTAAACTAGACAAAGTAAATTCCCTACGACTTAAAGCCAACTTGATCAGAGCTACTCTACCAAATGGGGAATTAAAACATAGTTCATCTCTTCCATTTCCTTTAGGTTCCTGTCTTCATTCATATATCAGATTAAAATTTCCTCCTATTAGCCATGAAGATTTGGTTTCTTTCATATGACACATGTCATTTAATTACTTTCTTGACTTTATTGTTAAAGAAAATGGCCTTTCTATTAGGCAATTTTTTAACAAATTTGGAGGTCAACCCTACAATAATCGCACCCCACCCCCCATCCCCCCCCCCAACCCCACCCAACAACGCCACTGGTAGAAAGAAGGGGAAGAAAAAAGGATCTTTACGCATATTTACTCCTTTTCCATGTCTTCATGTTCAAGAAAGTTAACAGTTCTAATGTAAAGGCTACCATGTTCCATGCCTCTAGCGCCCCTACAACCTTCACTTTGAAACCGGTGGTTGTCAAATGTAGTTATGCCATCACCTCATTCTTAAACCAATAAAGAAAAAAGACTATGTAATGTCAGATATAGTTA
The DNA here is from genome assembly GCA_012295165.1 of Asparagus setaceus. Classification (NCBI taxonomy): domain Eukaryota; kingdom Viridiplantae; phylum Streptophyta; class Magnoliopsida; order Asparagales; family Asparagaceae; genus Asparagus; species Asparagus setaceus. The sequence goes on from CM022708.1 coordinate 9,676,915, forward strand.
TGCTATGCTCGAGTTGTAGTGAGGGTTGAGGGTTATAATTTTATATTCTAACACTATGAAACAAGACTTGTGAGGTTCTTCAAAGATGATGATTTGCTAAACAGGTTCCTTAATCTACAATGTCAAAGCACCAGGGAAAACATAAAATGAAAAGTTCAATTCATATTGCATGCCCAGTAAAGTTAGGTTCAGTCTTTACAATCCACTTTAAGATCTATGCCAATTTGTAAGCAGTTCATAATCATTGCTCAGGCTTTATATGACATAATTCCCTTTTACATAGAAATTTCACTTACAGAACTATTCACTATTATAAGGGGAAAAAATAAATAACATACAAATACTTTCCTTGATCCCCAGAAAAGAAGGGAACTTCTTTTCAAACAGGACACATCCCCAGGGTATACATGGTATACATGTTCTACATAGTTGACATATATATGATAAAAAGGAGAAAATAAATAAAAAAGAAACTGGAAAATAAACACAGAAACTACAGAAAATGAATTGATTAGGGTTACCTCTCATAAAATCTGGCAACCCATGGCGCAAGCTCAGTATTCTCAGGGTCTCTTTTATTTTTGGAGTAATAATCTGACCAGTATGAGGGTGAGAGTGTATCAGTGAAACCTTCATGATATATACAAAATGGCAACCAATCTTCACCGCCATTCATCCTTCTTTTCCTCTCTCTTGGATAAGCCAAAGGTGACTGAATGTACCTGATTAAATGAAATCAAGACTTCGTTCTTAATTGATAGTTATATACTAAAATAATAAATGTATCGTAACAGAAGAAGGAAAACTTACATGTCAAGTGTCCTGAGTGTAAGCTACTACATTTTTATCTAATTATTCAAACGTATTAAGCTTAGATTATGTAAAAGGATATACTTGAGGTCAGATGAAAACATTTATTAACTGCATATTAATATATTTAGATTTATTATTATCTTCATTAAGAGAGAACTTATAAATGAAAAAACAGACAAATTTCAGAGGTTAAGTAATGTAATTGCTTTAACGTTGATAAGTTAAACCTTCATGCATGGCATTTCAAAATCAAAACAAATGCAATTTATTTATTAGCCTCAGTAACTTGTAAAATTATTTAGATATTTAGATTTGTTACTATTTTCATTAGGAGAGAACTTATTATATAATAATAATAAGACGAATAGGGTTTCATAATGTAATTCGTCTTCGGTTTAATTGCGGGTTGTAGAGAATCACTTTTCTCAATTAAATGAAGGAAAAGAAAAGGGAAATTGAAGAGTTCCTAACTGAAATAATATTAGGGTTTCAATCAGACCTCTTTAATGTCCTTAATTAGGATTAAGTGTTAGTTGGAGTTACAAAATGGCAAAAGGCATAGAAATTTCTTATAGCTAGCAAAAACCTCATAGTTCATTCACACAAAGAGAAAGAACGAATTTTTCTTGAGATTTGGGAGTTGTAGAAGGAAGAGGAGGAAGGAGACGTAGGCTTCTAAAGATGAGTTATTTGAATTTTGGTTATTTTGCATTGATTTCAAAAGAAAAAATAAAGGAAAGGAAGGGTAAAAAAAGGGTACCCTTTTTCGGTCACCGAGTCTCTGGCAATGTCCCCCGGCCATCCCTTGGCCTCCTGGTGATTACCACCGTGGCCTCCGAACCCCAAAGATCTCTTTTAGGTTCATAAGCAGACAACAAACAGATAAGGAAAAAAGAAGAGGAATGGATAATTTCATCTAGCCCCCTTAATATAGAATATTTACCTTTAGGTCCAGCTTTGTTCTAAAACAAAGAACAAAGACATTTTTCAGCAAAGTCCCTGGAAACCAAAAACAATAGTTTCACACCCAGAATAGCGTATGTTTAGAATCTTTAGTATTTAAACATATTGTATGCTTATAGGTTTGATCGAGGAGTAGGTTTTTGGAGTACGGTTCTCCAAAAGTGTTGAAGATTCTTGAGGTGAGTAGATTTCTTCTCATCAATTATTTTAATCTATTATATGTTATCTTAAATATTAATCTTATTTTTGTATAGAGAAACTATCGGATCGGACATGTTGGTTTTGTTTCACTTAGAGATAATTGCTAAAAGAATTTGACATTGTGTAGTTATTTATCTCTAATAAGATAAATTTTATTTTAGTATGTAAATTATTGAAAACATGTTGTCAATTATATTTTAAACTACTGTTCATATGACATTTATTGAAAAGTTGTATATTTGACAAATATAATTTAATTAGTACGATTCATGAATATTCTATTTTCATGAAAATATATGAGAAAGTCTACCAAAGTGTTAAGCACATTATATTGCTTCTAATACAAGTGAAAATTACAAGTGATATTTTGAGTGAAAAGAAAGTATTTTTAAATGATAAAATCCTCAATTCCACTATGAAGTGAAGCGATTTGTTTGCCTACCATATGGTATTGAATGCACCGACCAATGTTAAAGTGGTTTTGGCAAAAGTGTGGCCTTTGAGTAACCTATGATAAGCTAGCACATTCTCATTCACCTGTTGACCTCGGTTGAACTATAGTGATCGATGCATATCTCCATGCATGGCTATAATTTTCAGAGCCTTAGTTTAGCAACTAGGAAAGTTTTGCAAGGCGATTTTAAATCGACATTTATAGCTTAAAAGTATTTGGTACTCAATTTGTATTGTTTTCTTAAATTGTTTTTTTATTGTCTTATGCAATACATGAAAATTTTTTTATCTTGTATGCTTCTTAAATCGTTTTAAATAGTAGCTTACTTAAAGGTAGAACTGATAATTTTCTAAACTTGTCTTATCTCGCTAATGATAAGTTCTCCGCTCACCGAGTGTAAACTCACCCCAATATTTTTAATTTTTTTCATATGAGAATTAGACAGCATTTTATATAGCTTGAAATTTTGGGGACATGGGAAGGATCTCTAAACGAGGGCTTTAATGTTGAGAGTTTATAGTTTTTATCTTAGTCGCTTTTATCTTATGTAATAAGGCACCGTTTGGCTGAACCTGGGATTGGTACAAGAACTTAAAGTCTTAGGACTTGCTTTTAGTCCCTTATTTGGTAGTACATATGACTAGGATTTGGATGGGACTATGACTTTATTTTAAAACCCAAAATGGGGTTTATCCAATCCTTGACCTCGGTATTAGTAATATTGAGTTCATCTCTTCCGCCTCTCAAAATCGCAATCTCTTCTACCGGCAACTACTCGATATCATTTGTCACACCCTGATCCAAGCCCGCTAGCGATATTAGCTGTGGAATCCACCAAGTGTAACGCGTTGTTTGACTAAATCCCCTGCCAAAAAGTGCTAGCATTTGCTACACTTGAGCCTTGGGCATATCTATTTAAGCCACTCAAACATTTCACCCTTTCTCGATGTGGGACTAAACACTTGGGGGTCTCACAATCACCCCACCTGACATATGCGACGTCATCGTCGCGACATGACAATTGGCACGTCCCAGTATTGACAGACAATATGGACTCTAGAGGCAGCTCCTACGAGCTCTAGAGGTGGTACCCATCACGCATACCTGCAAAGACTTAGCCCTCGCATAGCACTTAGCCCTTCATATCAATTAGCTCCACACTTTCGACTGGCAACTACTCTAATACCATTTATCACACCCCGGACACATGAGCCGTTAGCTGATATAAGCCGTGGAACCCACCAAGTGTAACGCGTTATTTGGCTAAGTCTACTACCAAAAAATGCTAGCATTTGTTACACTTGAGCCTTGGGCATATCTATTTAAGCCACTCAAAAATTTCACACTTTCTCGATGTGGGACTAAACACTTGGGGGTCTGACAGATATTGTCGATCTCTAATTTCGCCAATTCATCAATTTCTTAAAGAATTCTCTCTTTTTACCACAGGTTGGGCTGTCTCTTTCCCAATTTTCCATTGCATCCTCCCTACCAGTAGTAAACTAGACAAAGTAAATTCCCTACCACTTAAAGCCAACTTGATCAGAGCTACTCTACTAAATGGGGAATTAAAACATAGTTCATCTCTTCCATTGCCTTTAGGTTCCTGTCTTCATTCATATATCAGATTGAAATTTCCTCCTATTAGCCATGAAGATTTGGTTTCTTTCATATGATACATGTCATTTAATTACTTTCTTGACTATATTGTTAAAGAAAATGGCCTTTCTATTAGGCAATTTTTTAACAAATTTGGAGGTCAACCCTACAATAATCGTACGCCACCCCCCATACCATCACCCCCACCACCCCACCCCCAACAACCCCACCGGTAGAAAGAAGGGGGAGAAAAGAGGATCCTTACGCATATTTACTCCTTTTCCATGTCTTCATGTTCCGAAGAAAGTTTACAGTTCTAATGTAAAGGCTACCATGTTCCATGCCTCTAGCGCCCCTACAACCTTCACTTTGAAACCGGTGGTTGTCAAATGTAGTTATGCCATCACCTCATTCTTAAACCAATAAAGAAAAAAGACTATGTAATGTCAGATATAGTTATGCTACGCTTCAGAGTTGTAGTGAGGATTGAGAGTTATAATTTTATATTCCAACACTATGAAACAAGACTTGTGAAGCTCTTCAAAGATGATGATTTGCTAAACAGGTTCCTTAATCTACAATGTCAAAGCACCAGGGAAAACATAAAATGAAAAGTTCAATTCATATTGCATGCCCGGTAAAGTTAGGATCAGTCTTTACAATCCACTTTAAGATCTATGCCAATTTGTAAGCAGTTCATAATCATTGCTCAGGCTTTATATGACATAATTCCCTTTTACATAGAAATTTCACTTACAGAACTATTCACTATTATAAGGGGAAAATATATATAACATACAAATACTTTCCTTGATCCCCAGAAAAGAAGAAGGGAACTTCTTTTCAAACGGGACACATCCCTAGGGTATACATGGTATACATGGTACATAGGAGAAAATAAATAAAAAAGAAACTGGAAAATAAACACAGAAACTACAGAAAATGAATTGATTAGGGTTACCTCTCATAAAATCTGGCAACCCATGGCGCAAGCTCAGTATTCTCAGGGTCTCTTTTATTTTTGGAGTAATAATCTGACCAGTATGAGGGTGAGAGTGTATCAGTGAAACCTTCATGATATATACAAAATGGCAACCAATCTTCACCGCCATTCATCCTTCTTTTCCTCTCTCTTGGATAAGCCAAAGGTGACTGAATGTACCTGATTAAATGAAATCAAGACTTCATTCTTAATTGATAGTTATATACTAAAATAATAAATGTATCGTAACAGAAGAAGGAAAACTTACATGTCAAGTGTCCTGAGTGTAAGCTACTACATTTTTATCTAATTATTCAAACGTATTAAGCTTAGATTATGTAAAAGGATATACTTGAGGTCAGATGAAAACATTTATTAACTGCATATTAATATATTTAGATTTATTATTATCTTCATTAAGAGAGAACTTATAAATGAAAAACAGACAAATTTCAGAGGTTAAGTAATGTAATTGCTTTAACGTTGATAAGTTAAACCTTCATGCATGGCATTTCAAAATCAAAACAAATGCAATTTATTTATTAGCCTCAGTAACTTGTAAAATTATTTAGATATTTAGATTTGTTACTATTTTCATTAGGAGAGAACTTATTATATAATAATAATAATAATAAGACGAATAGGGTTTCATAATGTAATTCGTCTTCGGTTTAATTGCGGGTTGTAGAGAATCACTTTTCTCAATTAAATGAAGGAAAAAGAAAAGGGAAATTGAAGAGTTCCTAACTGAAATAATATTAGGGTTTCAATCAGACCTCTTTAATGTCCTTAATTAGGATTAAGTGTTAGTTGGAGTTACAAAATGGCAAAAGGCATAGAAATTTCTTATAGCTAGCAAAAACCTCATAGTTCATTCACACAAAGAGAAAGAACGAATTTTTCTTGAGATTTGGGAGTTGTAGAAGGAAGAGGAGGAAGGAGACGTAGGCTTCTAAAGATGAGTTATTTGAATTTTGGTTATTTTGCATTGATTTCAAAAGAAAAAATAAAGGAAAGGAAGGGTAAAAAAAAAAGGTACCCTTTTTCGGTCACCGGGTCTCTGGCAATGTCCCCCGGCCATCCCTTGGCTCCCTTGGCCTCCTGGTGATTACCACCGTGGCCTCCGAACCCCAAAGATCTCTTTTAGGTTCATAAGCAGACAACAAATAGATAAGGAAAAAAGAAGAGGAATGGATAATTTCATCTAGCCCCCTTAATATAGAATATTTACCTTTAGGTCCAGCTTTGTTCTAAAACAAAGAACAAAGACATTTTTCAGCAAAGTCCCTGGAAACCAAAAACAATAGCTTCATACCCATAATAGCGTATGTTTAGAATATTTAGTATTTAAACATATTGTATGCTTATAGGTTTGATCGAGGAGTAGGTTTTGAGTACGGTTCTCCAAAAGTGTTGAAGATTCTTGAGGTGAGTAGATTTCTTCTCATCAATTATTTTAATCTATTATATGTTATCTTAAATATTAATCTTATTTTTGTATAGAGAAACTATCGGATCGGACATGTTGGTTTTGTTTCACTTAGAGATAATTGCTAAAAGAATTTGACATTGTGTAGTTATTTATCTCTAATAAGATAAATTTTATTTTAGTATGCAAATTATTGAAAACATGTTGTCAATTATATTTTAAACTACTGTTCATATGACATTTATTGAAAAGTTGTATATTTGACAAATATAATTTAATTAGTATAGATTCATGAATATTCTATTTTCATGAAAAATATATGAGAAAGTCTACCAAAGTGTTAAGCACATTATATTGCTTCTAATACAAGTGAAAATTACAAGTGATATTTTGAGTGAAAAGAAAGTATTTTTAAATGATAAAAATCCTCAGAATTCCACTATGAAGTGAAGTGATTTGTTTAAGCCTACCATATGGTATTGAAATAACCGATCAATGTTAAAGTGGCTTTTTTGGCAAAAAGTGAAGTGGCCTTTGAGCAACCTATGGTAGTGCTAGGCACATTCTGTCCACGGGTTGACCTCGGGTTGAACTATAGTGATCGATGCACATTTCCATGCTACTGGGCTATAATTTTCGTAGCCTTAGTTTAGCAACTATGAAAGTTTTGCAAGTGCGATTTTAAATCGACATTTATAGCTTAAAAGTATTTGGTACTCAATTTGTATTGTTTTCTTAAATTGTTTTCTTTATTGTCTTATGCAATACATTAAAATTTCTTTTATCTTGTATGCTTCTTAAATCGTTTTAAATAGTAGCTTACTTAAAGGTAGTACTGATAATTTTCTAAACTTGTCTTATCTGCTAATGATAAGTTCTCTGCTCACTGAGTGTAAACTCACCCCAATATTTTTCATTTTTTTCATATGAGAATTAGACAGTTCTATCTATAACTTGGAGTTTTGGGGACATGGGAAGGATCTCTAAAAGAGTGCTTTAATGTTGAGAGTTTATAGTTTTTATCTTAGTCGCTTTTATCTTATGTAATAAGGCACCGTTTAGCTGGACCTGGGATTGGGACGGGAACTTAAAGTCTTAGGACTTGCTTTTAGTCCCTTATTTGGTAGTACATATGACTAGGATTTGGATGGGACTATGACTTTATTTTAAAACCCAAAATGGGGTTTATCCAATCCTTTGACCCCCCCCCCCCCCCCGGGTATTAGTAATATTGAGTTCATCTCTTCCGCCTCTCAAAATCGCAATCTCTTCTTCCGAGTTCGTCTCTGATCTCCTCTCCCCTTGAGCTCCACATTCGGTCTCCTCTACCATCGATGTCCTCTCCTCTCGGTCTCAAGCTCCACCTTTGATCTCCTCTCTCCTCGAGGTCTACCGCCGATCTCCTCTCCCCTTAATCTCGAGTTCCACCTTCGACCTTCAAGCTCTGACTTGGATCTCCTCTCCCCTCGAGCTCGAGCTCCATCTTCGATCTTATCTCCCCTCGAGTTCTGTCTTCGATCTCCTCTCCCCTCGATCTCGAGCTCCACCTTTGATCTCCTCTCTCCTCGAGGTCTGCCTTCGATCTCCTCTCCTCTTGAGCTTGAGCTCCACCTTCGACCTTCTCTCCCCTCAAGCTCTGGCTTGGATCTCCTCTCCCCTCGAGCTCGAGCTCCATCTTCGATCTTATCTCCCCTTGAGTTCTATCTTCGATCTCCTCTCCTGCAAGCTCCGTAGATATGCAATCCCCTCTCCTTGGATCTCCACCTCGGTCAAGTCTTCAATTGCTAGCTTGCAAATTTCGACTCAAGAGAAGGTAATTTTGGGTCTTTTAATTTACAGTTTTTGAAATTTTAATTTAGTTTCCAGGGTTTTAGTTTTTTGAAGTGATATTAGCTTTTGATTGGATTTGAATTTATTGCATTTATCCCATTAAAGGAGCAAACATGCATAGTTTATGAGTTGTCCTTATTGATTTTGATTTTATATTGAATTTATCTCAAATTTATGAGAAATTTGCAGGTCCTTAATTTTTTATGAGAAGATACATGAAGATTTTTATGAGAAGATACATGAAGATACGTGACTTTTAATTTGACTTTGATAGAGTGACATAATCATAAAACATACATTATATATATCAATATAGGCGGTGAGAAGGAGCAGATGCCGGAGCCAATTGTTCGAGCTTTTGGAGTCTTGAAGAAATGTGTTGGAAAGGTAATTTATTGGTTTTAGTGATTATATGCCTACCTCATGTTTGTAGAAAATGCCTAATAGAAAAGGGTAGATTTTGAACTTTGGGATATTTTGCACAAGACTACGATAAACTATCATACCCGATGACACATAGGGTTGTTTTTTCGCATGTGACATGATTTGGACAATTTGCCTTGTTTACTTTATATATCTTCTATATTATACATATGAAGTTTCTGGGGTGGTAGATAAATAAAGATAGTTTCAGAGAAACAATTTGTAATAGTTCATGGTGTTTTTTAGAGTTTATAAAGTTCATGGTTGTGTTGTCTATTTAAAAAGTTTACGGTAGTTTTGTGCAATACACCCAAAGTTTCATGATAGTTTTGTGAAATTTAAGATAGAGAAGCTATCTCATTTTCTTGATTCTGATAATTGGGTTAATGTTTTGTTGCTGAAGGTGAATATAGAGTATGGATTTGATCGAACTATTGGGAGAGTGATAATGGAAGTATGCTGATGAGTTTGCTGAGGAGAAATTGAATGAGCATTTCCCTCTTGTTATATGGCAGACTGGAAGTGGGACTCAAAGCACATGAATGCTAATGAGGTCGGTATGTAGAGGTCTACATCTTTGTTCCTCTAACCAGAAAATGCTAAGATTTTTCATTGAGACATGAAATATTATTACTTCTATACCAAGCATAAGTGTAAATATAGTTTTGATTGCTAAAGAAAATAGAGATCTTGTATATCTTGTTCGATTTCCAAAAGGTTAGCCTGGATGGTCCTTCCGCAAAATTTTTCAAGGCAAAAAATCTTTTAGTTTTCACCATCCTATCAAGTAGATCTCTTTCATGAAAAATGTACAATCTATTCGCGAGGTTTTTATCAGACTACCACTTTTTTATCATCTATGACAGTATAACTTTATTATGAGATATTATATCTATAGCTTATACTCTTTGAGATTCCTCACTTAATTTTATGTTGGCTGCAATTTGCTTTGATCCATGAGATGATGACATGAGGTTATCACTCGGTATGTATGTAACTCTAGTGGATGATAAATTTTCAGCCATAATTTGAGAAAAATAGTTGAACATGTTTGATGATGAGATATGATCTTCCATTAAATATTTCATTTTAATTAAAAGTTTTAAAATATGATTTTCATGTTTCTTCTCCAAATGCCCTTTTTCGATATTGATCTCCCCCCTCTTGTTTTTCTCACCTCAGGTGATTGTAACTAGTGCAGCATAGATTATTGGTCATAAACGTGGTGAAAAGTTTGTGCACGCTAATGACCATGTCAACGAGTCTCAACCTTCAGATGATACATTTCCTACAGTAAGATTTCTTACGATTGTGCGCCTACCTCAACCTCTACCGCTTGTAGTTCAAGCAAGAAGAGGAGGATTAAGAAGGGTAATGGGTACGAGTTGGAAAATACTTCCGTTGGTTTTAGACATACCATTGAGAACTCCGCCACATTAGTTTCTTCTAGAGTAGGTTTTGATTATGACTTATTGAAGAAGAGGAGTGATGTTGTTAACAAAGTCATGACGACTACTTTGACTGATGAAGAAAAAGTTAAAAGAGTTTTCGGGAAGCTTGCCATCAAGGAAGAGTGGGTTGAACTTTTTTGAATTGTCAAACAATAGAGTTGAGGGGGATCTTTGTGTCAAGGATATTGGATGGATCCATGTAGGGGATTGTGTTATTGATACTAGATTTTGCGACTCTTCTTGGGTGTATTTTAATTTCTATGTTTGATATTTTGTTTTGTTTCTATAATGGAGTTTATGGGCATTATTTCAAACTCACTTTATTGTAGTTGCATTATGTGGATGTTTGGATTGAATGCATAGTTCTTAAAACAAGTTGTTATATAGTTTAGTAGTTTTCTATCTAGTAATTAATCTTTTACTTATATTTAGATTGAATGCATGGTTTGTTGAGGTGTAGTGTATTTAGAAAGAGAAATTGCATTTTATTATTATCTCCATGTTCGACTCCAGCATTAAAATTACAAAGTGAATATGTCACCTCAAAAGGTGGTTGTGTTGATATTGTTTTTATTTCCTATTGTAGAGAATTTGTATTGTAGTTGTGATTGCAAAGCAAACTTACCATTTGTTTAAAAAATTAATATTGTAATTTTTAGATTGTTACTCACTGAAGAATTATTTGAGTTTTCGCAATTCATTAATTTTCATGTTGGAGCCTCATCAATGTAATTTTTTTGTGTAGTTTTTGTATAAGTTTATTACATGGGTTTATATATATAATTTATTGTCTAAACTAAGAAATAAAGTGGTAGGGTAATAAACAATAGAGGACTAGAACTTGTAATCCTAATTCTAAAAACCAAACATGATATTGGGACTTTGGGCATTAAAGTCCCAGGGACTCTGAACATGCAACCAAACATGGGACTCGGATTACAAATCTCAGTCCCACCTAATCCTAGTCCCAAGCCATGTCCTTGTCCCAGTGCCATCGTGAACCAAACACTACCTAAGAGCCTTTTGACTCATCGGAGTGACCTCTAAGACTCCTATATGAACAAGTTTCTTTTAAATGAAATTTTATTTGGAACATAGAAGTGCAGCGCAAGCTCGACATGTATTTTTGCACATGTCATCATTGTCATGCATCTCAAATTATGTTGTGCATTTAGGGGCGTGACAAGTTGCATTGTCACTCCCCAGGCCCACGAGCCCGTTGGTGCGATGTAAACCCTGGGTCGTGACAAATGGTATCATAACGCTGTCAGTGGAGCTATGCTATACGTATTGCCGCGCTACACCATTGAGCGCCGTGAAGCCACCTCTAGAGCCCGCAGGAGCCAATTCTAGAGTCCACATCGCCTGGCAGTGACACTGGGATGTGTCAATTGTCATGCGCGACGAGGACATCGTATATGTAAGGTGGGGTGATTGTGATGCCCCAAGTGATAATAGTCCCACATCGAAAGATGATGGGGCATTTGAAGTATTTATAAGGTAATTCAAAAGACTCAAGTGCAACAAGTGCTAGCACTTTTTGGTAGTGGATTGAGACAACGAGTTGCCCTCAGCGAGGCCCACTGCTTATATCGCGCTAATGGGCTGGCGGACTTGGGGCGTGATCATAAAAATCACCGATATTATCGAAATATCGGCGATATATCGGGTTTTGACCCCTTCCGATACGATTTTTTGAAAAAAAAAATCGGTTATCGTTTTCACCCGATTTTGGCCGATATATCGGCTGAAATCCGATACATAAACCGATATATAGGCCGCTTTTGGCCGATATATAAGCCGATTTTTTGGGGGGGAAACCAACTGCTTCATTGGGTTTCGAGTCATATAACCCATATTTTTCAGACCCGACCCGCAACTTAAAACATCTAAATCCTCCCAATCGCTTCATCGTTCACCCAAAACCCTAATATCACAATCGAGAACTAAGTTTCAACAATTGGTTTGTGATCTAAACATGAGTTATTTACATTTTAGTATGTTTATACTTCATTAAATGTGCTTTGAATTTTAGATTACATTTTAGGACATTATATTAAATATCCGATATGACACTCCGATTTTTACTACTTATCCTCGATATATCCCCGATAACTGGGATCCGATATAAATTTTGACCGTCCGATTTATTTCCGATAACCGATTTTTAAAACCTTGGGCGTGATACGGAAAGGACAGACCCCCAGTAATATCTCTGTTTGGAACTTATTGACCTTCTATTTTTGCAGATAGACCCCTTGAGTGAATTTCTTTTACCTTAAGGGGCCAAAACAATTTTCTCTTTGCCTTAGACTAAAGAGTCAAAGGTCAGTCAGGGGCTCTATCTGCAAAATAAAACTAGAGAAGTAGGTCCAAAACAATGATATTAAGGGGGTCTATCTGCAATTAACCCTTGATTTTTTGTAAACTTGATAGATGTATTGGTGGTACCTGAGACCTTCAAGCACAGCATCCCAACAGAAGTGTGTATGGCCAAATACATGACAACTTGAAGCACTTCCGTTTTCTCCATGTATTGATCTCAATCTAGCCTCCAGAAAATCAGAGCCTATGATCTTTGGAAGATTGGGGTAGAAGAGCATCCTTTTCTCTGGGCAAAGTTCTTGCCTGATGCAAACAGTTAAGGATAAATCTCCAACTAATTTGAAATAAAAAAAATCACCTAACCTTGGACTAAGTTCAGGGAGTGTACATAAAAATTATAGTTTAAACTTGCAACACATCACAGTAACCAATTTATCGTCTATGATTCTTTTGGGATCATGAAGTTGGTTATATAGCATGACTCAAAGTCGAGAAAGATCCAGAAACGAATTGACTAATTATTTATGATTAGTTATCTACACAATTTCACCCCATCATGAAATTGTGGAAAAAATTCCTGGCCTGGATATAAAACCATAAACAAGAGGCGCTGTGACATAAAACATGCAAATTGTTTAGGTGGAACTTGGAAGACCTACTACCTTTTTGTCATCTAGTTAGAGAACAGTCTCTAAATTCACAAAGAAAGCAAGACACTATATGAGATCTTATGTGATCTCTGGAGTAAAAGATAAGGTCAGGGCTACATAGAACCCGGGGCACCAATTTAAACTAAAACAGAGATAATGGGTAAAAGATGTCCTCGATCAAATTATGCTTCACTACAATTAAGGTTTTATGTTTAAAAAAAAGGTTTTCAGATCAACAGATGCATAGTTCTAGACTTGCATTTTGTAGACAACTGCTTTCCTACTGAAGACACTTATATTGTTTCAAACTTCATTTATGAATTTTAGTGTGCTCTGTGTCAGAACATCTTAAAAATTTAAAACCATACATAGAGACTACCCAGAACCAAATTTATACATTATTAAGACATAGATATCTATGAAGCATATGCTAATTAAACAGTATGGTAAATACTCCGTTTAGTTTGATCGATTGAACACGGTTCGACGTGTGATTAACATACATTGAAGACATCCATAGGATAAAACATGCACATATGCTGCCCTGACGTTACTTTGAGCACTATTATCATTATAACTGGATTTTTCAATTTTATTTCAAGGACGAACTAACACCCAAACTGGAGCCAAATAAGTTGCCAGACTTCTTACCTTGGAACAAAATGAGAAAACGTAATCAATTGAGAGGTGGTCCTCAGAATTTCTTCCACAAAACTTGTGTTACCCTCGTTCATTTTATCAAAGTAATTAGCGAGAGAAATATCATCATTGAGTTGTGCGGGCCACTTGCATGCATGGAAGTCTTTACAGGCCTGTAATATATAAAAATGTGGAAATTTTGGTACCGGAAGAAACTAATAACTGTAAATGCTTTTTGGCAGAATGGTAGAATACCATAAGCATGAAAATATATGCACATTTTCACAGCCTTACGGATAAACTAATATGGAAACCCAGAGATGGCTGATCATTAATTTACAAGTTCTAAAATTATTAGAAAACCATACATTACTAAGCATAATTAACCACTTTTTCAGTTATTATTTCAAAATTAGTGTGAGTCCTATTTTCATACATAACACACATTTTGATTGATCAAATGAAAAGAAAACCAATTACTCAAAGAAAACATTTTATCAATTTGTACAAGCTATGGAACCGCTACATATTCATATTCTGTAAGCAAATGCGAGGAACACTATACCAGGTGTCCAAAAGAATATGAGAAAAATAGAAAAATGCATAAACAAATTTTCCAAAAGAGGAAATTAGAAGTCAAGATGAAAGAGGTCATTCAGAAAAACAAAGATGAAACATTTGTATTGGAAGGACTCTCTTTATTAACATGGTAAATAAAATGAAAAAGGAAAAAAACAGTAAATGAAACGAATATAAAAGATGCATCTAACTAGAGGGAAAAATATGACAAGGAGCATTTTAAGAAACATTA
>CM022708.1:9701484-9871324 GCA_012295165.1 Asparagus setaceus
ACTCCAAAAATCAAGAAAGGAATCACTGCATCTTTAGATAAAAAAGAGTTCCAGTTTCCACTAGTAAGCCAATGGACTCTCCAGATTTTCGTCAGATATTTGATCAATTTGCTCCCAAGAATTGTCAGATTGCCCGGAGAAAGACCCCAACAGTTCGCCTCAAGCTTCTTCCAGTCATGAATTTCCACTCTATGGAAGAGGTTCTAAGCCCAAATCATAATCTGAGCACATGCATAAATGTGTCACAGCAGAGAAAAATTATATGTAATATCAACGATGATATATTCCCTTGGTCAAGATCGATTTGATCTTACTAGTTCCCTTTTAAAAAAAATTCTGTAACCTTATTCCTGAAATACTACTTGTACCCAAAAAAATACTCCGTCAACCTATGATATACACTTGTAAACAAGCAAAGTTTAACCCTCACTGACTAAAAGAAAATTGTGCTTTCTCAGTTCGTTCATCAACCAGTATCAAAGACATATACTTTCAGCTCCCTTCAAGAAAAAGTAAGGTACTGTTCGGGAATAGCATTTTTTGCCCTTTTAAAAAATTTCTGTAACCTTATTCCTGAAATACTTCTTGTACCCAAAAAAATACTCCGTCAACCTATGATATACACTTGTAAACAAGCAAAGTTTAACCCTCACTGACTAAAAGAAAATTGTGCTCTCTCAGTTCCTTCATCAACCAGTATCAAAGACATATACTTTCAGCTCCCTTCAAGAAAAAGTAAGGTACTGTTCGGGAATAGCATTTTTTGTGATCCTTTTAGATGTAAATTTGATCTTGAGAAAGACATTTGTTCACCCATTCCTGGCATATGCCTGATAACCTTCCATGATTTACTTTTTATCTAGTCTCTCAGAGTGCTTCCCAATTACTCTAAGGAAAACCTTAAAAATCCACTTATGATAATTCAGTGTCGATGTGAGTTTGGCCATCTAAACTAAAAGGGAATGTTCCTAAAAAGCAATATCGGTCTACTCATCTCACAATCATAAATAGCAACTTGAGATTAAATCATCAATGAGAAAAATCAATTTTATGGGGAAAAAATAGACCACATGGCAAGCTATCTCATTGTTGGTTGGCCATTAGGACCGACAAATTAAGTCAGGCCGGCTACAGGGAAAGCTTTTGGTGCATAAGTTGATTAGAGATCCTCTTCATGCTGAGATTAGAGATTTTTCAAACATTCAACAAAAGGATAAATTCTTGAATCCAATTCTCCAAATATATGCAATCATAATTCTATTATCAAGGCATTTTAACATCTTGTAAAATACCAAAGAAAGGGATTACCATCTCCGGTGAAGGAATCCGAACTCCAGTTATATCCTTCTCTGTATCAAAGCTCTGCAAAAAAACCATAATTCAGATAAGTATAAATAGCATTGACCACTAATGTTTCATTTACACATACAATATCCAAAACTGCAGAATTTAATACCTTATGATACCATGAGAACAGAGGAATGATTCCCAGACCCTCTACTATTCTTGGGCCAGTTTCTACTCCAAGGTCACTGCATGCATCAAGCAATGCATTCAACTTTTCCAATGAATCAAGCTGAAAAGAGTATGAACATCCTGACATAAATTTAATTTAGTTTATTGTTGTTTGCATCCCATACTATGATAGACAGTAATCTCATGGATAGACAAGCATCATCAGCCAATGTTATATGTCTCATGTAAATTGTTTGTCCAGTGCCATTTTCGAGGTGATCTCGAACCATGGGTTGGACTTTTATTCTTCCTTTGAATACCAGTTGTATTCAAGGATTTGATTTCTTCAATTTGTTTTTGAAGATTTAGAATATTGGTGTTCATATCCTCTAAGGGATACACCATGTCAATTACAGAATTTAGCATGGAGGCTAAATCCTGGGTTGATGGCGACTCGGTGGAGTCTTTTGGTAAATGAAGCAAGTGCTTGTAACTCGTTGGTTCAGCACTTAGCTTACAAGTTTCTAGAATTAATCTAGACATGATTAAAAGGAAATGTCTTTCTCCTTTCTCTATATGTTATTATGTTATTCATCTTCTACTATTTCTGTTTATATTTTACTGTACTTATCAAGGGTTTGACCCTTTTCTCTCCGGCTAAACACACGCCGTCTGAAGGTGGCTTTCTCTTCAGACTAAGGACTCGAACGTGCAGCACTCATGCTACTTTGTTAACCACAATCTTAGCATGCTGCTTCAGAGAGAGAGAGCACAGCCTAGTTCGTTTTCTACCTCTAGGCGTAGCTTGATAAGCACCATAAATTTAAACAGAATAGCAGCCTTTAAACTACATAACTGAAACAGAGATTGGAGAAAGCAAGGACTTAGAACTGCATAATATTAAAAGAGAATAAAAAGCTTACAAAAATTTTTACAATAGGTCGGATGGACTGCAACTCGACTCTGATACCACTTTTCACTCACAATTCCTCTTCTCCTCAAAGTTCTCTTTTCTTACAAGCTTTCTCTATTTTCTGATAATTTTTCGATGATCTGACAACCTGATCATCTCTTTCATTTATAGACTTTAAGCCGACACACTATTATACTACAGTAGCCGACATACTATTACACTACAGTAGCTACAGTAGCTGCTATAGTACCAACATGCTATTACATAAATTGACTCTTCATGAATTAATACTATGACATAAATTGACGCTTCATGAAGTGAACGACAAACACTTTAATAAAGCTGGACCTGACAAACTTTATCAAAGTGAATTTTTACAAGGAAGAGTGGCCGTCCAGCGTCGTGGCTTTCCAGTGTCTTCTACGTTAGTCCGGTGCTTGAGAGAGTGGACCCGGTCCCACCACACTTCACCGTCTCTGAGTCGCTTGATCAAGAGAGACGTGCCTCCGTCAGTGCTCATCATTAGTTCATACTGCTCCTTTACTTGGCGGGCTATGGGTCCTAGGACCATTTCTTCTTCGAATTTTTCTTGCAGCGCCTTTTCTTTGAAGATTAGATGAGGAAGATATAGGATAGTGCTTCCTTTAATTATCATCTTCCCGTTATTATAGTGTAAAGCTTCAAAGAACTCAATATCTGCTGATTCTTTTTCTTCTTCAAGGTCATATTTAGTTTCTTTGAATTGAATATGTTTGAAGAGGGGCTCCCTTACCAATGGATCAATTCTCCAAATTTGGTAGGATGGATAAAATTCGTATAGATTTCGTTCTTCCCATATGGACCATATGGTGAACTCAAAAACTTGCTGGAATTTACCAGTTTCAAGTGCCTGAGTGCAGATTTCAGGAATGAAGGCCTTGTATTCTTCAGGTCTAGTTTTGTCAAGATAAATTTTGTGAACTAGGCCTTTCTGAATATGGTCTTTGTGTGCGGGTATAAGCTCGAAGCTGGCTAGTACCCGAGGTCGTTCATATTGATTTAAAATGACCTGAGATGCTGATTGGAATAATGAGCATATCCCATCATCCTTCAGTTTATCAAAAAATGCGAGCATTGCCTGATCATCTATCAGGTTCCTCTGATAGTTGTCGAACATATCTTTTAATTTTCGTTGAGATATCAAATTTAAAGTAATTGATTAGTTCGATGAAGTCATCAATCTTTGAAATTGTCAAGTCTTTGATATCAAGCTCTTCTAGGATTTTCTCAGATCCCGAGAGGTTGATCCCAAAGAATCTCGCATGTGTTCTTTTTGAGTTTTTATTGCCTTTGACATTGTCAAGGATGATTTACTCATTAGGTTTTCAACAATGCTTCTGCATTGCTGGTAACCTTTTTCAAGGTCCTGAATTTTTTGATTCTTTTCCTTGATAATTTTTTCTAACGCCGATAGATGGGCATTAGTATCTGGAGTGGAAACCTTCATTTCTTGAAGCTTCTTCCAGAGGTTATTTACCATGTTGTAATCATTTTCAGGTAAACTGGTATTGTACCAATTTCTGACTACAACGTCTTTGAATTGCAGAGGTCTTTTCCAGTGTCTCTGAGGAACATTGGGCTTCTTATTTTGGGCAGTTTTTTCTTCTGTTTCTCTCTTTGTCTTGCCTTTTACGGTGACAAAGTTGTGTTCAGTTGCCTCTCCTTTTGAGGTCTCTTTGGTGTTTGATGCACCTGATACAATGAGGACATTCATAAATATTGTCAGGTGTTGTAATAATTTTAATATACTCAGCTAATTGGTGAGTATACTTTTTTCGTCCTGATTCTTCCAGGTTTATAATGAAGCATAGCCATCGCATAACTTCATTATATCCTTCTTTACCCATTTCTCCCGGGTAGTAAGAAATCGGGCAATGATTTCAATATCTAGTTCCTTAGTATCCATGTTCAAATGTTCATTAAGGACTTGAGTAATTTCCATACCTTTTTCCGTTACGTGCTTTGCCTTTGTTAGGCTATTTTCCTACGGAGGAGCTAGCCAGGCGTAGAGAGAAAATCAGCACCAATGTTAGTGAATCCAGGAATATATCGAACTATATAAATATAATTTTCTAATTCAATGGACCATCTAATTCTGCACACATTTTTCTCAATTAAAGAATTAGTTTTCTTTTTAAGAAACTGTGCAACAGCTTGATTATCTGTTTCAATAAAGAACTCAGATGATAATAAGAATATTTTCAAAGAATTAATAGTGTTTTTTATAGCTAATAATTCTTTGTCACAAGTAGCATAATTTTTCTCTGGTCCTTTGAATTTTCCAGAGCAATATGCACTTATCTCAGGAGCTAATTGGTTGATCTTTGCCTTTGATCCAGGCTTAGATACCGACTTGGCGTGGGGATGCTTAGGAGGAATGGCAAATGATTCTCAGCTTCAATGTATCCGGCATCGGTCTGTATAACCAATGTATCTCCAGATTGTGGTTGATAAAGGATTTTTTGTTCCTTTATTTCCATTTTAATGTTGGCAATTTCTTGTAATTGCTCATTGTTTAAAGGAATTCTAATTTTGTCCGTGTCCCATCTGGTCACGCCTTTATTATTTATTTCTTTACATTTCTTTTGTTCTTCAGTAAGTTTATTCTGAAGTGAAGAAACCTTTTCAGAGAGATTGGGTATATACCGTCTCCCATAATTTAGCAAGCCTAAGAAGCTTTGCAGATCTTTTAGAGTTTCAAATTCGTCTTTGAACTCTTTGATCTTTTAATAATATGGTCTTGTAATTCAATACGACCACTTTGTATTCTTTTACCTAAAAACTCAATATCCTCTTTCATAAGAGTTATCCTTTTAGGAGACAAAATAATACCATGATTGAGCAATAGCTGAGCTACGGCCATCAGGTGTTCTTTGTGTTCTTCTTTGGTTTTAGAGAACACAAGAATATCGTCTATATAGACAACTACAAAGAGTAAGTGCCCAAAAATGCTATTCATCCATTTCAAATATTTGAGGAGCATTCTTGAGACCAAAAGGCATAACATTCCATTCATAGTGTCCACCATTGGGACAACTGAATGCTGTTAGCTTCTTACTTTCTTCATTTTTTATTTTTATTTGCCAGAATCCAGACTTAGCATCAAATTTGCTAAACCATCTGGCATCTCGGATTCTATGTAATAGCAATTCGCTGTTCAGGATAAAGAATCCATCAAATTGGGTGGCTTCATTAACTTTTTTATAGTTAATGACCATCCTTGCCTTTCCTCTCTTTTGTTCAGCATGGTTTCTTACCATGAAAGCAGGAGAAGAATGGTTTGATTCTGTTTTTTGAATCAATTGCAGTTTGAAGAGCTCTGCTATTTGAGTTTTAAACTCTTTTCTATCTCCAAGGTTTGTCGCGATTGGGTTAACCCTGATATTTTCCCTTTGTACTCATCCTTTAGTTGGATTGTACAATATCTGGGACATTTGTTGAAATGTAACAAGGGGTTATCACTGTATAATGGTGATAACATTGTATGGATAGTTTTTTCAAAATCATTGGCAACCGGGATAGTGTAGTTGAGTTGCTTGATTTCTTTTTGAGGTGAAATATCACCAAGCTGTGCTGCGGGAGTGAGGGTGAAAAAAAAGATATGAGGATGATTTTCATAATCCCTTTCACTATCTGAATCAGATTCCATTACTAATTCATAATATGAATTGTCGGAATCAATTTGTAGTTGGTTTACCTCTACGAGGTCCAGCTCAAATTCTGATATGTCCTCTATAACGATTTTATTTGTATTTTTTTGTTTGGGACATTCGTTTGCATAGTGGCCAACTTCTTGGCAAATGAAACATTTACAAGCCCTTCCAGAGGCTCGGGGTTTAACCGTTAGGTTTTTCCTCTCTTGGGGTTGTTTTCCCTTTTGAGGAGTTTTATTTTGTCTAGAAAACTTTCGTTTTCTAAATCTATATGGTTTTTGGAAGTTGTTCTTTTTATAAGGCTTCCGTCTTTGGTATGGTTTGAAACAGCCATATTCCAAAGGATATCCTTAAGCTGGCTTTTCCAAGGGTGCTATCTTTAAGCTGGCTTTTTGTTTGTTTAAAAGCATTTGATAGCTAACAATACTGTTCTAGTTCTCTTATTATAAAGAGTTGAACAGCGCCACTGGATCGTTCCAGTTCAGGGATTTTCTTTACATATGAGTCTTCTAAAAGAGTATCCCATGATTTAGGTAATTTTTTGAAGACATGTTTTGTCCACCAGTCTATTCGTTGCTTGTTTTCAAGACGATAGACTAACTTGAAGTAATCTATTAAAAATTCTTCAATATAACAGATTTGACATAGCCTCATCTGTATGAGTTTCTTTTCTATGTCAGGGTCTGTTTTGTCCAACGGTTGACCACAAAGGTCTTTACAAAGTTGATTCATTATTACAGCCAGAGCAGCCTCTGGTGTGGTAGCTTTCATTTTTTCTTTGTTGTCATCTTTAGTGACTTCTATCAACTTTACCCAGTCGGCGGCCATGCCGTTAAAGAGGGAAGTTACATATTCTATGAACTAGACTGTATCCCATTCATAGAAATGCATAATTCCAACAATATGTCGGGTCTATCTATTTACATAATTTGTCCTTTCTCTAATTGGGATATTGTCTATATTGAAATAGAGTCCTCCCGTACTGACAGGTTTGTGTACTGCGGATTCCTCATACATTTGTTTGTATTTGGTCCGCATATGAGAAGGAAAATCTCTTCACGATTTTTGCGAAGAAGAGGATGGTTTTGACTAAGATTTCATAAAATCTGGTATATTGAAAAATGAATTCCATTTTTCATGTCTGGCCAGGAAATCAAATTGACCATATCTAGTCCTAGCTTGCCCTAGTGGAGGAGCTGGGTTAGACGAGGGCTGTGGGTGATCGCCCGTAACAGAAGATTCCCCGTCTGTCATGTTTACTTCAACCATATTTATTACGAGGGTGTCCTCGTATTCACTTAAATCTGATGATGAATCATATTGACTTTCATCAGAGTAATTCTTTTATCCATACAGAGTACCATAATAGGTGTATCAATACCAGACTTAAATTGTCCAGTAATTTTTACTTGGATGAGTCCAAGATGAAGATACTTCATATCTTTATATTTTTCTTTTAACTTATTTATTTTCCTTTGATTGAGGAGTGGAATGCTTTTGAAGCTATCTTCCCCATGTAATTCGATGTTTCCATCGACTCTATCAAAGATATAATAATGTTTATTGAGGAATTTGGTATTAAAAATACATGTTTTCCTATAAACATCATTTCGATGAGGTTTGGGAATGGCTAGTTTTAGCCTTTCTATGTCCTCGTCTGATACAGAGAATCTCTCTCCTTGGAGATCTTGTATAATCTCATGGATAGACAAGCATCATCAGCCAATGTTATATGTCTCATGAATGTCCATAGTACTGAGTGCTTAAAGAACCCAAATTCCAAGGAACACATAGAAACCTTGGAATATGGTACATTTATAGATCAAAGAATGAGAGACAGAAACAAGTATTGAAATGTTATGAGGGGAAATTGAGTGCACAAAATTGCACTAGATCAGTGTGCATGTCTATCAAAAATGGAAAGCTATCACATAGAACTATCTCCAACAGAATAAACAAAGTCAACATAGTTGTGATGGAATTAATGACTGAAACCATAGAAGAACTTCAAGCTATACATTCTCCTTTTGAGTGCAACGTCCTTACATCCATGATCAGAAAACACTTTTAGTTTTAACATAACAGCAGGTAGAACAAGCAGCCTTATTTATAAAAGGGTTTCTTTATATTAGTCCCTTAAATCTTTTATATTCTGAAATTAGTCCCTCAAATCATTGAAATTGCTATTAGGGCTCTCAACTTCTAAGTTATTTTGAAATTAATCCCTCAAATCATTGAAATTGCTATTAGGTCCCTCAATTCTTAAGTTATTTTGAAATTAGTCCCTTCAATCAAGAATAGAGGCAGCATCTTGAGGGATTAATTTGCAACATTTGATGAGAATTTGAGGGGCCTAATAGCAATTTCAATGATTTGAGTGATTAATTTCACAATAACTTAAGAACTGGGGGGACCTAGTCACTATTTCAATGATTTTAGTGACCAGTTTCAAAATATAAAAGATTTACGAAACTAACATTGAAAAAAAAAAACTTCCTAAAATATGAAATACAGAACATAACAGTGCATGATTTAAGCAAGAAAGGCAAACTTTCTTTTAGAAAAGAGGAACTTGCTAAATTGACAGATTCACTTCACAGTTGCAGCTTAATAAACAATGAGAAGGCAACAATCAGGGGTTTCAATGCTAAGTGCTAACAAAGCTTGGCGGCTTCACATATAGCCAGATTCCAGATTATTCTTAAATAATTAAAATTCAAAAATCTACAAAAAGAAACTAGACATGAGCAAGCCAAAACCCAATAAGGAAATGTCATGATGCTACACAAGAAATCATCATCACGATCACTATCATACCTATCTCTATATAATACATTTCAAAACAACAACAAATTCCTAAACCACAAAATTTAAGAGAACCCAGTGAAAAAACAATTCACTTACAAATTTATCACCTTCTCTTCGACACCACAGATCATGGTTCCCAGGAACAAAGAAAACAAACCGAAATCTATCCTTCAGCTCAGACATTGTCACCAGAAAATTGCTATAAGTCTCCGCCACATCGCCGGCTACAATGAGGACATCGTTCTGGTACCAGGAGGTAGAAAGGCCCTTAACCCATTTCATATTCTCAGAGTAATCAGTGTGCAGGTCCGATACAGCGAAAACTCTGGGTGCTTGGGACTCATTTCGGCAATTATACAAACAGTTCGTGGGCAACTTCTGTTGCCTCGTCAAACAACTTGGTTTGGTTCCTATGATCGGTTGAGGGGATGATGGGCAATTGGGTAGATTAGTGGAGTGCTTGATTCTTTGTTGGAAGCCTAATTGACAAGGTAAGAGACTCATCTTTACAGCAACTGAGAGGGGGGAAGAGAGAGAGAGAGGGCGAGGGCAATTGACCAGGAAAAGTTCGTGGAGAGTATCGACAAAAGAATTATTTCTGGAGTTTTGTTTTGGGTTAATTGCATATCAGTCCCTTACATCAACCTTAATTGCCACGTAGTCCCTCAAATCTCATTATTTGCCTATTGGTCCCTTAAATCTTCAATTTTCTTGCCAAATGGTCCTTCTGTTAGAAATTCTGTTAACTAATCCAACCACAGTTGGTTTAAACATTAACCCAACATCTCAAATTACCTTATTGCCCTTGGCATGAAGAGAAATGGTGTGTATTGCAAATTTAGAAGATTTTATAGGATTTAGAGGAAATCTAACTATTGTAAAAAGCTCAATATCGGGTTTTGGGAATTAAAGGGCCATTGGAGAAGAAAGAGTAAGTGGATTTGGGTTTTAGTGAAGTGGGTTCGAGTTTAAACCCATTGGAAACCGGGTAAATATGGTTATAAATGAGAGAGTTAATATGGGTAGGGGTATTACAGATAATCTAGCAATTTTCGTTATATTTAACAATGATTATTAATGCCACCTAACAACAGGGACCATTTGGCAAGAAAATTGAAGATTTAAGGGACTAATAGGCAAACAATAAGTTTGAGGGACTGTTTGGCAATTAAGTTTGATATAAGGGACTGATATGCAATTAACCCTTTTGTTTTTAAATACAAAGTTTTATTTTTCACTAGGTGTGATGCACATACATTGCAATTGATAAAATATTTTGATCCTATTTAGATATATGATAAGTTATTTGTTAAATATTTTATGGTACCCTACAATATATGGTACTCTACAATATATCGCAGAGGAAACTTTGCATAATAGTGTAGAGATAATGAAACATTGCATAGGAAAGTCCCTAGATGTCTGTTGCAAATTCATATAACAACTACAAATAAATCAAATGATATCAAGCACATTAAAACACAGAAACATGTTTCTTTCAACTCTCTACAACTTTGTATACTCTAGAATAATTATACATCACTTTATATCCTATTAAAGATAAAGATATATTTATTAATTAGGATAGGATCACGATGTAATATCTAAACTTAGTATATTATATATGCTAACAAGAATTTATGCATACAAACACCTAAATTAAATGCCGCAAAGGTCTAGGATATTGAATTGTTAAATTAGAACTTCACCCTATCGAATTTAAAATAGCGAAACTTTAGCATTTTTATTTATTTGCATTATATTCAAAGAATCAAAACTCTTGCTTTCAAGAACTTTCTTTTCAAACACCATCCGCATAAAGGTCTATTTAAGGGTTAAACTTTTACAGAATAGTAATTGAAAAGTATTTAAAACATAACTCTAAGAACACAACTTCCAAAATCTGAACATACTCCATCCAAACAAATAATTAGCATAGATCAAAGTCTATTTAAAAGGTTCTATTAATTAGGATAAGTAAGATCATAATGTAATGTAATATCTAAAAAGATTAGGGATAATATTGACCATAAAAAATATTCCCAAACTCACACTTCTAAAGGAAGTATATGATATGATATAATATGATATGATATGATATGGTCGCTTTTCCTTCCCAACTTGGGTTGAAAAGTAACTCATTTGAGGTATTTGGGCTTAATGGCCATTTGAATGTAGGTAGTTGTTTAAATAAATCAAAATATTTTGCACGTCGAGCAAGTTGAGCTTGCACCAACATAAGTAGTGCTGGATAGGATGAGAAAAACTGTATGGTAATATTTCTAGCATATCAAAAACTATTTTAATTGGACATGTAGATGTTATTCTTAATTTCATAAATTCATTTAGTGAAACTAGCATTGCAATTTGTATATTGTAAGAAAAAAGTAACTCTAGGCTAAGAGGATATATAAACAAGCATCTTCCTTATACAAGCATTTACAGAAGATTATGGGTGATGATCAAACTAGGGGTGATTTTACAAGGCTAATTTATGAGAAGATTGGCACTAACAATGTTATTCGTCTTGATTGTGATGATGGTGACAATCCATTTGAGAGTGAAACTAAGCCTCAATCTAATGCTGAAACTTCCACAAACCCTACTTCTAAAAAAATCCCCAAATGAATCCACCAAAGCCTTCCTCAAGCAAGAAATCAAGAAAATCCAATGACGATGAGTTGATATAGCTTTGTTGAGTCAATTTCGGAGTCAATTAGAAATCAACACATAACACATTGGAGTGAACAATTGGTTGCGGCTTTGAAGACTCATAGTGACTCATACAATGATGAATTTCTCGACAAGGTCTTAGATCATTTATTTGGTAGTGAGCGTGAGGCAAGAAGATTTTTTTTATCAAAACAAAGGAAGCGCAGAAGAGGTATATTACAAGTCTTGCTGCAGAACAAGTGGGGGGTACATCATAAGTTGGATAGATTTGTTAGCTTTTGGTAACATTATTTTGTGCGCACACCACTACATTTTGCTACTTCACTTGATTTGCATATATATTGCATTTCCTTTTGCTAATTCCTATTGCTAAACACAAACTTATTTTTTTGTTATTTGTAAATTATACATGTTGTAATTGGTGATATTTTGATATGATGTAAATAATCTACGACACATATGCAGTTAACTTATTTCTAATTGATACTATTACTAGTTATCATATTATTGTTTCTTATGATTGTTGCATTTGAATTGAATTGTAGGGAATTTAATATAGTATTTGAGGGACAATAACTATGAATCAACCCCTCTCTGGTATGGATTCTTTGATTCATATTTATTTACTTGGGCAATGATTATAATCAAAAACTGAGAATGCATCATAAAATTTTTGTGTAATGTTTAGGTGAGGTAATTTTGTGCGGAATGCAACCTATATTGGTATTACAATATTTAGGAGAGGCAATCCATCAAAAGTGTAGCCTACATTGCATTTGAAATTTATAGGTGAGACAATCTTTTATGACAAATTCATTTAAATCTTGAGCCGTATTAAATATACATGACTATAGGTTTGAGCTCTGTTTGTGTGATTTTTTTTGCTCAATTTACTCTATGTTGGTTCAGATCTATTTATCTCTTTGTTGAGCTTATTTAGCTCTCTGTTGGTGCTCAGATTGAGCTCTGTTTGGGTTATTTTTTGTGCTCAGTTTTCTCTTTTTTTTGTGTAGCTCTCTGTTGGTGCTTTTTTGTTATTTGTTGATTGAGGTTTGTTTAGCTCTCTGTTGAGCTTGCGTGGAATAATTTTTTCCGATAAAAATTAAATTTTTTGATAAAATTAAATTTTTTCCGATAAAAATTAAAACCGTAAAAAAATATTTCATAAATTAAAATAAAATAAATATTGGACAATTGTAGATTAAGTACCTTAATTATTTTTCTCCAAGCAACAAAAGTGCCATGGGTTGAAGATAAAAATCGGAGTTTCCTCAAGTAATTTTTTTGAGAAAAATTAAAACCACAATTATTAGATATAAAAATATTAATTAAACATATAAAAATAAAAATAACTATTTGAGGGTTGGAGAATAAATACATGAATAATATTTCTATAAGCAAAAGTGCCTTGGATTGTAGATAAAAGATCGAGAATTGTTTCTAATTAAAATCGAGATCGAAAAAATTTCTGATAATAATTTGTTTCGAGAAAAATTAAAACCAAAATTTTTTTCATTTTAAAAATGGATGAATGAGATTTATGGGGATTTGATACTATTTGTGATTTTTATAATTAGAATTAGTTACAAAAGATATTGCAAAAGATACAATAATTGATAATAAATTGGTTTTACGATATATATATATATATATATATATATATATATATATATATATATATATATATATATATATATATATGTATGTTTAAATTAAAGGGTGAGATATTATAGCAATTAAAATGGACGGTTTAGATGGGATGACACGTGTCAAAAATTTTGAGAAGGAGGAAGCATCCTCTAGAAAGTTTTAAATTTTTGGTTTTGCTTTAATGTATACTCTAGTAAAATATATTTAATTATTTTTTTTTCCAATTTCAAATTTTTTATTTAAAATGATACATCCACACACAGAGGGAGATAAACATCACACAGAAAACATCGTAAAAACACACAGATATACGTGTTTTAGACTTCAGAGGAAGATCTACATCCACACGAAGTTAATAGCTTTCCTTTAATTTAAATTTAAATTACAAATATAGGAGAAAAAAAAGAAAAAAATTATGTTAACCGTCAATGTTGAAAACAAATTAAACATTCATAATTAATCCGGGCCGGGCCGGACCACTGGTGTGTCGGGCCTGCCTCTTTGATCTTGGGCTTGGCTCAAAAGCCAGCCTGATCCATGACCCACCTCCAATATAGGCCGGGTTCGGCCCGACCCGATGTGGACTAGGCCGAGTTTCAAACCAAATCGGGCGGGCCGATTCAGCCCGCGGTTCGAATCGGCCCATGCCCAACCCTAACCCAAAGTTTGAAAACCCTAACTTTGATTAGCTGGGTTATCAAAGTTAAATAATTTTGAAGGCCAAAAAGCTTTAGTGTATCGGAGTTAAGCATTGTGTAGACTTTAGAGTACAAGTGTAAATAACCGTCAAACTGAGTATTAACCTAATCGCGGGAACCGACCCGACCCGACCCGTTAAATTCCTATTTAAAACTAAACGGGAAACCATCCGCCGCCATTTTCTTCTCTCTCGATCAGAAAAGAAAATAAAAACCCTAGCTTTCTCGCCTCTCAAAGGAACCCTAGTAATGGCTTGCTACTGTTGTCTTCATCCTCTCTCCTCGATCCCCTTCCATAATCTTGCCCCATTTCGCCCGGGCTTTGAGGGGATATCCGATGAGGCGAAGAGTGTGGCTCTGAGAGATTCGCTTCTGCAGATGAACGAATTCATGGAGCAAATAAAGATTCGGGTTCTCAAAATAATCCCTCTGCATTGTTGTTCGAAATGCGAGGATGAGATTTTGTTCATGGTTTCAGAGGGGAATCGGGTTTCCACTCAGCTTCGAGGGATGCTTGAAGACTTAAGGGATCGCTCTGGCCCCGTCTTTAAGCGCCGACGCTGTAGGGTTTGATCTTCTTCTCATTATAAGAATTCCATTTTTTTTCCTTTAATTCTTTTTTTTTTTTGGATAAAAAGTTCATCTTTTTGGACAAATATTCTAGCGTTTTTCTTGATTTTATAGAAATTCTGAAATTGTTTTGTTTGATTTTCTTCTCTGTCGTTTTGGTTTAGTGATTCCTTTTTTAATAAAAAATTTCATCTTTTTGATTAAAATTCCTATTTCTTCTTGATTTCATGGAAATTTTAATTTTTTTCGGTAGGTTGTTCTGTTTTTGATGAGTTATAATCTTCATGAGCGTTAAGTATGATATCGATAGATTGTAGGGGTCAATTAAGGATGATACCAACTTTCTTCAGAGTATTCTTTTATCTTATTTGTCAAAAACATATCTAATCTTTTCATACTGGATCCCAAAATCTTTCATATGTTGATATGAGAACCCCATATCTTTATACTTTTGCTTTACACTCTGAAATCCTTTTATTAGTTGTTAATTGCACCTCTATTCAAATTCCATTCAAAATTACTTTCTTTGAAAATTTTATGACTTTGTTAGTTTTAAATTAAAACTTAGTCATATCAGATAATTTATAACTGTTGTAGGGTCCTAACATTCAATGAGAGGAAGAGGGAGAGGGAGGGAGGGTGTGGTGGTAGTATTTGGAGAGGGTGATAGAGAACAAAATGATTCATTGAAAAAACATAAAATATATAGTTTATGTGGCTATTAGAGTGATTCGTGAAGGTTTCGGATGAAGATATAGTGGAAAAGTTAATGCGTTTAAGGAGAAGAAAGGGAGGAAAATGTGACCATTTAAGAGAGGAGAGGAATAGGTTAATGATTATTAGGATTG
Source organism: Asparagus setaceus (assembly GCA_012295165.1). Lineage (NCBI taxonomy): Eukaryota > Viridiplantae > Streptophyta > Magnoliopsida > Asparagales > Asparagaceae > Asparagus > Asparagus setaceus. The sequence continues at coordinate 9,716,792 of CM022708.1, forward strand.
GATACATTCGATAAGGTATGATCTGAATAGTAAAAATATATATAATTTAGCTGAATATACTTTTAAAGCTATAGTGAGAACTAACTATGGGTGCAATTTTAACAACTGAAAGGATTTGGGAATGTAAACTAAATATATAAAGATTTGAAGGCCTAATATCAAAACATGAATGATTTTAAGGTATAATATGAGAAAAAAATTCTTATCTTATTCTCATTGTTGATAAATTTTAGAATGATTCGTGGGACTAATATCAAAGTATGTACCATTTTAGGGCATAATATGAAAACCCAAAGAAATTGCTATCTTGTTCAGTTGTGGATAAGTTTTAGGTTTCATGACCGTTATTTATAATATCCGCAACCATGAAAAAAAAAGAACAGCAACAGTTCCTATATTCTAATTTTTGAGTTTGGCTTCATGAATCTTTATAGTTTACAATTTTTTATTATAATATCTAAGATTTACCTATTTTGTGTAGTGTTGCCTTTGAATTTTTCAGTAACTTTGTTGTTTACAATTTTTTTTCTGTTGAATCAAATTGATTTTTAACATGCTCTTCCATGGTTGTCACTTTAAATGGAGATGTTTTTTTTCTATTCACTACCATGATCATTATTATTATCCTCTTACTACTTTTGCATTAGAGAAGTTGATTTCCCTTGTTGCCTCTATTTGATCGGTACCAAACTGCCAGCTTAAACTAGGTGATGGAATGGTTGTGATTATGATTTAACTGATGTTTTCACTTTGTTTCAATGCAAGTAGAATTTAATTGTATTTTCAGTTGTTAATTATTTGTGTTTGAAGTGAGTACTAAGCAGTTCTTTATTTAAGAAGGAAACCTGATGTAAATGGATGTTTTCAGTTCCCATTAGTTAGTTGAGAAGAGTGCATATGACACAATTGTAGTGAGAATTATATGGTTGCCCAACTTGTGTAGTTAATTTTGCCGATCAGACTGAACAAGAATTTACTAACCAGATTCTGAAACATAAAAGCGGATACTTTATTGAGCAGCCATAGAAGTTGGTATATGGGTTTATCGATCCAAAGTTTTGGAATAGCTTAGAAATTTTAATTCTCAGATTCAGCTTCGTACTTCATGCTTCTTTGGATTTGTTTGGTATTGGATGGTGAGACTTTAGACGAAACTTAAATGTCTCAGTATTATATATTGGTTCCTTCAATATTGCATTGAATACCCAACTTGCAGCTGTTGGCCTTAAGATGCAACAATTCTAGCCAGAAAACAAATATGTTTAATTCAAAAGGACTGGTTTGTTTTCTTATGGCAATATGCAAGGGAATGGTCAGATGGATCACCAAAACCTGCTACTTTTAGAGGTCCCAACTAATTAGTTGGCATGTAAATGCTGTGATATTTCTACTCTGACATTAAAATTCATGATTTTTTAACTCTAAAGCGAGCTAGGAGCTAGGATCACTCGGGAAGTTTGAGCCAAGTCGTCTTGGCAGCTTTCGGTTAAAGTTTTTGAGGTCTCTTGTTGTCAGCTTGCACCGTTCCAATCTCTCGGCTACCTTGACAATATCTATGAGAAAACGCAGCCAAGATTTCCTTCTGAGTTCAAGAAACACAGGCACAGCAAGAGATAAGGCAATATTGAAAGGAGGCACAGAGCTTTCATCAGGAAGCTACCCTTCTAGAGACTCGTTGGAGAAATCGCCCAGAATTTCAGAACTCACTTGCTCTTCCAGAGCTCGGTAGTCACAGCATTGCTTACTTGGTTGGGTCTGTTTTGAGGATACCAAGTTGCGTGCTATTGACGCCAAGAGAGTCACCACCACGGCCGAGGTCATCCAGCTTAGGGTAGCTTTGGCTTTCGGATTTGATTGTTTGGTTATCTCGGTTTGGTTTTTTTTTTTTTTTTTGGTATTCTTTTTTTCTTTTTTTTATTTATTTATAATTCTTGCAACTGTTTCTAATCTCATATATGTGTATGTAAATTCTTTTAACTGTTTTAAAATCTCAGTAGAAGTACTATCCTGGTTCTTGTTGCTTACTCTATTTTGCCTGTTATTTGTATGTTGAAATTTCTGTATGGGCTTGCGTTTGGAAGATGCTTCCTGTTCGTTGGGGCGATTGAGTTGCACTATCAATTTTAGTGCATCTCTGCTACAAAGGTTATCTTTAGGTGAACTAATTGTATTTTCAGTTGTTAATTATTTGTGTTTGAAGTGAGTACTAAGCAGTTCTTTATTTAAGAAGGAAACCTGATGTAAATGGATGTTTTCAGTTCCCATTAGTTAGTTGAGAAGAGTGCGCATATGACACAATTGTAGTGAGAATTATATGGTTGCCCAACTTGTGTAGTTAATTTTGCCGATCAGACTGAACAAGAATTTACTAACCAGATTCTGAAACATAAAAGCGGATACTTTATTGAGCAGCCATAGAAGTTGGTATATGGGTTTATCGATCCAAAGTTTTGGAATAGCTTAGAAATTTTAATTCTCAGATTCAGCTTCGTACTTCATGCTTCTTTGGATTTGTTTGGTATTGGATGGTGAGACTTTAGACGAAACTTAAATGTCTCAGTATTATATATTGGTTCCTTCAATATTGCATTGAATACCCAACTTGCAGCTGTTGGCCTTAAGATGCAACAATTCTAGCCAGAAAACAAATATGTTTAATTCAAAAGGACTGGTTTGTTTTCTTATGGCAATATGCAAGGGAATGGTCAGATGGATCACCAAAACCTGCTACTTTTAGAGGTCCCAACTAATTAGTTGGCATGTAAATGCTGTGATATTTCTACTCTGACATTAAAATTCATGATTTTTTAACTCTAAAGCTAGGAGCTAGGATCACTGGAAGTTTGAGCCAAGTCGTCTTGGCAGCTTTCGTTAAAGTTTTTGAGGTCTCTTGTTGTCAGCTTGCACCGTTCCAATCTCTCGGCTACCTTGACAATATCCATGAGAAAACGCAGCCAAGATTTCCTTCTGAGTTCAAGAAACACAGGCACAGCAAGAGATAAGGCAATATTAAAGGAGGCACAGAGCTTTCATCAGGAAGCTACCCTTCTAGAGACTCGTTGGAGAAATCGCCCAGAATTTCAGAACTCACTTGCTCTTCCAGAGCTCGGTAGTCACAGCATTGCTTACTTGGTTGGGTCTGTTTTGAGGATACCAAGTTGCGTGCTATTGACGCCAAGAGAGTCACCACCACGGCCGAGGTCATCCAGCTTAGGGTAGCTTTGGCTTTCGGATTTGATTGTTTGGTTATCTCGGTTTGGTTTTTTTTTTTTGGTATTCTTTTTTCCTTTTTTTTATTTATTTATAATTCTTGCAACTGTTTCTAATCTCATATATGTGTATGTAAATTCTTTTAACTGTTTTAAAATCTCAGTAGAAGTACTATCCTGGTTCTTGTTGCTTACTCTATTTTGCCTGTTATTTGTATGTTGAAATTTCTGTATGGGCTTGCGTTTGGAAGATGCTTCCTGTTCGTTGGGGCGATTGAGTTGCACTATCAATTTTAGTGCATCTCTGCTACAAAGGTTATCTTTAGGTGAACTAATTCTATGTACACAATCATAAACAAAATTTGTTTTGAGAGTGGCCTCTCTCTAGCGTATGGATCACTAACAAAAGCATAAAAGTTTTTCGCACGGAAAGAGGTGCGTTGGTTTAACATGATTGAGTGATTAGTTGGGTTTCAGGTACGCTACATCAGCAAGTTAAGTATAGCATGTTAATAAATTTGAATGCAGAGAAAAATATGAAAGGTTCAATAAATGTCCCATTCATCTGAAACATATTTCTTGAATTAATATTTTAAAACATAATTATAAGAAATGTTAGTTTTCTTAATTCATATATATATATATATATATATATATATATATATATATATATATATATATATATATATATATATATATATATATATATATATATATATATATATATATATATAGTAAGGCTCCCTATGAACTTAAGTTCATAATGAATAGTGGTGCACCAACTTTTTTATCCACTCATCTTGTCTTGAGATTTGTGATGCACAAATCTCAAAGGTGGGCTTTATATCTTTCACGGATCCCAAAGCAAGATGAGTGGTTAGAAAAGTTAGTGCATAATGTCATATAGTAAATAAGGCTTGCTACTCTCTCTCTCTCTATATATATATATATATATATATATATATATATATATATATATATATATATATATATATATATATATATATATATATATATATAGTATAGAAGAAGGCTCTATTTAACTTGTTTCATATGACACAAGACCGGTCTTTTAACCACTCATCTCTTGGGATCCAAAGGAAGATATAATTCCATTTGAGATTTGTGCATCACAAATCTCAAGACACAAGATGAAAGTGGAGCAAAACATGACCACTATCATTATTAACTTAAGTTATAGGAGCCTGCTTCATATATATATATATATATATATATATATATATATATATATATATATGAAAATCCCAATACAAATATAGAGAACAAATAATATTCTCCAAAGGGTGTATTAGGGGAGTATCCACGGGACGGCCAAGATTGCGACCTCTTCAACTATTAGACTTCCTGACCGAATTTTTCGATCCCAAGGGATCCAATTCGCTCATAATGCTACCATGGGATACTTCTTCGCTAACCCAATAGAATTATCTTCTGGAAGTGACTTATTTTGTAAATTATATTCGTACTTGGGACTTAGCCTTAACGCTGCCTCTCGTGTTATTAGTCTAATATATACCCCCCTAACTTATCTGTCCAAAAGCAATTGGTGTGAAAAAAATAACTTGGGAAATATGTATCGGTTATTATTAGACTGAACGGAAAACAAAATTGGCTATTGTGCAACCGTGAGAATATACTGAGGAGCGAGTGTGTTAAAGAGAGAGTTGGGACTCAGACTTCAATACCTCATGGATCCTGGCTTACCCGCTGGTCATGCTCTCATATGGGCAGTTATAAAATATTAACAATCTTGGGGACCTTTTTGCTACTCCGAATTTGGGGACGAGCAACTCCTATGGGAGCCTCCCCAAAGAATATACTTGAGTATATTGTTTTTTTAGAGGGGGTGTACTCCAGCCACTCCCCTCTATATGAAACTCTATTTGTAATATATACAATATTAAATAATTAGTTACTTAATACTTTAAATAATTTTGAAAATATAAAATGGTAAAAAAATATATGAAATAATTTAATCTATAAAATATATTATAAATTAATACGAAAATTATAATATATAATATAATCATATGTTTAAATAAAATTAATTATCTTTAATGAATTGATAATTAGAAATAGATAAGAGCCTTTAAATTTTAAAACCAAAAACGATTTGCATAATATTTGGAAAAATCTTTTAAAAATCGAAAAATCTTCATAACTATTCCGAAGTCCAGAAAATAAAGCATATATAGTAGTTGGAACAATCTTCATAACTACTCTAAAGTCCAATTCTCACTCCGTAATGAGTTACGGTTTACCAAAAGTGATGAAATTTTATATAGAATAAGAAAAGTTGTGGTGGAGATATGAAAATTGTTCAAGTATTATATAGGGATCAGATGTGGGGAGTCTCCAATACGAAAGAAATTCAATGGGGGGAGTCTCCAACGCCAGGAGAATCCAATGTGGCGAGTCTCCAACACGAAAGGAATCCAATGCGAGGGAGTCTCCAACATTGGGAGAATCCAATATAGGGAGTCTCCAACACGAAAGGAATTCAATGCGGGGGAGTCTCCAACATTGGGAGAATTCAATGTGGGGAGTCTTCAACACTAGGAGAATCCAATGTGTGGAGTCTCTAACACGAAAGGAATCCAATGTGGGAAGTCTCCAATGCATGAGAGAATCCAATGTTAAAAAGAATCCTATGGGGTGGGGGAGTAATATTATATAATGATATTACATCCTTCACTAAACAACTCACAACTTATATTTTTATTTCTATAAACAACTTCTTCAACAACTATGGTGGGACCGTCACATCTACCTTCTTCTTCTTCCTCTTCTTCTTCTCTAATTAAACATTCATCTCCAAGACATTAAAGATTGGGAGGAAGATATGACACAATGGGAGAAGGAAGATGAAATCTTAGCTCGTGTGCATGCCTCTAATAATAAAATAATGAGTTATCTCTCTCAAGAGGCATAGAGGCCAAAGCGTATTGGCTCAGTTCCTGATCATTTGGTGATCAATCGCGGAAGGGAAGAAGGTAATTCTCGACTCTATCATGACTATTTTTCTGATAACCCTACATATGGTGCAAATCTATTCCGTAGAAGGTTCCGGATGCACAGGAGTTTATTCTTTCGTATAGTCGAGGCGGTACGTGAGCATGACAATTTCTTCGAACAGAAGATGGATGGTGTCGGCAAACTTGGGCTATCAACTTTATAAAAATTATAGCCCATCAAGATGTTGGTATGGAACATCACAGATAGTATCGATGAATATGTTAGGATCGGTGAGTCAACTGCAATTGTATGTTTAAAGAGATTTTACAGAGCAATTGTAGAAGTATATGGAGATGAATATCTGAGGACCCCCAATGTCGATGATGTTGCAAGGTTATTGCAAAAGGGCGAAGAAAGAGGTTTTCCTGGAATGTTGAGAAGTCTAGACTGTATGTATTGGCAATGGAAAAATTGTCCAACAGCATGGGCAAGACAATACTCGGGCCGTCGTGGAGGTCCAACCATTATTCTTGAGGCAATAGCATCATATGATCTATGGATATGGCACGCATACTTGGGCTTACCAGGATCCAATAACGACATTAATGTATTGCAGTCGTCTAATTTGTTTGACAATCTATCACAAGGTATTGCTCCTCATGCTCATTACACAATTCAAGGAAAAAATTATGATGTCGGTTATTATTTGGCCAATGGCATATATCCGAAATGGCCAACACTTGTTCAAACCATTTTCAATTCCGATGATAAAAAGAAATAATATTTTGCAATGATGTAAGAAGCATGTCGAAAAGATGTAGAGCGGGCATTCGGTGTTCTCCAATCACGATTTGCTATCATCAAGGGGCCAGCCCGTTTTTGGGATAAACGAACTCTGCATGATATCATGACGGCTTGTATTATAATGCAGAATATGATTGTCGAAGATGAACACGACGAGCAAGAAGATGTTATCATTTCAACTCCACATTCAATTCCGAATGCTGAAAACATGGAGATAACGGAAACTGAACGATTCCAACAGTTCCTTGCTCGACATAAGAGGTTGAAAACAAAGAAGCTCATTTTGGACTTTAGATGCATTGCATACATAGTATATGTGATATGATTTGTGGTGATGGTAGGCTAGGCGATATTCCCTTGTGATCGTGCCAACTATCAGAGGTGGTTCGAGATGTGACTTTGACTCTAAAGTTGAGGTTTGGAATAATTATATTTTATACGGTAATATTTTTCATTAGAAGTAGAATTTGGAATTGGTATATAGTGATTCACAATTGAGACATGGTATATACATGAGGGTTTCCTTGTTTGGATTATTTTTAAACTCGACATACTAACTCTTGTATTCGGTCTCTACATGCCATTTTTCCTTTAGTACTTTATGAATGATTTTGTATCTATATGTATTAACTAGTATTTTCTTATTTTCTCCTAGCCCTTCCCACAGGTGATGGAGATGATTCTCGCTATAGCGCTTGGCTCGTTGTTTCCTCTTTTTGACGTGGCTTGAGGTGTGCAGTCGCGGGGTTGATGGATAGCATCCGCGGACCTCTTTTAGTTATTTATATTAGTAGTTATTTTTAGAGCTCCACAGGTAGATGTTTATTTTAATTGTTTTAGACTCTAAAGATTTGTGATCCTATTGTGTAAAGGTGAGTGCCTTAGTGAACCTCTTATTGATTCTTGTCTTGAGGCAGTTCTATGTATGCTATTTTATCTCGGTTAATTTTGTTGATGTTGATGATCTTTATACTACTTCAAGTAAATTCGATCTCGGTGTTCTATTTTATTATTTATTTATGCGTCTTGTACTTTCATATTATATACTTCACTAGAGATATTATTGTGATGGTGAAACATGTTGTTGCGGTGTTGGTGCATAGCAAGTTTGACATTACGGGTTTCACCTTGGTGCGGACCTTGTTGAAACACGGGGTGTCACAATTTGCATCACATTTAGCACAAATCTCAATCTGAAAATCGATGGATAAAAAGTTGAGTGAATGAAATGGAAACACTATTAACTAAGTTTATAGGAGCTTTACTATATATATATATATATATATATATATATATATATATATATATATATATATATATATATGAAAATCCCAATACAAATATAGAGAACAAATAATATTCATAGGGTGGGCTAGGGACCCAATAGAATTATCTTCTGGAAGTGACTTATTTTGTAAATTATATTCGTACTTGGGACTTAGCCTTAACGCTGCCTCTCGTGTTATTAGTCTAATATATACCCCCCTAACTTATCTGTCCAAAAGCAATTGGTGTGAAAAAAATAACTTGGGAAATATGTATCGGTTATTATTAGACTGAACGGAAAACAAAATTGGCTATTGTGCAACCGTGAGAATATACTGAGGAGCGAGTGTGTTAAAGAGAGAGTTGGGACTCAGACTTCAATACCTCATGGATCCTGGCTTACCCGCTGGTCATGCTCTCATATGGGCAGTTATAAAATATTAACAATCTTGGGACCTTTTGCTACTCGAATTTGGGGACGAGCAACTCTATGAGCCTCCCAAAGAATATACTTGAGTATATTGTTTTTAGAGGGTGTACTCCAGCCACTCCCCTCTATATGAAACTCTATTTGTAATATATACAATATTAAATAATTAGTTACTTAATACTTTAAATAATTTTGAAAATATAAAATGGTAAAAAAATATATGAAATAATTTAATCTATAAAATATATTATAAATTAATACAAAAATTATAATATATAATATAATCATATGTTTAAATAAAATTAATTATCTTTAATGAATTGATAATTAGAAATAGATAAGAGCCTTTAAATTTTAAAACCAAAAGCGATTTGCATAATATTTGGAAAAATCTTTTAAAAATCGAAAAATCTTCATAACTATTAGAAGTCCGAAAATAAAGCATATATAGTAGTTGGAACAATCTTCATAACTACTCTAAAGTCCAATTCTCACTCAGTAATGAGTTACGGTTTACCAAAAGTGATGAAATTTTATATAGAATAAGAAAAGTTGTGGTGGAGATATGAAAATTGTTCAAGTATTATATAGGGATCAGATGTGGGGAGTCTCCAATCTGAAAGGAATTCAATGGGGAGTCTCCAACGGGAGAGAATCCAATGTGGCGAGTCTCCAACACGAAAGGAATCCAATCGAGGAGTCTCCAACATTGGGAGAATCCAATATAGAGTCTCCACACGAAAGGAATTCAATGCGGGAGTCTCCAACATTGGGAGAATTCAATGTGGGGAGTCTTCAACACTAGGAGAATCCAATGTGTGGAGTCTCAACGAAAGGAATCCATGTGGGAAGTCTCCAATGCATGAGAATCCATGTTAAAAGAATCCTATGGGGTGGGGAGTAATATTATATAATGATATTACATCCTTCACTAAACAACTCACAACTTATATTTTTATTTCTATAAACAACTTCTTCAACAATGAACTATGGAGTGGGACCGTCACATCTACCTTCTTCTTCTTCCTCTTCTTCTTCGTGACGAAACATTAGGTCGGTACATTAAAGATTGGGAGGAAGATATGACACAATGGGAGAAGGAAGATGAAATCTTAGCTCGTGTGCATGCCTCTAATAATAAAATAATGAGTTATCTCTCGAGGCATAGAGGCCAAAGCGTATTGGCTCGGTTCGATCATTTGGTGATCAATGCGGAAGGAAGAAGGTAATTCTCGACTCTATCATGACTATTTTTCGATAACCCTACATATGGTGCAAATCTATTAGTAGAAGGTTCCGGATGCACGGAGTTTATTCTTTCAGTATAGTCGGTGATGCGTGAGCATGACAATTTCTTCGAACAGAAGATGGATGGTGTCGGCAAACTTGGGCTATCAACTTTATAAAAAATTATAGCGCCATTTCATGTTGGCATATGGAACATCGGCGAGAAATCTTGATGAATATGTTAGGATCGGTGAGTCAACTGCAATTGTATGTTTAAAGAGATTTTACAGAGCAATTGTAGAAGTATATGGAGATGAATATCTGAGGACCCCCAATGTCGATGATGTTGCAAGGTTATTGCAAAAGGGCGAAGAAAGAGGTTTTCCAGGAATGTTGAGAAGTCTAGACTGTATGTATTGGCAATGGAAAAATTGTCCAACAGCATGGGCAAGACAATACTCGGGCCGTCGTGGAGGTCCAACCATTATTCTTGAGGCAATAGCATCATATGATCTATGGATATGGCACGCATACTTGGGCTTACCAGGATCCAATAACGACATTAATGTATTGCAGTCGTCTAATTTGTTTGACAATCTATCACAAGGTATTGCTCCTCATGCTCATTACACAATTCAAGGAAAAATTATGATGTCGGTTATTATTTGGATGGCATATATCCAGAAATGGCCAACACTTGTTCAAACCATTTTCAATTCGATGATAAAAGAAATAATATTTTGCAATGATGTAAGAAGCATGTCGAAAAGATGTAGAGCGGGCATTGGTGTTCTCCAATCCGCGATTTGCTATCATCAAGGGGCCACCGTTTTGGGATAAACGAACTGCATGATGATATCATGGCGGCTTGTATTATAATGCGAGAATATGATTGTCGAAGATGAACACGACGAGCAAGAAGATGTTATCATTTCAACTCCACATTCAATTCAATCCGAAAACATGGAGATAACTGAGCCGAGCGATTCCAAGTTCCTTGCTTTCGACATAAGAGGTTGAAAACAAAGAAGCTCATTTTGGACTTCAAATACATTGATCGAACATTTGTGGGAAAGACATGGAAATGCAAGTGATGTAACTTTTTTAATAATGAAATAATGACATTTCATTTTTAATTACTTGGTTCTTGAAGTTTTTATTTCAATTAATATTATTCAATATTAGTCTCATTCTAAAGGTATCGACAAGATATTTTCAACCGTAAAACTTTTATTTAAAAATAATTGATAAAAATAAACTTATGTTGATTTTAAATTGAATATCTAAAAATAATTAGTTAGTTAGAAGGGTAAAATAGAATTTTTTTGCAAAGGGAATAGTGATATGGAGGGGCTGTATATTTGGAGGAAAAACTCCAAATATGCATTGAAGCGATTTTATAGAGCTCTATTTTTGGAGCTTGGTTGGAGTGTAACTAGGTTGCATTTTGGAGAAATGCAATCCGATTGGAATGCTCTAAGAGACAATTTTATAAAACTGCAAGAATTGGATCTTGGTTTCGACGCATTGTTCTGGGCATCTTGAGGACAATCAATCACAGAACCACATGTATCCCTCCTTCATGTAAAAATAATTAATAGAGTTTGGTGGATTTATCTTTCAAAACTACAGAAAGTTGTCCCGTGTTAGTTCATTGGGATTTAACTGTTGATATAGAAATTATTATTTTACAAACCACATCTTTTTCCTGTAATTATTAATGGAAAATCTTTCTTTTAATTAGTGCCTGTTTATTTTAGGAACGAAGTAGTTAAAAGCGTAGTTCGAGACCTAATTTATTCTTAAGGATATTAGTCAACCGAACATTTTTATGGAAGTGGAACAATTTTTAGTGGGATAATTTTTAGAATTGAGATATTTTAGTGGAATAATTGAGAGTAATTTTTAAAATGGGATATTTTAGGGGACAATTGTTAATATAATTAAGGATAATTTTTAATAATCAATAAGCATATAAGTCATGCATTTTGACGATAAGACTACTATATATATATATATATATATATATATATATATATATATATATATATATATATATATATATATAAAGACTCATGAACTTAAGTTCATAATGAATAGTGATGCACCAACTTTTCTAACCACTCATCTTGTTTTGGGATCGTGAAAGAAGATATAAAGGCCACTTTGAGATTTGTGCATCACATCTCAAAGCAGCATGAAATGGATAAAAAGTTGGTGCACTACTATTCATTATGAACTTAAGTTCATAGAGCCTTGCTATATATATATATATATATATATTAAAACTTATTATAATTAATAATAATTATTTACTTTAGTGTTAAATAATTTTGAAAATATAAAATGGTAAAAAAATATATGAAATAATTTAATCTATAAAATATATTATAAATTAATACAAAAATTATAATATATAATATAATCATATGTTTAAATAAAATTAATTATCTTTAATGAATTGATAATTAGAAATAGATAAGAGCCTTTAAATTTTAAAACCAAAAGCGATTTGCATAATATTTGGAAAAATCTTTTAAAAATCGAAAAATCTTCATAACTATTAGAAGTCCGAAAATAAAGCATATATAGTAGTTGGAACAATCTTCATAACTACTCTAAAGTCCAATTCTCACTCAGTAATGAGTTACGGTTTACCAAAAGTGATGAAATTTTATATAGAATAAGAAAAGTTGTGGTGGAGATATGAAAATTGTTCAAGTATTATATAGGGATCGGATGTGGGGAGTCTCCAATCTGAAAGGAATTCAATGGGGAGTCTCCAACGGGAGAGAATCCAATGTGGCGAGTCTCCAACACGAAAGGAATCCAATCGAGGAGTCTCCAACATTGGGAGAATCCAATATAGAGTCTCCACACGAAAGGAATTCAATGCGGGAGTCTCCAACATTGGGAGAATTCAATGTGGGGAGTCTTCAACACTAGGAGAATCCAATGTGTGGAGTCTCAACGAAAGGAATCCATGTGGGAAGTCTCCAATGCATGAGAATCCATGTTAAAAGAATCCTATGGGGTGGGGAGTAATATTATATAATGATATTACATCCTTCACTAAACAACTCACAACTTATATTTTTATTTCTATAAACAACTTCTTCAACAATGAACTATGGAGTGGGACCGTCACATCTACCTTCTTCTTCTTCCTCTTCTTCTTCGTGACGAAACATTAGGTCAGTACATTAAAGATTGGGAGGAAGATATGACACAATGGGAGAAGGAAGATGAAATCTTAGCTCGTGTGCATGCCTCTAATAATAAAATAATGAGTTATCTCTCGAGGCATAGAGGCCAAAGCGTATTGGCTCGGTTCGATCATTTGGTGATCAATGCGGAAGGAAGAAGGTAATTCTCGACTCTATCATGACTATTTTTCGATAACCCTACATATGGTGCAAATCTATTAGTAGAAGGTTCCGGATGCACGGAGTTTATTCTTTCGTATAGTCGAGGCGGTACGTGAGCATGACAATTTCTTCGAACAGAAGATGGATGGTGTCGGCAAACTTGGGCTATCAACTTTATAAAAATTATAGCGCCATTTCATGTTGGCATATGGAACATCGGCGAGAAATCTTGATGAATATGTTAGGATCGGTGAGTCAACCGCAATTGTATGTTTAAAGAGATTTTACTGAGCAATTGTAGAAGTATATGGAGATGAATATCTGAGGACCCCCAATGTCGATGATGTTGCAAGGTTATTGCAAAAGGGCGAAGAAAGAGGTTTTCCAGGAATGTTGAGAAGTCTAGACTGTATGTATTGGCAATGGAAAAATTGTCCAACAGCATGGGCAAGACAATACTCGGGCCGTCGTGGAGGTCCAACCATTATTCTTGAGGCAATAGCATCATATGATCTATGGATATGGCACGCATACTTGGGCTTACCAGGATCCAATAACGACATTAATGTATTGCAGTCGTCTAATTTGTTTGACAATCTATCACAAGGTATTGCTCCTCATGCTCATTACACAATTCAAGGAAAAATTATGATGTCGGTTATTATTTGGATGGCATATATCCAGAAATGGCCAACACTTGTTCAAACCATTTTCAATTCGATGATAAAAAGAAATAATATTTTGCAATGATGTAAGAAGCATGTCGAAAAGATGTAGAGCGGGCATTGGTGTTCTCCAATCCGCGATTTGCTATCATCAAGGGGCCACCGTTTTGGGATAAACGAACTGCATGATGATATCATGGCGGCTTGTATTATAATGCGAGAATATGATTGTCGAAGATGAACACGACGAGCAAGAAGATGTTATCATTTCAACTCCACATTCAATTCAATCCGAAAACATGGAGATAACTGAGCCGAGCGATTCCAAGTTCCTTGCTTTCGACATAAGAGGTTGAAAACAAAGCTCATTTTGGACTTCAAATACATTGATCGAACATTTGTGGGAAAGACATGGAAATGCAAGTGATGTAACTTTTTTAATAATGAAATAATGACATTTCATTTTTAATTACTTGGTTCTTGAAGTTTTTATTTCAATTAATATTATTCAATATTAGTCTCATTCTAAAGGTATCGACAAGATATTTTCAACCGTAAAACTTTTATTTAAAAATAATTGATAAAAATAAACTTATGTTGATTTTAAATTGAATATCTAAAAATAATTAGTTAGTTAGAAGGGTAAAATAGAATTTTTTTGCAAAGGGAATAGTGATATGGAGGGGCTGTATATTTGGAGGAAAAACTCCAAATATGCAGCTGGGGGGGCGATTTTGCAGCCGAGCTCTATTTTTTGGAGCTTGGTTGGAGTGTAACTAGGTTGCATTTTGGAGAAATGCAATCCGATTGGAAATGCTCTAAGAGACAATTTTATAAAACTGCAAGAATTGGATCTTGGTTTCGACGCATTGTTCTGGGCATCTTGAGGACAATCAATCACAGAACCACATGTATCCCTCCTTCATGTAAAAATAATTAATAGAGTTTGGTGGATTTATCTTTCAAAACTACAGAAAGTTGTCCCGTGTTAGTTCATTGGGATTTAACTGTTGATATAGAAATTATTATTTTACAAACCACATCTTTTTCCTGTAATTATTAATGGAAAATCTTTCTTTTAATTAGTGCCTGTTTATTTTAGGAACGAAGTAGTTAAAAGCGTAGTTCGAGACCTAATTTATTCTTAAGGATATTAGTCAACCGAACATTTTTATGGAAGTGGAACAATTTTTAGTACGGGATAATTTTTAGAATTGAGATATTTTAGTGGAATAATTGAGAGTAATTTTTAAAATGGGATATTTTAGGGGACAATTGTTAATATAATTAAGGATAATTTTTAATAATCAATAAGCATATAAGTCATGCATTTTGACGATAAGACTACTATATATATATATATATATATATATATATATATATATATATATATATATATATATATATATATAAAGACTCATGAACTTAAGTTCATAATGAATAGTGATGCACCAACTTTTCTAACCACTCATCTTGTTTTGGGATCCGTGAAAGATATAAAGGCCACTTTGAGATTTGTGCATCACAAATCTCAAGGCAAGATGAGTGGATAAAAAGTTGGTGCACCACTATTCATTATGAACTTAAGTTCATGTAAGAGCTATATATATATATATATATATATTAAAACTTATTATAATTAATAATAATTATTTACTTTAGTGTTAATTAATCTTGAAGAACTATCTGGATAGACTATAAGATGTTATTATAATAATTTGTTATATATATATATATATATATATATATATATATATATATATATATATATATAAAACTTATTATAATTAATAATAATTATTTACTTTAGTGTTAATTAATCTTGAAGAACTATCGGATAGACTATAAGATGTTATTATAATAATTTGTATATATATATATATTAAAACTTATTATAATTAATAATAATTATTTACTTTAGTGTTAATTAATCTTGAAGAACTATCTGGATAGACTATAAGATATTATTATAATAATTTGTATATATATATATATATATATATATATATTAAAACTTATTATAATTAATAATAATTATTTACTTTAGTGTTAATTAATCTTGAAGAACTATCGGATAGACTATAAGATATTATTATAATAATTTGTTATATATATATATATTAAAACTTATTATAATTAATAATAATTATTTACTTTAGTGTTAATTAATCTTGAAGAACTATCTGGATAGACTATAAGATATTATTATAATAATTTGTTATATATATATATATATAAAACTTATTATAATTAATAATAATTATTTACTTTAGTGTTAATTAATCTTGAAGAACTATGGATAGACTATAAGATATTATTATAATAATTTGTTATATATATATATATTAAAACTTATTATAATTAATAATAATTATTTACTTTAGTGTTAATTAATCTTGAAGAACTATCGGATAGACTATAAGATGTTATTATAATAATTTGTTATATATATATATATAAAACTTATTATAATTAATAATAATTATTTACTTTAGTGTTAATTAATCTTGAAGAACTATCGGATAGACTATAAGATGTTATTATAATAATTTGTATATATATATATATATTAAAACTTATTATAATTAATAATAATTATTTACTTTAGTGTTAATTAATCTTGAAGAACTATGGATAGACTATAAGATGTTATTATAATAATTTGTATATATATATATATATATTAAAACTTATTATAATTAATAATAATTATTTACTTTAGTGTTAATTAATCTTGAAGAACTATCTGGATAGACTATAAGATATTATTATAATAATTTGTATATATATATATATATAAAACTTATTATAATTAATAATAATTATTTACTTTAGTGTTAATTAATCTTGAAGAACTATCGGATAGACTATAAGATATTATTATAATAATTTGTATATATATATATATAAAACTTATTATAATTAATAATAATTATTTACTTTAGTGTTAATTAATCTTGAAGAACTATCGGATAGACTATAAGATGTTATTATAATAATTTGTATATATATATATATAAAACTTATTATAATTAATAATAATTATTTACTTTAGTGTTAATTAATCTTGAAGAACTATCGGATAGACTATAAGATATTATTATAATAATTTGTATATATATATATATATATATTAAAACTTATTATAATTAATAATAATTATTTACTTTAGTGTTAATTAATCTTGAAGAACTATGGATAGACTATAAGATATTATTATAATAATTTGTTATATATATATATATTAAAACTTATTATAATTAATAATAATTATTTACTTTAGTGTTAATTAATCTTGAAGAACTATCTGGATAGACTATAAGATGTTATTATAATAATTTGTATATATATATATATATATTAAAACTTATTATAATTAATAATAATTATTTACTTTAGTGTTAATTAATCTTGAAGAACTATCGGATAGACTATAAGATATTATTATAATAATTTGTATATATATATATATAAAACTTATTATAATTAATAATAATTATTTACTTTAGTGTTAATTAATCTTGAAGAACTATCTGATAGACTATAAGATGTTATTATAATAATTTGTTATATATATATATATATATATTAAAACTTATTATAATTAATAATAATTATTTACTTTAGTGTTAATTAATCTTGAAGAACTATCTGGATAGACTATAAGATGTTATTATAATAATTTGTATATATATATATATAAAACTTATTATAATTAATAATAATTATTTACTTTAGTGTTAATTAATCTTGAAGAACTATCTGATAGACTATAAGATGTTATTATAATAATTTGTATATATATATATATAAAACTTATTATAATTAATAATAATTATTTACTTTAGTGTTAATTAATCTTGAAGAACTATCGGATAGACTATAAGATGTTATTATAATAATTTGTTATATATATATATATATATATTAAAACTTATTATAATTAATAATAATTATTTACTTTAGTGTTAATTAATCTTGAAGAACTATCGGATAGACTATAAGATATTATTATAATAATTTGTATATATATATATATAAAACTTATTATAATTAATAATAATTATTTACTTTAGTGTTAATTAATCTTGAAGAACTATGGATAGACTATAAGATATTATTATAATAATTTGTATATATATATATATATATATTAAAACTTATTATAATTAATAATAATTATTTACTTTAGTGTTAATTAATCTTGAAGAACTATGGATAGACTATAAGATATTATTATAATAATTTGTATATATATATATATATATATATATATATATATATATATATATATATATATATATATATATATATAGAGTTTCTATTAACTTAAGTCATATGAAATGATGACCAACTTTTCTAACCACTCATCTTGTTTTGGGATCCGAAAGATATAGCACTTTCGATTTGTGCATCACAAATCTCAGCAGCATTGAGTGGATAAAAAGTTGGTGACCACTATTCATTATGAACTTAAGTTCATAGAGCATTCTATATATATATATATATATATATATATTAAAACTTATTATAATTAATAATAATTATTTACTTTAGTGTTAATTAATCTTGAAGAACTATCTGATAGACTATAAGATGTTATTATAATAATTTGTTATATATATATATATATATATATATATATATATATATATATATATATATATTAAAACTTATTATAATTAATAATAATTATTTACTTTAGTGTTAATTAATCTTGAAGAACTATCTGATAGACTATAAGATATTATTATAATAATTTGTAACATTTTGACTTTTTGGGATTGTTATTGTAATACAAATTAAAAACAAAGTTTTCCTTTTTTATTTCTTTTTGATCTGCTAGACATTATTCCGTCATCTCTCAATTTTAATTAATTTTTAATAAAACATAAATTTTATAATTTTTATATTTAAATTAATTATACAATTCTAATATTTAATAAAAATGAAAAATAACATTAAATAGAAAGCTAAGAAAAGATGTGATCTAATCAGATAGTGTGGTTTGAAGATGATGGAGAAATGAAATATGAAAAATAAAAAGCAAATAAGGAAGTTCTAGTTTTTACCATCTAGTTCTAGTTTAAAACTTAGGATAGTTTGAGAGACTAGAACTCTTTCTTTTCTATATAAATTTGACAAAATGGGATAAATTTTACCATTATCCCGTTTTACTTTTTATCCAGTTTTAGTTGACTAACATTGTATAATTAATTTTATCCTAATTTTAGTTCCAATTTACTAACACTATAAAAATTTTAAAACCTTAGGGTATATAAGTGATGTAAAAAGTAAGTGAGAGTATAGCAAACTCCTTTTAAACGGGCATGTGATTTCCACGTGCTATTTTTCCCCTGAAAATACATGCTTTTAAACGGGTCTTAACAACTATTCTAATGCTAGGGTTTTGTAATCAAAGTTTCCTAATAAGTGAGCAAACGGAATTTCATAATAATTACCCAAATTTCTATGATTTACAAAGTTAAGCTAATTTTGTCCCCAAAAAAACCCCAAAAGCCACTGGTTGTCGTGAAATTAACTCTATTATAATTTTCAACCCTTTTAGAGTGGAGAGCTTATTTCTTGTCCTCATCTCCTCCCCCCAAAGAGCATATTCCCCCGCATTTAGCACTACACTGACACTTTTCGTACTCGTCCATCACTCCTTCGAGGTCCACATAATTTCTTGCACCTTTCGAAATCAACATCCACAGTCCCCATCAAAAACCATGTGCCCCGCAAGATTCCGTTTTGGTTAATTTCACGTAACTTCCTCAACTTTGCGATATCCCACAAAATTGCTCTAAACTTTAACATTTTCTCCTCGGACTACCCCTACCTATCTGTAATTTTTAAATAACTAAAATATGTTTGAGAATAAAAATTTCAAATTTTTAAATTTTATTTGTCTTTTATAAGTAACATATCCCTCAATAACTTTTGGATTTCATTTGCAAATTATATCTAAAGGAATTCCATGAGAAGTTTAGAGAAACTTTGTGAGACACCAAAATTCATGGGGCTTATGTAAGTTAAACAAAGTCATTGTGAGTTTTGTGCGAAACCATCAAAGTTCAGGGGCTTTCTGAAATTAACCCTCGCCCTTTTCCTCCATCAACACTTCTGCTCTCTTCACTCTCCAACCTCCCAAAAAAATATCCAACAAAAAGGAGGAGAAAAGAAAAGAAAAAAAGGAAATGGCGAATATTGACATAGAGGGATTACTGGAGGACCAGCTGCTGGTTGACGGCGAAGGGAGAGCGAGGATGCCGAAGACCAAGATCGTGTGCACGCTGGGCCCCGCGTCTCGGTCGGTGGAGATGATTGAGAAGCTGCTGACGGCTTGTATTATAATGCGTAATATGATTGTCGAAGATGAACACGACGAGCAAGAAGATGTTATCATTTCAACTCCACATTCAATTCAATGTCGAAAACATGGAGATAACTAAACCGAACGATTCCAACAGGTTTTGCTCGACATAAGAGGTTGAAAACAAAGAAGCTCATTTTGGACTTCAAATACATTGATCGAACATTTGTGGGAAAGACATGGAAATGCAATGATGTAACTTTTTTAATAATGAAATAATGACATTTCATTTTAATTACTTGGTTCTTGAAGTTTTTATTTCAATTAATATTATTCAATATTAGTCTCATTCTAAAGGTATCGACAAGATATTTTCAACCGTAAAACTTTTATTTAAAAAATATTGATAAAAATAAACTTATGTTGATTTTAAATTGAATATCTAAAAATAATTAGTTAGTTAGAAGGGTAAAATAGAATTTTTGCAAAGGGAATAGTGATATGGAGGGTCAGATATTTGGAGGAAAACTCCAAATATGCAATTAAAAGATTTTAACCGAGCTCTATTTTTGGAGCTTGGTTGAGTGTAACTAGGTTGCATTTTGGAGAAATGCAATCCGATTGGAAATGCTCTAAGAGACAATTTTATAAAACTGCAAGAATTGGATCTTGGTTTCGACGCATTGTTCTGGGCATCTTGAGGACAATCAATCACAGAACCACATGTATCCCTCCTTCATGTAAAAATAATTAATAGAGTTTGGTGGATTTATCTTTCAAAACTACAGAAAGTTGTCCCGTGTTAGTTCATTGGGATTTAACTGTTGATATAGAAATTATTATTTTACAAACCACATCTTTTTCCTGTAATTATTAATGGAAAATCTTTCTTTTAATTAGTGCCTGTTTATTTTAGGAACGAAGTAGTTAAAAGCGTAGTTCGAGACCTAATTTATTCTTAAGGATATTAGTCAACCGAACATTTTTATGGAAGTGGAACAATTTTTAGTACGGGATAATTTTTAGAATTGAGATATTTTAGTGGAATAATTGAGAGTAATTTTTAAAATGGGATATTTTAGGGGACAATTGTTAATATAATTAAGGATAATTTTAATAATCAATAAGCATATAAGTCATGCATTTTGACGATAAGACTACTATATATATATATATATATATATATATATATATATATAATATATATATATATATATATATATAGAGTTTCTATTAACTTAAGTCATATGAAATGATGACCAACTTTTCTAACCACTCATCTTGTTTTGATCCGAAAGATATAGCACTTTCGATTTGTGCATCACAAATCTCAGCAGCATTGAGTGGATAAAAAGTTGGTGCATCTCATTCACATAACTAAGCTTCATAGAGATCTATATATATATATATATATATATATATTAAAACTTATTATAATTAATAATAATTATTTACTTTAGTGTTAATTAATCTTGAAGAACTATCTGATAGACTATAAGATGTTATTATAATAATTTGTTATATATATATATATATATATATATATATATATATATATATATATATATATTAAAACTTATTATAATTAATAATAATTATTTACTTTAGTGTTAATTAATCTTGAAGAACTATCTGATAGACTATAAGATATTATTATAATAATTTGTAACATTTTGACTTTTTGGGATTGTTATTGTAATACAAATTAAAAACAAAGTTTTCCTTTTTTATTTCTTTTTGATCTGCTAGACATTATTCCATCATCTCTCAATTTTAATTAATTTTTAATAAAACATAAATTTTATAATTTTTATATTTAAATTAATTATACAATTCTAATATTTAATAAAATGAAAAATAACATTAAATAGAAAGCTAAGAAAAGATGTGATCTAATCAGATAGTGTGGTTTGAAGATGATGGAGAAATGAAATATGAAAATAAAAAGCAAATAAGGAAGTTCTAGTTTTTACCATCTAGTTCTAGTTTAAAACTTAGGATAGTTTGAGAGACTAGAACTCTTTTCTATATAAATTTGACAAAATGGGATAAATTTTACCATTATCCCGTTTTACTTTTTATCCAGTTTTAGTTGACTAACATTGTATAATTAATTTTATCCTAATTTTAGTTCCAATTTACTAACACTATAAAAATTTTTAAAACCTTAGGGTATATAAGTGATGTAAAAAGTAAGTGAGAGTATAGCAAACTCCTTTTAAACGGGCATGTGATTTCCACGTGCTATTTTTTCCCCCCTGAAAATACATGCTTTTAAACGGGTCTTAACAACTATTCTAATGCTAGGGGTTTTGTAATCAAAGTTTCCTAATAAGTGAGCAAACGGAATTTCATAATAATTACCCAAATTTCTATGATTTACAAAGTTAAGCTAATTTTGTCCCCAAAAAAACCCCAAAAGCCACTGGTTGTCGTGAAATTAACTCTATTATAATTTTCAACCCTTTTAGAGTGGAGAGCTTATTTCTTGTCCTCATCTCCTCCCCCCAAAGAGCATATTCCCCCGCATTTAGCACTACACTGACACTTTTCGTACTCGTCCATCACTCCTTCGAGGTCCACATAATTTCTTGCACCTTTCGAAATCAACATCCACAGTCCCCATCAAAAACCATGTGCCCCGCAAGATTCCGTTTTGGTTAATTTCACGTAACTTCCTCAACTTTGCGATATCCCACAAAAT
Source organism: Asparagus setaceus (assembly GCA_012295165.1). NCBI lineage: Eukaryota > Viridiplantae > Streptophyta > Magnoliopsida > Asparagales > Asparagaceae > Asparagus > Asparagus setaceus. Next base: position 9,739,757 of record CM022708.1, read on the forward strand.
TGCTCTAAACTTTAACATTTTCTCCTCGGACTACCCCTACCTATCTGTAATTTTTAAATAACTAAAATATGTTTGAGAATAAAAATTTCAAATTTTTAAATTTTATTTGTCTTTTATAAGTAACATATCCCCTCCAATAACTTTTGGATTTCATTTGCAAATTATATCTAAAGGAATTCCATGAGAAGTTTAGAGAAACTTTGTGAGACACCAAAATTCATGGGGCTTATGTAAGTTAAACAAAGTCATTGTGAGTTTTGTGCGAAACCATCAAAGTTCAGGGGCTTTCTGAAATTAACCCTCGCCCTTTTCCTCCATCAACACTTCTGCTCTCTTCACTCTCCAACCTCCCAAAAAAAAATATCCAACAAAAAAGGAGGAGAAAAGAAAAAGAAAAAAAAAAGGAAATGGCGAATATTGACATAGAGGGATTACTGGAGGACCAGCTGCTGGTTGACGGCGAAGGGAGAGCGAGGATGCCGAAGACCAAGATCGTGTGCACGCTGGGCCCCGCGTCTCGGTCGGTGGAGATGATTGAGAAGCTGCTGAGGGCTGGGATGAATGTCGCTAGGTTCAATTTCTCGCATGGGACGCATGAGTATCATCAGGAGACTCTTGATAATCTTAGGATTGCGATGCATAACACTGGGATCCTTTGTGCTGTTATGCTCGACACCAAGGTAAATGAAAAGGCCAAAATGTTTGATTAATTTAAGAGTTATGAGTTTAAAATAGGAGTTGTGATAGTATTAATAGGTGAGTATAGTCCCGCGCCGGATAGGATAAGAAAGAAAAAGTTATGAGTTTAAAATAGGAGTTGGGCCCAATACTTAGTGGTTATAGCTTTTAGGTTAAAAATAGTTCATTGCCTCTCTTTATACAGTTTGTAATTGATGGAATGAGTATGCTACTTTCAAATTTGATTGTGAACGTAACTTTTAGCCAAGTTTTGAAACTAAGGGTGTGTTTGGCAAGCAACACAGAACTGGGCCAAGACTTTAGCACAAGAAAACTGGTTTACGGCCATATTTTGGCCTATGAAAACAGGGCTAGATCTGGCCCTGTTGTTTGCCAAACAAAACTCTTTCAAAACTGGGCCAGGTTTGAACTTGGCCCAATTTTGAAAGATTGCCAAACACACCCTAAGGGCTTATTTGGCAACTCCTTCACTAACTTGGATAAATGTATTAACTTGGATAAGGATTTATAATGTGTTTGGCAAAAGCTTGTACAAGATTGAACTAGTTGTTTTTGGTTCAAAAAAGAGGCTTATCTAGATTATCTTTGGACCACCTCTATCTTGGTTCAATCCTAGCCCGGTTAAGACCTTAACCGGATTAGTGTGAAGTTGCCAAACACACCCAATAGTTAGAGAGAGTTATGTATTTTGGGTTTTTGACATACTGAATCTGAAATTGTACTCAATCTAAATCAAACCTTTTCGTGGATGTTGGTGTGGTAAACTGTTACGCACCGTCAAATAATTACATTACGTGACATCTAAGATTGTCTTGATGCATAAAGAGTAGTATGATAACTTGTGTTACATATTTAAAAGTGTCTTGATGTACAAAGAGTAGCATGATAAGTTGGTATATTTTCTTGTTGTATAGTACAATGGAAGGGAACTCAAATGTGTACTCCTTTCCCTCTTGAATCATTTGAACCAGGTTCATGTTCCTCATTTTGAATATGAATTGTGAGTTTGATAGCTGAATTGGGATTTTAGCAAAATGAATATTAAATCTGAACTCTTGACAATATCCATATCAGGGTTTGTATTTGGAAATAGAGAACAAATAAACATGTAACCAGAAAAAGACTTAAAATCCCTGAAAGAAAAACAAAGGGGAGGAGGTAGATGGAGTAAGGGAATGGGTGCAGGGTTGCTTTCCTCCCAATATGGGTACTTGCAGAAAACACGGATGCTCATTTCCTCTCTTTGAAATAGAGAGGGAAAACTTGAAGGTTCAACTCCTTTCAGTGCAGAATCATTAAGCATGTTAGATTATATATGTTTAGTATCCTGTTTGAACCAGGTTTATCAAAATATGAATTGTAAGTTATCTGTTGGGAATTGGAAAGGCCAAATTAAGGAGATGGACTAGGCTAATCTACTTGGATCCAATTGACTCAAAAGGATTAATCCTTTTCGGTTCATGAGTCCAAGAATATTTAATTATCTATCCATCTTATCTCTTTCCGATGTGAGACCAAATCTCACACCATCCCTTTTCCAAACCGAACCCATAAATCGAATGGATGCGACACACCCTATAATCTCCACCTTGGCTCGAATCTAGTCAAGTCCAACTAGAGCCCAGAACAGATGGCTAACTTGAGCCCAAAACGTGATTGGCTAATGGAGACAGCCTCTCAACTGCTTCGCAGACAAACAAAGTCACACCAGAGCCAAATGTGACAGTATGTGCACTCAAGGGAGCTTGAACCGGTTCTGGACCAAGTAACACTAGAGGGAGTTATAATGCAACGTCATGTGCACTCCACTTTGAGCTATAATCCATGCAACATAATTTCGCGTAGAGCATCCAACAAATGCCTATCCAACCATAGGTCTGATACCAATTTCTTTGGGATTGAAAAGGCCCATTAAGGAGATGGACTAGGCTAATCTACTTGGACCTAATTGACTCAAAAGATTCAAGAGAGTCAATTAGGTCCGAGTAGATTAGTCTTGTTCATCTTCTTTAATGGGCCTTTCCAAACCCTAATGTTGTCCGAAGTAGGTTTTATCAAAATGGATACTGAGTTCAATTCATGAAATATCCATATCGAGTATATGTATTTGCTACATTAAAACAAATGCCAATATGGAAATGTCAAGTTTTCTCTGAATCTGATCCATTCATGTTCCAAGAGATATGCGCAATATGTGAAACACCTGATGATAAAGGAACCAACATAGAGAGGAGGTGAGCTGAGATAAGCAAGTGATGGATGGCTTTCTTTCCTCCCAAAACTAGTATTTGCAAAAAATGTGGACATGAGTTATCTCTTATCGACATATGGGAAGGCAAAAGAAAGAATTTTGTCACTCGTCGAATATTCTGATAAATGTAGTAAACCATGAGATTAATCATTAGTAAATTAGCAACAAAAACCAGGATTTATAAGTTGAATTTTAGTATTTTGTACCACCTTCATAAGCTGTCAACAGTTTCTACTAACCTTTAATTTTAAACATTTCAAAACTAACAAATCTTGTTTTGTTTTTGGTTGACATGCTAACTGATTATCATCTGCATATGTTACTTCTGTTGTTGATAGCATTTTTCTGCGAACCTCCCTGCTCCACAGCCAAATTTAGATTCCAGCATTTGAATCACTGGGGTTTTGATCATTCTTTTTTTCGCAAATCATATTTAGAATGTAGGGACCTTATCAGTCAGTCTAGAATCAAGAGTTTTTAACTTAGGCTGAATCTCATTTCCTCTTGTCGGAGGTCTAGTTTGAATCTCCCAACTTGCAAAAGCTTGGGACTTTTGAATTAAAATACAAGGGACAATACTGCAGGCCTGCAGCCCAGGATGCATAGAGGCTAATAGTATCTTGTGTAGGCCCTTCTTGATCCATTCCCAAAAAACCCAAAAGCCACTGGTTGTCGTGAAATTAACTCTATTATAATTTTCAACCCTTTTAGAGTGGAGAGCTTATTTCTTGTCCTCATCTCCTCCCCAAAGAGCATATTCCCCGCATTTAGCACTACACTGACACTTTTCGTACTCGTCCATCACTCCTTCGAGGTCCACATAATTTCTTGCACCTTTCGAAATCAACATCCACAGTCCCCATCAAAACCATGTGCCCCGCAAGATTCCGTTTTGGTTAATTTCACGTAACTTCCTCAACTTTGCGATATCCCACAAAATTGCTCTAAACTTTAACATTTTCTCCTCGGACTACCCTACCTATCTGTAATTTTTAAATAACTAAAATATGTTTGAGAATAAAAATTTCAAATTTTTAAATTTTATTTGTCTTTTATAAGTAACATATCCTCCAATAACTTTTGTTTCATTTGCAAATTATATCTAAAGGAATTCCATGAGAAGTTTAGAGAAACTTTGTGAGACACCAAAATTCATGGGGCTTATGTAAGTTAAACAAAGTCATTGTGAGTTTTGTGCGAAACCATCAAAGTTCAGGGGCTTTCTGAAATTAACCCTCGCCCTTTTCCTCCATCAACACTTCTGCTCTCTTCACTCTCCAACCTCCCAAAAAAATATCCAACAAAAAGGAGGAGAAAAGAAAAGAAAAAAAAGGAAATGGCGAATATTGACATAGAGGGATTACTGGAGGACCAGCTGCTGGTTGACGGCGAAGGAGAGCGAGGATGCCGAAGACCAAGATCGTGTGCACGCTGGGCCCCGCGTCTCGGTCGGTGGAGATGATTGAGAAGCTGCTGAGGGCTGGGATGAATGTCGCTAGGTTCAATTTCTCGCATGGGACGCATGAGTATCATCAGGAGACTCTTGATAATCTTAGGATTGCGATGCATAACACTGGGATCCTTTGTGCTGTTATGCTCGACACCAAGGTAAATGAAAAGGCCAAAATGTTTGATTAATTTAAGAGTTATGAGTTTAAAATAGGAGTTGTGATAGTATTAATAGGTGAGTATAGTCCCGCGCCGGATAGGATAAGAAAGAAAAAGTTATGAGTTTAAAATAGGAGTTGGGCCCAATACTTAGTGGTTATAGCTTTTAGGTTAAAAATAGTTCATTGCCTCTCTTTATACAGTTTGTAATTGATGGAATGAGTATGCTACTTTCAAATTTGATTGTGAACGTAACTTTTAGCCAAGTTTTGAAACTAAGGGTGTGTTTGGCAAGCAACACAGAACTGGGCCAAGACTTTAGCACAAGCTGGTTCCCATATTTTTTGCCTATGAAAACAGAAATAGATCGCTTTGTTGTTTGCCAAACAAAACTCTTTCAAAACTGGGCCAGGTTTGAACTTGGCCCAATTTTGAAAGATTGCCAAACACACCCTAAGGGCTTATTTGGCAACTCCTTCACTAACTTGGATAAATGTATTAACTTGGATAAGGATTTATAATGTGTTTGGCAAAAGCTTGTACAAGATTGAACTAGTTGTTTTTGGTTCAAAAAAGAGGCTTATCTAGATTATCTTTGGACCACCTCTATCTTGGTTCAATCCTAGCCCGGTTAAGACCTTAACCGGATTAGTGTGAAGTTGCCAAACACACAATAGTTAGAGAGTTATGTATTTTGGGTTTTGACATACTGAATCTGAAATTGTACTCAATCTAAATCAAACCTTTTCGTGGATGTTGGTGTGGTAAACTGTTACGCACCGTCAAATAATTACATTCGTGACATCTAAGATTGTCTTGATGCATAAAGAGTAGTATGATAACTTGTGTTACATATTTAAAAGTGTCTTGATGTACAAAGAGTAGCATGATAAGTTGGTATATTTTCTTGTTGTATAGTACAATGGAAGGGAACTCAAATGTGTACTCCTTTCCCTCTTGAATCATTTGAACCAGGTTCATGTTCCTCATTTTGAATATGAATTGTGAGTTTGATAGCTGAATTGGGATTTTAGCAAAATGAATATTAAATCTGAACTCTTGACAATATCCATATCAGGGTTTGTATTTGGAAATAGAGAACAAATAAACATGTAACCAGAAAAAGACTTAAAATCCCTGAAAGAAAAACAAAGGGGAGGAGGTAGATGAAAGGGAATGGGTGCAGGGTTGCTTTCCTCCCAATATGGGTACTTGCAGAAAACACGGATGCTCATTTCCTCTCTTTGAAATAGAGAGGGAAAACTTGAAGGTTCAACTCCTTTCAGTGCAGAATCATTAAGCATGTTAGATTATATATGTTTAGTATCCTGTTTGAACCAGGTTTATCAAAATATGAATTGTAAGTTATCTGTTGGGAATTGGAAAGGCCAAATTAAGGAGATGGACTAGGCTAATCTACTTGGATCCAATTGACTCAAAAGGATTAATCCTTTTCGGTTCATGAGTCCAAGAATATTTAATTATCTATCCATCTTATCTCTTTCCGATGTGAGACCAAATCTCACACCATCCCTTTTCCAAACCGAACCCATAAATCGAATGGATGCGACACACCCTATAATCTCCACCTTGGCTCGAATCTAGTCAAGTCCAACTAGAGCCCAGAACAGATGGCTAACTTGAGCCCAAAACGTGATTGGCTAATGGAGACAGCCTCTCAACTGCTTCAAGAGACAAACAAAGTCACACCAGAGCCAAATGTGACAGTATGTGCACTCAAGGGAGCTTGAACCGGTTCTGGACCAAGTAACACTAGAGGGAGTTATAATGCAACGTCATGTGCACTCCACTTTGAGCTATAATCCATGCAACATAATTTCGCGTAGAGCATCCAACAAATGCCTATCCAACCATAGGTCTGATACCAATTTCTTTGGGATTGAAAAGGCCCATTAAGGAGATGGACTAGGCTAATCTACTTGGACCTAATTGACTCAAAAGATTCAAGAGAGTCAATTAGGTCCGAGTAGATTAGTCTTGTTCATCTTCTTTAATGGGCCTTTCCAAACCCTAATGTTGTCCGAAGTAGGTTTTATCAAAATGGATACTGAGTTCAATTCATGAAATATCCATATCGAGTATATGTATTTGCTACATTAAAACAAATGCCAATATGGAAATGTCAAGTTTTCTCTGAATCTGATCCATTCATGTTCCAAGAGATATGCTAATATGTGAAACACCTGATGATAAAGGAACCAACATAGAGAGGAGGTGAGCTGAGATAAGCAAGTGATGGATGGCTTTCTTTCCTCCCAAAACTAGTATTTGCAAAAATGTGGACATGAGTTATCTCTTATCGACATATGGGAAGGCAAAAGAAAGAATTTTGTCACTCGTCGAATATTCTGATAAATGTAGTAAACCATGAGATTAATCATTAGTAAATTAGCAACAAAACCAGGATTTATAAGTTGAATTTTAGTATTTTGTACCACCTTCATAAGCTGTCAACAGTTTCTACTAACCTTTAATTTTAAACATTTCAAAACTAACAAATCTTGTTTTGTTTTTGGTTGACATGCTAACTGATTATCATCTGCATATGTTACTTCTGTTGTTGATAGCATTTTTCTGCGAACCTCCCTGCTCCACAGCCAAATTTAGATTCCAGCATTTGAATCACTGGGGTTTTGATCATTCTTTTTTTCGCAAATCATATTTAGAATGTAGGGACCTTATCAGTCAGTCTAGAATCAAGAGTTTTTAACTTAGGCTGAATCTCATTTCCTCTTGTCGGAGGTCTAGTTTGAATCTCCCAACTTGCAAAAGCTTGGGACTTTTTGAATTAAAATACAAGGGACAATACTGCAGGCCTGCAGCCCAGGATGCATAGAGGCTAATAGTATCTTGTGTAGGCCCTTCTTGATCCATTCCCATAACACAAGAACTACTTAAGATTGCTAACATAATAAGTTCTCCCTTTATTGGAGTTATTTTCCTTTCATGGAGCTTTCTTAATTCCTCCAATTTCAGGGCTTTCCTCTTCTTTATTCAGGATTCCTCCCTCTCCCTCTGCAATTTTCCTCATCCCTCATGATTTGTGCCAATGAAATTGTCTGCATAACTTGATGTTTGTCACAGACTAATAAGAAAAATCATTTACAAATATATGAAAGGTTGAACTAAAGTTCATCTAAAAGATGGTATTGTTTTAATTTCTACAAACTATATATTCTTCGCATTTTGAGCACTTCATTTCCTGAAGGGAACTCAACCTTACGTTCTGTTGAATATCTTCTCGTTGAACTTGAAGCCATATCTTTCAACCTGCATATTCCCATTATACAGACTTTTTGTATTGATGCAGGGACCTGAAATCCGTACTGGATTCCTAAAGGATGCGAAACCCATCCATCTTAAAGAGGGTAAAGAAATTACTATCAGCACTGATTATGACATCAAGGGCGATGAGGACATGATCGCAATGAGCTACAAGAAACTCCCAGTCCATCTGAAACCTGGGAACACCATATTGTGTGCTGATGGTACCATAACCCTGACTGTGCTTTCCTGTGATCCAAGCGCTGGAACTGTGAGGTGCCGCTGCCAGAACACTTCACTATTGGGTGAGAGGAAGAATGTCAATCTTCCAGGAGTTGTAGTGGATCTCCCAACACTTACCGATAAGGATAAAGAAGACATCTTGCAATGGGGGGTTCCGAACAATATTGATATGATTGCTCTATCATTTGTTCGGAAAGGGTCTGATCTTGTTAATGTGCGAAAGGTTCTTGGATCTCATGCGAAACGAATACAACTGATGTCAAAGGTACATTCAAGTTCTGGTTCTTGTTTCATAATTTTGATTTTTGGCGTTCTTATTCTCTAAAATCATTATTTTCAGTTATACTGCTGTGGATTTCAAAATTTGACATGCATTAACCCTCGCCCTTTTCCTCCATCAACACTTCTGCTCTCTTCACTCTCCAACCTCCCAAAAAAATATCCAACAAAAAGGAGGAGAAAAGAAAAAGAAAAAAAAAAGGAAATGGCGAATATTGACATAGAGGGATTACTGGAGGACCAGCTGCTGGTTGACGGCGAAGGGAGAGCGAGGATGCCGAAGACCAAGATCGTGTGCACGCTGGGCCCCGCGTCTCGGTCGGTGGAGATGATTGAGAAGCTGCTGAGGGCTGGGATGAATGTCGCTAGGTTCAATTTCTCGCATGGGACGCATGAGTATCATCAGGAGACTCTTGATAATCTTAGGATTGCGATGCATAACACTGGGATCCTTTGTGCTGTTATGCTCGACACCAAGGTAAATGAAAAGGCCAAAATGTTTGATTAATTTAAGAGTTATGAGTTTAAAATAGGAGTTGTGATAGTATTAATAGGTGAGTATAGTCCCGCGCCGGATAGGATAAGAAAGAAAAGTTATGAGTTTAAAATAGGAGGGCCCAATACTTAGTGGTTATAGCTTTTAGGTTAAAATAGTTCATTGCCTCTTTATACAGTTTGTAATTGATGGAATGAGTATGCTACTTTCAAATTTGATTGTGAACGTAACTTTTAGCCAAGTTTTGAAACTAAGTGTGTTTGGCAACAACACAACTGGGCCAAGACTTTAGCACAAGAAAACTGGTTTACGGCCATATTTGGCTTTATGAAACAGGCTAGATTCTTCCGTTGTTTGCCAAACAAAACTCTTTCAAAACTGGGTTGGTTTGAACTTGGCCTATTTTGAAAGATTGCCAAACACACCCTAAGGCTTATTTGGCAACTCCTTCACTAACTTGGATAAATGTATTAACTTGGATAAGGATTTATAATGTGTTTGGCAAAAGCTTGTACAAGATTGAACTAGTTGTTTTGGTTCAAAAAGAGGCTTATCTAGATTATCTTTGGACCACCTCTATCTTGGTTCAATCCTAGCCCGGTTAAGACCTTAACCGGATTAGTGTGAAGTTGCCAAACACACCCAATAGTTAGAGAGAGTTATGTATTTTGGGTTTTGACATACTGAATCTGAAATTGTACTCAATCTAAATCAAACCTTTTCGTGGATGTTGGTGTGGTAAACTGTTACGCACCGTCAAATAATTATATTACGTGACATCTAAGATTGTCTTGATGCATAAAGAGTAGTATGATAACTTGTGTTACATATTTAAAAGTGTCTTGATGTACAAAGAGTAGCATGATAAGTTGGTATATTTTCTTGTTGTATAGTACAATGGAAGGGAACTCAAATGTGTACTCCTTTCCCTCTTGAATCATTTGAACCAGGTTCATGTTCCTCATTTTGAATATGAATTGTGAGTTTGATAGCTGAATTGGGATTTTAGCAAAATGAATATTAAATCTGAACTCTTGACAATATCCATATCAGGGTTTGTATTTGGAAATAGAGAACAAATAAACATGTAACCAGAAAAAGACTTAAAATCCCTGAAAGAAAAACAAAGGGGAGGAGGTAGATGGAGTAAGGGAATGGGTGCAGGGTTGCTTTCCTCCCAATATGGGTACTTGCAGAAAACACGGATGCTCATTTCTCTTTGAAATAGAGAGGGAAAACTTGAAGGTTCAACTCCTTTCAGTGCAGAATCATTAAGCATGTTAGATTATATATGTTTAGTATCCTGTTTGAACCAGGTTTATCAAAATATGAATTGTAAGTTATCTGTTGGGAATTGAAAGGCCAAATTAAGGAGATGGACTAGGCTAATCTACTTGGATCCAATTGACTCAAAAGGATTAATCCTTTTCGTTCATGAGTCCAAGAATATTTAATTATCTATCCATCTTATCTCTTCCCATGTGAGACCAAATCTCACACCATCCCTTTTCCAAACCGAACCCATAAATCGAATGGATGCGACACACCCTATAATCTCCACCTTGGCTCAATCTAGTCAAGTCCAACTAGAGCCCGAACAGATGGCTAACTTGAGCCCAAAACGTGATTGGCTAATGGAGACAGCTCTCAACTGCCAAGAGACAAACAAAGTCACACCAGAGCCAAATGTGACAGTATGTGCACTCAAGGGAGCTTGAACCTCTGGACCAAGTAACACTAGAGGGAGTTATAATGCAACGCCATGTGCACTCCACTTTGAGCTATAATCCATGCAACATAATTTCACAGAGCATCCAACAAATGCCTATCCAACCATAGGTCTGATACCAATTTCTTTTGAAAAGGCCCATTAAGGAGATGGACTAGGCTAATCTATTTGGACCTAATTGACTCAAAAGATTCAAGAGAGTCAATTAGGTCCCAGTAGATTAGTCTTGTTCATCTTCTTTAATGGGCCTTTCCAAACCCTAATGTTGTCCAGTAGGTTTTATCAAAATGGATACTGAGTTCAATTCATGAAATATCCATATCAGTATATGTATTTGCTACATTAAAACAAATGCCAATATGGAAATGTCAAGTTTTCTCTGAATCTGATCCATTCATGTTCCAAGAGATATAATATGTGAAACACCTGATGATAAAGGAACCAACATAGAGAGGAGGTGAGCTGAGATAAGCAAGTGATGGATGGCTTTCTTTCCTCCCAAAACTAGTATTTGCAAAAATGTGGACATGAGTTATCTCTTATCACATATGGGAAGGCAAAAGAAAGAATTTTGTCACTCGTCGAATATTCTGATAAATGTAGTAAACCATGAGATTAATCATTAGTAAATTAGCAACAAAACCAGGATTTATAAGTTGAATTTTAGTATTTTGTACCACCTTCATAAGCTGTCAACAGTTTCTACTAACCTTTAATTTTAAACATTTCAAAACTAACAAATCTTGTTTTGTTTTTGGTTGACATGCTAACTGATTATCATCTGCATATGTTACTTCTGTTGTTGATAGCATTTTTCTGCTAACCTCCCTGCTCCACAGCCAAATTTAGATTCCAGCATTTGAATCACTGGGGTTTTGATCATTCTTTTTTCAAGAAATCATATTTAGAATGTAGGGACCTTATCAGTCAGTCTAGAATCAAGAGTTTTAACTTAGGCTGAATCTCATTTCCTCTTGTCGGAGGTCTAGTTTGAATCTCCCAACTTGCAAAAGCTTGGGACTTTTGAATTAAAATACAAGGGACAATACTGCAGGCCTGCAGCCCAGGATGCATAGAGGCTAATAGTATCTTGTGTAGGCCCTTCTTGATCCATTCCCATAACACAAGAACTACTTAAGATTGCTAACATAATAAGTTCTCCCTTTATTGGAGTTATTTTCCTTTCATGGAGCTTTCTTAATTCCTCCAATTTCAGGGCTTTCCTCTTCTTTATTCAGGATTCCTCCCTCTCCCTCTGCAATTTTCCTCATCCCTCATGATTTGTGCCAATGAAATTGTCTGCATAACTTGATGTTTGTCACAGACTAATAAGAAAAATCATTTACAAATATATGAAAGGTTGAACTAAAGTTCATCTAAAAGATGGTATTGTTTTAATTTCTACAAACTATATATTCTTCGCATTTTGAGCACTTCATTTCCTGAAGGGAACTCAAATGTGTACTCCTTTCCTCTTGAATCATTTGAACCAGGTTCATGTTCCTCATTTTGAATATGAATTGTGAGTTTGATAGCTGAATTGGGATTTTAGCAAAATGAATATTAAATCTGAACTCTTGACAATATCCATATCAGGGTTTGTATTTGGAAATAGAGAACAAATAAACATGTAACCAGAAAAAGACTTAAAATCCCTGAAAGAAAAACAAAGGGGAGGAGGTAGATGGAGTAAGGGAATGGGTGCAGGGTTGCTTTCCTCCCAATATGGGTACTTGCAGAAAACACGGATGCTCATTTCTCTTTGAAATAGAGAGGGAAAACTTGAAGGTTCAACTCCTTTCAGTGCAGAATCATTAAGCATGTTAGATTATATATGTTTAGTATCCTGTTTGAACCAGGTTTATCAAAATATGAATTGTAAGTTATCTGTTGGGAATTGAAAGGCCAAATTAAGGAGATGGACTAGGCTAATCTACTTGGATCCAATTGACTCAAAAGGATTAATCCTTTTCGTTCATGAGTCCAAGAATATTTAATTATCTATCCATCTTATCTCTTCCCATGTGAGACCAAATCTCACACCATCCCTTTTCCAAACCGAACCCATAAATCGAATGGATGCGACACACCCTATAATCTCCACCTTGGCTCAATCTAGTCAAGTCCAACTAGAGCCCGAACAGATGGCTAACTTGAGCCCAAAACGTGATTGGCTAATGGAGACAGCTCTCAACTGCCAAGAGACAAACAAAGTCACACCAGAGCCAAATGTGACAGTATGTGCACTCAAGGGAGCTTGAACCGTTCTGGACCAAGTAACACTAGAGGGAGTTATAATGCAACGCCATGTGCACTCCACTTTGAGCTATAATCCATGCAACATAATTTCACAGAGCATCCAACAAATGCCTATCCAACCATAGGTCTGATACCATTTTGGGATTGAAAAGGCCCATTAAGGAGATGGACTAGGCTAATCTACTTGGATCCAATTGACTCAAAAGATTCAAGAGAGTCAATTAGGTCCCAGTAGATTAGTCTTGTTCATCTTCTTTAATGGGCCTTTCCAAACCCTAATGTTGTCCAGTAGGTTTTATCAAAATGGATACTGAGTTCAATTCATGAAATATCCATATCGAGTATATGTATTTGCTACATTAAAACAAATGCCAATATGGAAATGTCAAGTTTTCTCTGAATCTGATCCATTCATGTTCCAAGAGATATAATATGTGAAACACCTGATGATAAAGGAACCAACATAGAGAGGAGGTGAGCTGAGATAAGCAAGTGATGGATGGCTTTCTTTCCTCCCAAAACTAGTATTTGCAAAAATGTGGACATGAGTTATCTCTTATCGACATATGGGAAGGCAAAAGAAAGAATTTTGTCACTCGTCGAATATTCTGATAAATGTAGTAAACCATGAGATTAATCATTAGTAAATTAGCAACAAAACCAGGATTTATAAGTTGAATTTTAGTATTTTGTACCACCTTCATAAGCTGTCAACAGTTTCTACTAACCTTTAATTTTAAACATTTCAAAACTAACAAATCTTGTTTTGTTTTTGGTTGACATGCTAACTGATTATCATCTGCATATGTTACTTCTGTTGTTGATAGCATTTTTCTGTAACCTCCCTGCTCCACAGCCAAATTTAGATTCCAGCATTTGAATCACTGGGGTTTTGATCATTCTTTTTTCAAGAAATCATATTTAGAATGTAGGGACCTTATCAGTCAGTCTAGAATCAAGAGTTTTTAACTTAGGCTGAATCTCATTTCCTCTTGTCGGAGGTCTAGTTTGAATCTCCCAACTTGCAAAAGCTTGGGACTTTTTGAATTAAAATACAAGGGACAATACTGCAGGCCTGCAGCCCAGGATGCATAGAGGCTAATAGTATCTTGTGTAGGCCCTTCTTGATCCATTCCCATAACACAAGAACTACTTAAGATTGCTAACATAATAAGTTCTCCCTTTATTGGAGTTATTTTCCTTTCATGGAGCTTTCTTAATTCCTCCAATTTCAGGGCTTTCCTCTTCTTTATTCAGGATTCCTCCCTCTCCCTCTGCAATTTTCCTCATCCCTCATGATTTGTGCCAATGAAATTGTCTGCATAACTTGATGTTTGTCACAGACTAATAAGAAAAATCATTTACAAATATATGAAAGGTTGAACTAAAGTTCATCTAAAAGATGGTATTGTTTTAATTTCTACAAACTATATATTCTTCGCATTTTGAGCACTTCATTTCCTGAAGGGAACTCAACCTTACGTTCTGTTGAATATCTTCTCGTTGAACTTGAAGCCATATCTTTCAACCTGCATATTCCCATTATACAGACTTTTTGTATTGATGCAGGGACCTGAAATCCGTACTGGATTCCTAAAGGATGCGAAACCCATCCATCTTAAAGAGGGTAAAGAAATTACTATCAGCACTGATTATGACATCAAGGGCGATGAGGACATGATCGCAATGAGCTACAAGAAACTCCCAGTCCATCTGAAACCTGGGAACACCATATTGTGTGCTGATGGTACCATAACCCTGACTGTGCTTTCCTGTGATCCAAGCGCTGGAACTGTGAGGTGCCGCTGCCAGAACACTTCACTATTGGGTGAGAGGAAGAATGTCAATCTTCCAGGAGTTGTAGTGGATCTCCCAACACTTACCGATAAGGATAAAGAAGACATCTTGCAATGGGGGGTTCCGAACAATATTGATATGATTGCTCTATCATTTGTTCGGAAAGGGTCTGATCTTGTTAATGTGCGAAAGGTTCTTGGATCTCATGCGAAACGAATACAACTGATGTCAAAGGTACATTCAAGTTCTGGTTCTTGTTTCATAATTTTGATTTTTGGCGTTCTTATTCTCTAAAATCATTATTTTCAGTTATACTGCTGTGGATTTCAAAATTTGACATGCATGTTTTTAACTTTGTGCACGATTTTTCGAAAGGTTGTATTGCATTATAGTCATTGTTAGTCCTTAGAATTTTGCTTTTGATGTCAGGTTAGTTTTATCAAACTGGGAATATAATGATCTATTTATTTTTATTTTTAAAACATTTGAGTTATGAAAACAGATGCTTCAAATCTGATGCTAATAGGAAATACTATTATGTAGCAATTCCAAAATTATGCTGGAATAACTTGATGTTTTATTTAAATGATAAATGTCTTGCAAACACCATGTAGCAGGCCTGTACATACCTAATCACAAACACGATGAACTCCTTTGTAAGTTCGCAAATTATTTGCCAATGAAGCTTCAAAAACTGAATCATATTTAATTCACTGCTTTGCTGCAGCAAATTTCAAATTATATATTTGTGAAATTTGAGAATTGGTCATATTATGATTTGAACTTTTCGGTCAAAAATTTGACCGCGAGGACTTTGACACATTTGGTGAGTTCAAACCAGTAATAAAGGGATAAAGTTGACAGCAGCCGCTACTTTATTTTTTGACTGCTTATTCTTCTTGATAGAGAATCAGAGATGGACCTTATATGGCCGATAACAATATATACATCTACCTTATTTAAGAACTTTTGACTGTGTCTGAGTGGTAATATATTGAACATGTAAACCAACCATGAAAACTAAGACGATGAAATAAATCTCTCTTCATCATGCATGGTTGTTGCACGAGCTCTCTGATTTTGCAGCTCTTCATAACCTCCGTTAAGTCTTATGAAATGTCGAAGTGTTCCTTTGAATGCACCAGAAAGTCATACCTTTCTCCATCAGAAATTGGAATTATATCCTGTGAGAACTTGAAACTGTGTGGACATTGAAAGTTTTTTTGAAAATTGAACATCACAACGAGTAGTGAACATACTTCAAGAGAAGGTGGAATAAATCTGTCAGATTTTAGATAGAAATCAAGCGGATGCATGTATGGCGTGCAAAAGAAAAGCAAAAGCTTCTTCATCCCCTTACCCAAATAAATATTTAGATTTTTCACTCCCAACATATATTTTTACCAACGCCTCAACTTGAGATTTTTCTTCCTCCTAACAATGGTAGAGAACAGCATGCACACCAACTTTAACCTCTCACAATATAATTCTTACTTTTATGAAGACTTATAGGCATTTGAATTGAGCTTCGACAGAGTCACTAGAATTTAGGTAGAAGAAGATGTGCAGAAGCAATCTCAGAGTGGAAAATATGAAAGGCAACTGATTTTCAAAGAATACATGTTGAAATTTGTTCTATTTTCCATTTCTTTATAGGTTGAGAACCAAGAGGGTGTTATAAACTTCGACGAAATCCTAAAAGAAACCGACTCCTTCATGGTAGCTCGTGGCGATCTCGGCATGGAAATTCCAGTCGAAAAAATCTTCCTTGCCCAAAAGATGATGATCTACAAATGCAACCTTGCAGGCAAACCCGTTGTTACTGCCACTCAAATGCTCGAATCCATGATCAAATCCCCTCGCCCGACCCGAGCCGAGGCCACCGACGTAGCAAACGCCGTCATCGATGGTACCGACTGTGTCATGCTCAGCGGTGAGAGCGCCGCCGGCGCCTACCCTGAGCTTGCCGTCAAAATCATGGCCCGCATCTGCCTCCAAGCTGAGTCATCCCTTGACTACGCCGCCATCTTCAAAGACAGAATAAGATCAACTCCACTCCCAATGAGTCCGCTAGAGAGTTTGGCGTCCTCGGCAGTGAGGACGGCAAATAAAGCGAAGGCGATGATGATTGTGGTGTTGACTCGTGGAGGGACGACGGCAAAATTAGTAGCTAAGTATCGGCCGGCAGTGCCGGTGCTGTCAGTGGTGGTGCCGATGATGACGACGGATTTTTTCGAGTGGATGGTGAGTGATGAGACACCTGCGAAGCATAGTTTGGTTTATAGAGGGTTGATACCATTGTTGGCGGAGGGGTCGGCAAAGGCGACGGATTCAGAGTCGACGGAGGTGATATTGCAGGCAGCGCTCAGGTCGGCTGTGGATAAGAAGCTGGTTAAGGTGGGTGATGCGGTGGTTGCCCTGCATCGGATTGGTGCTGCCTCTGTTATTAAGATCTGCATTGTGAAGTGAGAGACTTGATCACAGGAGAAGGTAGTGTTTCTTTTTTCCTGTTTTTTTTCCATGTGTTCCTCAGTGCTATCAGTGTTCTGTAAGATTGACAGTCGTCAACAGTGAGTTTGATGGTTGAAGTGGGGCTTGTATGCTTGAAATTGGGTAGAAATCTCCTTTATTGTGCAATCTAGTATTACTTGTGTTCTTTTGCTCAGATATATTGGAAGAATGGTTATGAATAAAGTATGGAGCTGGTTGTAGAGTGCAAAGCTATTACCCTCAATTCTTCTCAAAAGTTTGAAGTTTTGATACAGCAAAAAGGTTTTTAGATGATATCTGAGAGTGATGCATGCTCCAATCCTACAAATGTTGTGTCCCCCCCCATGGTTTCCCTGGTTTCTTCAGTGCTCTGTCTTTTGTGAATTGACAGTCCTCTAGAATGGGCCTGCTTGTTTAGGTAAAGCTGTTGTGCTCAAAGAAATATTGGTTTTGGCATAGACAATCAATTTTCTTAACTTAAGTCGTGCTCGGATTATCTTTGGAAGAAAGATTACTTGTGTTTTTTTTTTCTCACTAAAATCATGTTTTTTTAACGGTATTTCATCAAGTTTCCAGTTGGAATATTTTTTATTTGAACATTAGACATTCGGTTCGAGCTCCCGTATGTCTTTGGGGAGAAACATGCACAAATATTCTACCAATTAGTGCTTTGAAGGGCGACCAGTGCATGAGATTTGTTATCTTTTTTAAGCAGAGAAAAGTTGGGTTGGTTTTTGGGGCTCCGATGAGAGAGTATTCTCTCTCTTTTCTTCACATTATTATTTTTAGAGAAATGATTCAATTTATAAAGGCTTTTCACTCAATCACCTTTACCCAAAATATCAGCCTCTCATTAAATCCAATTAAGACATATTAATAGCCCTAATTTAATTCACATAATGAGCCTATTAATTCTTCAGTAATGACCCATTATCACCCATTGTATTCTTATTTTACACATGAGTTTTTGGTTGATTTGGTCAACAGTACTAACATCTCCCACTTGGCCATATTAACCAAATGATATGTCTCTCATTATTGGTGCGATCAGATGTTTTATTCTTACCATTACTCCCACTATCCGTGAAGAGTAATTCTCATTTTATTATTCATGAAATTTACTTGGATTTATTTATTCCTAAGTCTCATCAAGCTCACGTGTTTGATAAAAGATTCCACTGGTATTTTCTTTATCAAAGGATCGACAATCATATCTGTAGTAAAGATATAAGTCACTTTAACTTCTCCTTTTTCTATAATATCTCGAATATAGTGATACTTGATCTCAATGTGTTTTCCTTTGGAACTATTCGCTTCACTATTGATTAGACTAATCGTTGCCTGATTATCACAATAACTATCGATATGTCCTTTTAACAAATTGAGACCTAGATCAATAAAAAATTGTCTTATCTAGACAGCAAGTGTAGTTGCCATACTACAAGCTACATATTCGACTTCTTGTGTGTGTCTAACAACACATCCTTGTTTCTTGCTATTCCAAGAAACAACTCCTCCTCCAAAGATGAACAAGTGTCCCAAAGTCAACTTTTCATCATCTTTATGACCTTCGAAATCAACATTGGAGTAACCGAGGACTTCAAGTGAACTCGCTTGATAAACCAAACTATAAGTCAATGTGCCTCCGATATACTTCATAATCCTTTTAACAACTTCCTAATGAGCTAGTCCTGGATTACTTTGATATCGACTAACCGACTTACAGCATAAGCTAAATCAGTTCTGGTGCACAATATTGTATACATCAAGCTTCCAGCTGCTTGAGCATAAGGAACATCTAATGGCTTCTGCCCCTCTCCAGGGCTTTGCTCTTTACACAATTTTCCCCTTAACCAACGGAGTTGGTGCAGGATTGGAATTCTCCATTCCAAACATTTTAAGAACTGATCTTAATTATTTTTCTTGGTTTAAACTTAACATTCTAGACTGTCTATCTCGAATTATTTAAATTTCAAGAATATATGATGCATCACTCATGTCTTTCATAACAAATTGTTCACTGAGATCTGACTTGGTTTTGTTCAATATTTCCATGTTATTTCTGGCGAGCAATATTTCAATCACATACAAAGACAATATAGTAAACTTGTTTTCACTTTTCAAGACATATACACAATTATCTAATTTATTTTAAACAAATCCAAGTTTAGTGGCTGCATCATGAAACTTGAGATACCATTATCCGTAACATTGTTTTATACCATATAGAGATTTTATTAACTTATAAACTTTATGTTTCGTCCTTTCACCGAAAATCTTCAAGTTGTTGCATATATATCACTTCCTTCAACTCTTCGTTGAGGAATGCTGTTTTAATATCCATTTGAAAAAACTATAAATCAAGATATGCAACAATAGCCAAAATGATTCTAATGGATGTAAATTTAGCTACAGGAGGATACGTCTCCTGAAAATCTATTTCTGGCTTCTGGTTGTAAACCTTGGCAACTAACCATGCCTTAAATTTTTCAATAGATCCATCAACTCAGGATTTCTTTTTGAGCACCTATTTGCATCTTATGGCTTTTATATATATACATGTATGTAAACACACACACACATATATCGTGATATACACACACACACACACACACACACACGTGTGTGTGTGTATATATATATATATATATATATATATGTACACACACACACACACATATATATATATAGAGCAAGACTCTATAAACTTAAGTTGATAGGAATAGTATACACCAACTTTTGTATCCATTGATGTTGTCTGAATCGTGAAATCAAGAGATGCACAAATCTCAAAGTAGACTTTATATCTTTCTTCACGGATCATATATATATATATATATATATATATATATATATATATATATATATATATATATATATATATATATATATATATATATATATATATATATATATATATATATATATATATATATATATATATATATAGACACACACACACACACACACACACACATATATATATAGAGCAAGACTCCTATAAACTTAAGTTGATACGGAATAGTATACACCAACTTTTGTATCCATTGATGTTGTCTTGGAATCTGTGAAATCAAGAGATGCACAAATCTCAAAGTAGACTTTATATCTTTCACGGATCCCAAGGCAACATCAATGGATAGAAAAGTTGGTGTATGACTATTCCCTATACACTTAAGTTTATAGGTGTAGGCATAAAAAATTGCTTGTCAATACCCGAGCAAGACTCGTAACGATGGGTTGACAACCGACGATCCATTCGACAAACCGACGCCGCGATAACGCTGCGAAGCGAAATGACGAACTCATGAAGTGGGTCGCAATGCATTTAATCAACGAGGCTACGCGGTTATGGAATGAATCCAACAAGCAAAGCTTCAACGAGATCGACGGATTCAAACGCCAACGATCGGATTTGAACATCGACCGATCGCCACTTAAACCGCTGACGGATGAAACCAATCAAGTGAACCAAGCGCTGACTCATAACGACAATGACAAGATCGAACGAACGCCGCGAAAAGTCCAAAACCAAACCAAACCGAGGAGCCAAGCGGCTGCCGTCGAAACCCGACACTTGGTGTTCGGCCACGGCCGACACCAAATGGTGTTCAGTTGTCGGACACCATTGTGTCCGCCGGACACCATTTGTGTCCGCCAAGGTCGACACCATAGGTCCGCCGGACACCAAATGGTGTCCGGCCGCCATACCCTCTTGTTTCCTATAAATAGGCCGGGGTGCTCATTTGCACAGCTAGATTTTGGAGATTGATTTTCTCGATATTCTTGAGAGAGCCTCGCGAGATCCACGAGCCGCCGACACACGCCCGAAAGCACCGGCGAAAGCACGCCGATCTACAAACCGCGAGGGCAAACCTGCCTACATGTGACGCCACGGATTTCTCCTAGTAGATCTCACCCGCCGGCGATCCTCTCCTTCGCGGAGGCGATCCCCGGCGATCCTCTCCTTCGTGAGTGTGATCCTCAGCGCCGCTTCCTTCGCGGAAACGAGCCCTTCACGCCTCAGAGTTCCAACCCGTTTCCACCGATCGAATTGCGGCGGTCCACTGACGAATAAAAAGTCCCCGACAGCAAAGAACTCCACGCAAGCCGGTGATCCCGTAAAATAGAGATCCTCGTGTTTGTTCACAAAAGGAAGAAGTTGTAATTTTGTTTTCATTGTACGCCTAAAATAAAAAGGCATTTCTTTTGTTTTGAATTTTGTTGTAGGCCAACGGCCGTAAACAAGTTCAAACGAGCAATGAATAACAAGTCTACTTTACCGCGAACAAGCGGGCGACCACAATAGAGCCAACGGCTTCAACAAAGAAGCCGAAGCCGCGAACCGCGATCCCGATCCCGGCCATCGAGGAGGTCGAAGTTCGAATTCACCAAAAGAAGTATGAGGAGTACCTCTTCCTCATCCGATCCGCCTCCAAGAAGTCCAAGATGGTCTCCGCCGCAAGGAAGACCCAATCGCCTCGACGCGAGGCGAAAATCCACCACCACCGCCGCCAAGACCGCAGACAACGGTGGTTCCTGCACAGCGCCAAATTTCCGTAACCTCTATCTCCTCAGAGGTAGTTCCCGCCAATGGCGCCGTGACTCTCTAAGAGAGCCCGCCGAGGCGACGCCAACGCCGGCAAAACAAACCGCCTGTGCAAAAGAATCAATGGATGGGGTTCGCTATGAGGCGGATCTAAGATCCGTGTTAACTCGAGATTGAAGTTCGAGATTGTAGCCGACTCTACAGCCGGGCGACAAACGAATGGGTCCGAAGTCAAACGGAACCGCTTCTACGCCAGAGGTGATCCGAAGCTGCCGCCTCGCACAAGCAAGGGCTTTGGTACAACAAGCCCGCGAAGTTGAAGAAGGAGGCGACCAAGAAGTCGCCAACGAAGCCGCTAGTTTGGAAGCCCAGTCCGCCGACGCCTCAACTCCGACAAGCCGGCATCCAAGCCAGCAGCCAACTCCTCGCCCCTGCTCAAATCGAAATTGTGAGCACCTCAACAAAGTTGTATCGACGCCGAAATTACCTCCTGTCTACATCTAAACTTTCTACGGAGCCAAATCTCACGACCACCAACAAGCTTACCATCAAGGATCGCCTCGATCCGCTAAAGGAATCGGGTCACTCCTAATACTGTGGGTAGCACCCATAAAGACAAAAGATTCCTACGACTTTGAATACCGGACCGAAGTCGAGGTCCGAGAGTCCGCCAGACTTCACCCTCACACCGACGAAAGTCATATGGTTACTTTCGCCAGCTTCTACAAAACAATTCGCCTCTGACGGAGACGCTTTCATCCGACGATGAGGGCGCGATACCCGAGATCGTGGTCGACACGCGGAAGATTGCTCCGCACTCATGCCGACGAATTATACTACCGCGACCGAACACAAAGAAATCTCGGTGCTCCCCCGCCCCTACCATGTTTATGCTCCAAGCTTATCAAAACAAGGTTTCGAGTGTAATTGTTGTCGAGGAACTCCGTAAAGAGTCTCGGTCTTTCGAGACTTGGCACCAACACGCCAAAACCTAGGTCAAGGAGATTCCGCAGAAGGATGGCATCCCGAGAGGATGAATTGCCGAGGTCACTAATAATATGACGGCAAAGAATCATCGCCAAGGGCTATTCCCAGCCGATCGCAACGATTAACTCGCTTGCGGTCCCGACTATTCGACGGTCCACCACGACAAGCTCTTGAGAGGGCTACCTTCGAGGATGAAGTATCGACGCCGGCCGGCAATGGCATCCGACAATACGCCTCTAGTGACGGACAACCCCGGTGCTTTTATGATCGCAGACAGATCGTGGCCAAGATGCCGGACAAAGCGCTGAATAAGCAACGGAAAACTTCAAATTAGAAATGGAGTTGGCCATGCGACGATGAGAGAAATGCATGACCAATGATCCAAGCTTTAACAAAGCATCGAGGGGAATCAAGTCAACACGCCGACGCTGATCAAGATGACAAATGACGCACGAGGAAGCACCGTAAGATGATAACCCTTGAACCACGCAACGCCGCCGCTGCTCATGAGAACGAAGATTAAAGACCTCGAGCAAAATTAACTCGCTAATTTCCACCAAGAAGTGAAGAAGACGGGTATCCCTTGCCCATACCCGAGGGTGGGAATCAATCCCATACCCTTCAAAGTTTAACTTAATAAACTTTACACCGCTTGACGGTAAGGGTTCCCCGACGCAACACTTGATTTACTTCAAGTCGCACTCGGGTTATTTCGCAATGAACCCCGATGGTTCGGTCATTCGTTGGCACCCTTCGTGGAGCCGCTTCGATTGGTACCGCCTTAAACAGGGGAGCATCAACAACGGGACGATATGGAGTCCTTGTTTCTTCCAACTTCTTTGATGACGATACCGAGGTATCCATTGGAACATTACTCGACGAAAAGCGTAAGAATGGAGAAATGTGGATATTTTTGTTAAACGATTCGTAACAAGGCAATGAACCGCCGATCCGATAATGAGGAATTCATCCTCCGTGACTTGCCACAAGAATTTATCAATAGACGCTCAAGCAATGGGGACGCACCATCCGTAACATGGAAGGACTTGAAAGTTCGTGGAGAGCAAGCCGAAAGGTTCCTTAAAAGGAAGAAAGCGTAAAGAGGCCACCGGCGACAAACACCTAACAAACGTAATTTTGTGCCACGCCGCGCAGGTAAGGCGCCAAAGAAAGTCTCAGACGCCAATCAAACCTTCGAATCGCAATCACAACAGCAGCCGCAACAGCGCATGGCGCCACAAAGAATCGCAGCCAATGGCGCCAAAGAAACTCGTAATCAAAACTTCGGTTCGAGATTTCCCAAGACTTACTCGCTCAAAGATGAGGAAGTTCCTGCATTTTCAAGTACCTTCGAAAACAACAAAATCCAGCTTGCCCCCAATTGTAAACCAAGAGGAGGCAAACAAAGTTACAGATCCTAAGTAATCGCTATCACACAGGCAAGACATCATCCTACGAAATTCTGCTACCATCTCAGGGACAAGATTCAAGCCTTGATCGATGTTGGAGTCATCACTCCAAAACCTTCTAAAGAGAAGAAGGTGGGAACAAATGCAGTCTCTATAAGCTTCGGGTCAGTTCCTTTGGATTGGTTTCAACCGACCCCAATTGTGAAGGTAGGAATGAAGATGGTGAATGAGGATCCTCACCGCAACGGAGAAGGGACTCGCATCACACACCCACGCAAACGGAGAAATCCTTTGGGTCCACCGACTTGTTGGAAGACATCGCTGGACCGCGCCTTCGCCAAAAAGAAGTCCAAGGAAAAGGCAAATTATGCCAAGCCGCCTCAGAATTCCGTAAAAGGACGATGAAGAAGTGGCGCTTTCCAAATTTCTGAGGATGAGCATGAAGTCTTTGCCACAAGGAGTGGGCACTAATACAACTACAAGTATCCGGAGATTCCAAACCCAATGCTAAGACGCGATCCGAATCGGGTAGCCACGACTTCTCACTCGCAGAGAAAGGACAACAGCAGATAGTTGCTAAAGAAAAGCAAACAAGCAAAGAAGAAACACCTCAGTCCAGAAGCTCAACTCGGCAGCCCCGATTCAATCGCCTGACAAGGGATAGACCGAACATCGAAGCCTCCATACCATTTTGACGCCATGGCCCCTTGGCACAACATCCCGCCGTAATAGCTCTCACGAAGGTTCATTGTCAAAGGAAACCCGAAGCTCTACAAGAAGCTCGGTCGATTCTGAGGTGTTTCTCACTCGATCAAACCGATTCTAAGAATCGCGACAAAGAATGCAACTTTATGTTAAAGACTTCCCGCATCACCTTTACAAAGGAGGATATGCACCAAGAATTCCAAGCACGATAGGCCGCTATACTTTACCGGTATATTGGTTCTAGCGAAGTCAACCGGATCCAAGTCGATCCGTTCCGCTGCGGAGCATCATGCCCTCAGGCCATGTATCATCTTGAATCCTCGCGAAACAAGGCCGATCGGGCATTATGATTTACGGATTTAACAAGGGGTCCGCCCACTTGGTAAAATCCGGATTAAGTGCCAAATGGGGACTTAAAGTCCAAGTCACCGCTATGTGATTGACGCAGAGACTCTATAACTTATTGTTGGGTCGATTCTGACACGCTATAGTCCCATCCACTCTTCATCGTCTCAAGTATGTAGACACAAATAATGAGGTCAAGACGGTGGTCGCGACAAACACCGCTTAAGGATGGAGAATTATTTCACCATCCTCCTCTACTGCAATGAGTCCAAATCAATCATCGCCCAAGGCACGGACAGCGTGAAGAAGCCGATGTCGGGCCGCTTGATTATAGCGAGGATTTGTTTTAAATAACATTGTACCCCTTGTAATCAATCTTGACGATGAAGAATCGCCGATGAACATTGTAATTGGCAAATTGCCGATAAAGCAATAAATGACGATTTAGAGTACCCTCTGTCTTTGAATGATGCGATGACAGGTTTATATAACAATCCAGAGTTGCATCTACCAACTCGGTCATCTTGCTTTATACAAAAGCAATTCCGAGACTCCTTTGGGACAACACTCATCCCCAAAGATCGGTATTGAAAAGACTTGGTTTACTAAAAGGAGATGCAAGGCTAACTAATCTTCTTAGAAGAAGATGAGGATAACGATGGGCCTATCCTCCACACATGCATATAGTCCAAACACCGGTATCATGAAGAAGTGGGGGTACGACTTGACACGAGGGGAAGGTCTATGTTTCGGACGAGGTCCTCGAATCCCTCCTAAAGCGGCATATGTCCCAAAAGGGAAGCCAGATAACTACTACGCATTTAGACGAGGATTGGGATATAAATCCTCCTCAGAAGATGAATGCTCGTGGATGATCGACACCATTTACCGATGAAGAAGACGATACTGCCCGATTCTTCTTTGGGATTCTCGACACTAGCCCTGAGAAGCTTTCAAAGCTTTGATGTCAAATATGGCTACGATCGATCCTGCTACTATGGAGAATGATGAAGAAATGCCAACATGGGAAGACCCATGGATCCATCAACTCAGAGAGCAGTTTGGGGATAGATTCGAACAAAGAGAACCCCCCACTAAGGACGAGGTAGTCCAAGTTAACATGGGTGACGAGGAACGTCCTAAGCTCATAAACGCCGAATAGTCTTCCCTAAGAGAAGGAAGAGCTGATTGCCCTAATCGGAATACATCGACGGTTTGCTTGGAGCTATGAGGACATGCCGACTGACCCTAACGCGCGACTCATCACCTCAACATCAAAGTGGATGTCAAACCCGGCAATCGCGAAGACGGTTTCGCCCACAAATATTGCAAGCAATCGCTGACGAAGTAAAGAAACTCATAGAATCGGATTCATCGAGGAAATTCAACATCCGATTGGGTGGCTAATATAGTCCTGGCCATGAAGAAGAATGGTTCGATTAGGATCTCGGTTTCACTACAGACCAACGCCGCTGTCCGAAGATGACTTTCCTCTTCCAATCACCGATGTCATAGTCGACAACACGGTGGATTTGAAAGAATGTCGCTCATGGATGGTTTCTGTTACAATCAAATCAAGATGCACCCGATGATGCCAAGCACAAAGATTCGTAACGCTTTATCGGTGATATATTGCTACACGGTCATGCCGCTCGCCTCAAAATGCCGGGCCATATACCGAAAGCAATGACTAAGATTTTCCAGATTATCTCCGAAAACGGTCGAATCGCTACGACGACTTAGTCGTAAAAGCCGGGATGAGGAGATCACATTAAAGATCTTAGAACCGTATTTGAGCTCATGCGACTCATCAACTAAAGATGAACCCCGCCAAATCCTTCCTTGGGATGTCTAGTGGCAGTTCCTCGGCTTTGTCGCCACCAACAAAGGAATCCACGCCGATCCCGACAAAGTGAAGGCAATTCAAGAGTTGCAACCTCCGAGAAACTGAGAACTCGGGTTACAAGGGCGACATGCGACATCCGACGGTTCATATCGAACCTATCTGGGAAGTGCCAACCATTTTCTAAGTTAAACAAGAAGGGCGGTCGCTTATTTGGAACGACGCCGCCAAAAGCGCTTGAAGAGATCAAATCAGATCTCGCTAAACCACTCGTTTTGTCGCATCGCAGTGAAAACCGCTCCTCGATCTACGCCAAGGCAACGGATCACTCGTTAAGCGCCTTTACTCGCGCAGACGACGACAAATGGTCACGTAACAGCGCAGTATTACCCGAGCCAACATTAGCTCCGGCCGAAGTCTCGAGATCCAATGGTCGAGAAGCGTTGCCTTGCATTAGTGTTCGCGATTAAAATGCGCACTATTTACCTGACGACGATTTATGTTATCTCTAACGAACCGTCCAATATTTATGACCCGCCTCAATGAGTTGGCGCTTAAATGGCCTCTTTTGTCCCAATATGACTTGCACTTCAAACAACGTAGTCACCAAAGGACAAGCGATTTGCGATCTCTTGGTCGCCACCACAACGGATGCAGCTTGAGCTATATGATGATCTTCCGTGACGGTTCAAGAAGTCAACACTACATCGCACCAACAAATATGGCGATTGTATTTTGATCGAGCCTTAGCTACTAATGTAGCAAGTACCCCGATGTTCTAAAATCTCACTGAGTCGAGTTGTCTTGATTTCCGGAATCATGTCATGCCCGCGGCTTATTCACTCACCAACCTCGCTCCAATAACGAGTCAATCATACGCGCTACTTATTGGGCTTAGTTTCAAAGAGTCGGTCGAATATCTCGGCATACGGCCATTCACAACCGATAGTTAAGGTGTTCGTGGTGACTACGAAGTCGAATCCGATCTAATCCCCTATCATCGATAGCCGCTGAAATGGCGGACTCATTCAAGAGTTTTTCATCGAATATATTCCACGCCCAAACGCCGATGCACTAGCGGCGCTAGTGCGGTCGTTAGCACAACCTTCCGAGACCGAAGCAATTAGTTACGGCCAGACTCACCACTCTTCGCATCACTATGATGGGGTACAAGAAGACAAAGGGTAGTTACCAAAGAGGTACATACCACCCAAACCAATTGGAGCCCCGAGATTGGCTTTCCTATCATCGACTACGCCTTGCACGGTATTCCGCGTAAGACGAAGGGAGAGAGAGTCAATCCGAGAAGAGCTCCAAGATTCTTCTACCACATGGAGACCCGTGATGTTATATCGCCGGGGTACGATGGTCTTTACTCCGTGCCTTTCAAACAAAGAGGTGAGAGGTCCTTCGAAGCACACGGTGAATGTGGTGCACACCACCGTCCCAAACTCTACGATCGAATCAGAGAATGGGCTACTCGCCAACAATGATTAATGACGCCACGAAGCACGCCGAAATGCCACGCCGGTCAAATTCACGCCAATTATATGCATCGCCTCCGTGAGCGCTTGCATCCTTCGCCACATCCCGCCATTCGAGACATGGGGAATGGACGTTGTAGGTCCCATTTTTCCTCCATTGCCAAAGGAGATCGGTTTATTCTAGCGATCACCGACTATTTCTCCAAGTGGGTGAAGCAATCCCGCTAAAGGAAGTAAAGGCGAGTACCGCATCAAGTTTATCAAACACCATGTCATCTATCGACATGGGTCCCAAGACGGATCGCATGACAACGGTCCCTAATTTATCGCCAATTCCTTCATCGTTTTGCAAAAATTCAAGATACAAGATGTCTCGCCGATGTTCTTATAATCCAAAGAAGAAATGGATTAGCCGAGGCTCAACAAGACGATCATCAAGATTTTGTCGGCTTGTGAAGAATAACAAGCGACGGATGATAAACTCGAGAAGCACTCGGGCATATCGCACAACGCACGTGACGCCAACAGAGCTACCCTGCATCGGGTTTACGTGTGAAGCAATTCTCCGTTGGAAATCCAGATTCCGCCACTTTGCAAATGTAGATGACGATCAAGAACAACATCAAAACGCCTCAAGAACTTGAGATGTTAGATGAGAAGCTCGAGGCTCAACAATGCATTGAGTTCTATCAAGCTAGAATGTCGAGGGCTTTCAACAAGAAAGTTCGAGAGAACCTTTAAGGAGGGAGATCTCGCCTCGCCGCCGACTCCGATAATTCTCAACTCCAAAAGAAAGGTAAATTCAACCCAATGGGAAGGACCGCTTATAATAGACACAGCCTATTCAAACTGCATATCGCCTTATCACACATGGCGACCATTAATGCCGATAAACGGAAGTTTCTAAAAAATATTATCCTTAATATATTCAGATAACCCGCTTTGATGGGAAGTTCCTCGAGAATATCTCACTCATTTTCATGAGGATAACCCTAAGTTATTGTGTTTTCTCCAAAATTCTCTCACCAATCAAATTCATTGACGGTGGGCCCACTAAAAATCTTCCGTCCAACCACCAAAAAATCCCTCTCGATTCTCCACTAACGAGAGGTCCACTTTCAAATTCGTTAGCAATCCTATAAAGTGAAAGCTATCCGCACTCTTCCAAGATTCTGAGTGGAGATCCCATTCTTAGTTTCTCATCGGAAATAGAATACATTCTTCCTTTCCCACATTTTACCCGAGATAGAATACATTCTTCCTCTCCAAGCAAGAGATAGAATACATTCTTCCTCTTGTCTTAGATTCTGAGTGGAGATCCCACTCTTAGTCTCATCTTTCAAGAGTCTCAAAATGGAGATCCCATTTTAGTCTCTCCCACCGAAACAGACAAAAATCCTTCCTTTCCAATATCCGAGATAGGAGACAAGATCCTCCTTCCTCTCCATCTAAGAGATAGGATACAAAACCTTCCTCTCTTATTTCAAATTCGTGAGATAGGAGACAAAATCCTCCTTCCTCTCCACTTTCTGAAATAGAATACATTCTTCCTTTCCCACATTTCATCCTGAGATAGGAGACAAGATCCTCCTTCCTCTCCATCTAAGAGATAGGATACAAAACCTTCCTCTCTTGTTCATCCCACATTTCACCCTGAGATAGAGACAAGATCCTCCTTCCTCTCCATCGGCAAGAGATAGGATACAAAACCTTCTCTTGTTCGCCCTCACCCGAGATAGGAGACAAGATCCTCCTTCCTCTCCACTTTCTCGAAATAGAATACATTCTTCCTTTCCCACCTCAATCAATCTTAATCCTGCCTACCATCCTCCCACAAAAGAAGACACCAAGGTTCATCTTGGGGAATTTTATCCCAAGCCTAAGAAGGATAAAGCCAACGCCACACGCTGCCGGTTTTTAGTCTTTCTCCATTGAAGAAGACACCGAGTTCGATTCTCGGGTATTTCGTCCCAAGCCTAAGAAGGAATGAGTCTACGGTAATACGCTGCGTCGGGTTAGTCTTCCCGTGAAAAGACGGCTTCACGATTCAACATCGAGCATTAAGTCTAAGAGAGTTTCATTCTTTTAGCACAACGCTGTGTGTAGAACGGATTTAGATAATCTACATGCTAGCCCAACTCAAACGGTAGTTGGTAAAGGCTCATCAAACCCGCTGAAGGCCGGGTTGGCTAATAACCCTAAAGTCAACGCCACACGCTGCTGTCGGCTTAGTCTTTCTCCATTGAAGAAGACACCGAGTTCGATTCGGGCATTTTATCCCAAGCCTAAGAGGGATAAAGCCAACGCTTCACACGCTGCTGTCGGGTTAGTCTTTCCCCCATTGAAGAAGACACCGAGTTCGATTCGGGCATTTTATCCTAAGCCTAAGAAGGGATAAAGCCAACGCTTCACACGCTGCGGTTTAGTCTTTCTCCGATTGAAGAAGACACCGAGTTCGACTGGGCATTTTATCCTCAAACCTAAGAAGGGATAAAGTCAACGCCACACGCTGTCGTTAGTCTTCCCGTGAAAAGACGGCTTCACGATTCAACATCGTAGCATTAAGTCTAAGAGAGTCTCATTCTTTTAGCACAACGCCATGTGCGGAACGGATCCGATAATCCGCGACGCTAGCCCAACTCAAACGGTAGTTGGTAAAGGCTCATCAAACCCGCTGAGGGTCGGGTTGCTAATAACCCTAAAGTCAACGCCACACGCTGCTGTCGGGCTTAGTCTTTTTCCGATTGAAGAAGACACCGTGAGTTCGACTCGGGTATTTTATCCCAGCCTAAGAAGGGATAAAGCCAACGCCACACGCCGCTGTCGGCTTAGTCTTTTTCCGATTGAAGAAGACACCGAGTTCGATTCGGGTATTTCGTCCCCGGCCTAAGAAGGGACGAAGTCTACGGCAACACGCTGCTCCCTGCGGTCTCGCCCGTAAAAGAGTATAAAGCCTATGTATTCAATATCATAGCAACAAGTCTAGAAGAGTCTCATTCTTTTAGCACAACGTCATGTGCGGAACGGATCCAGATAATCCGCACGCTAGCCCAATTCAAATGGTAGTTGGTAAAGGCTAATCAAACCCGTTGAGGGCTGAGGGTTTGCCAAAAATCCTATAAGTATTATGGTTAATTATTTCTGACGAAGTAAAAGAATCATAATAAATAGTGAAAGGGATGGATCTTATTCATTTGAAGCAAATATAGAAGGAGCTACAATTATCGAGACAATTGATTCAAGCAAAGTTATGATAATACATCTAAATAAAAATCGTAACGACTGGCCAACAAAGAGAACGTAAAAGTCTCGCAAAGACATCGACTTCATCGGGCGCAATCCAAGAATGTGAAGGAAGCAAGGTCGCCTCTTTGACGGCGCTAATTTTTCCTCCGATCGCCGAACCCGAGCCTTGGCTTCCTTCTCGTTCCTCTTCGTAATCGCGGAATAGCAAATGCGATTCCCGACGACGCTTCTCGAGGACTTGCTTCACGCTCGCTGACATCCCGACTCGTGCACTCACGCTGCGAAATCCTTCAACGCTTCTCCCCTTGAACAGCCCCGATTCTCAGACGCTCGACATGGGTGTGGTACAAGTTTATCTTATCCGCAAGCGCTGCCGCCATATGAGTTCAAAATATGATCTCTTGCTCATTTTCCTCGAAAACGCTCACGAAGCCTTGATCCGAGCTTCACGATGAGTCGATCACCATCGCATGATTCAAAAGGCTAAATCCTCCACACGCAGATGCAAGAGTTAGCCTAGTGAGCTTTGCTCACAACGATTAGCTAGCCGAGGGCCACCAATACCGAATTTCTCCAAGATACTCAATATAAATGGGTAGAAGACCATAAAAGTCGCTTCATCTAACCTCGATAATAGACGCCGCTTCAAACCATTCTCCAACTGAAGGAGACCCATCACGTAACGGAGTCGAACGGCAGATTGGCCCGGCAATCTCGCAATAGGTTGAATCCGGAAGTGGTCCGCCAGAGATTAACTCAACCTCCCCATACTCAAGGGCTCGGAAATCCGGTTTCGCCAAGGTCGTAAGGGAGGCGGTGGATGATGATGGAAGCGATCCCTCAAACTCGCCATCCAAATTATGATAGTAGGCTCAGCCAAGGGTTTCTTGCGAAAGTGTTCGGCCACGTTCGCCTCTATGGAAAAGGCCTTCTCCCTGATGACCTTGAGAATCGAGACTTGACATTGGGAGCCTTCATAGCATCAATACCACAAGAGAACAAAGGGTTAATGATCATTTAGGAGGAATATCTTGAAAAGGAAACGATAAGGCGCAGAACTCTTCTCGAAACCCATGAGATCGAAGTCACGACCTTATAACGGTATGACGATTTTATCCAGATCGACACCGAGAACGATAAATATAGTCGCAAGGAACCAAGCAATATATTCCGCTCTACGTAGTAAGGGTACGGTATGAAATCGCCCCCTAAAGATATCGAGACGGTGATGACCAAGCAAAACCAATCGGTAGCTTCCATCCCCACAAAGGAGAATTTCGCTCTTCCCAATCGCCACAAAGGAGAACGGCTGGTCATAACGAGTAATAACTGAAGCCGATCCTCACGAAGGAGAATCTCGCTCTTCCCAATCACCTACAAAGGAGAACGGCGGGATACAACGATATATAATGAATATGATGACGCCGGGCGCGACCACCGAAAGAAGGAGGCGGCATTCACGCCGCCGCGGCGAAGTTGATCGACTAAACGCTGCGGATCTTCCCGACGACATCGGAACCGCAAAAGAAGACCAATAATACGGTAAGATCAGCAAATAAAGTGTCAAAAGGCTACACAACCGATGCCGAACCCGAAAGCTCGGCTACGGGCTGGGCGCCACACAGATCAGCCAAATAACCAGCGCCAGCGCGCAAGGCAAGGCTCCAGCGCCAGCGACTGAAGGCCAGGCCACCAGCCACCGAGAAAGCTCCAGCGTCTGCGCCAGCCGACCGAAAGGCCAGCGCCAGCGCTCTTAACGCCTCCGCCATTAACGCCCCATCGCGCCCATTGCCGCCGCTTCAAAGACTGATTGGTCGGTGATGTCCTCCTGTTCAAGTCCCCTTCCTTGCATGCACGTAAAAAAAAAAGGGGAAAGAAAAGACGCCGTAAATACTCTTGTGCGCATATCGCTGATTGAAGGAGATGAGACGGGACGAGATGAAAACAAGAGAGAGCAGAGGGGGCCGGCAGAGTCAAGAATAGAGGGGTATGGGTATTTATAACAACTCCTAATGGGCCCAAACCAATTCTAATTAGAACTCTAATCAGCCCCTAATTAGGAGTCCTAATTGGAACCTTATCCCGATGTCAAAATAAGTGCCAAATCAGTCCGCTGATTGGCTCCTACCCTCCGCTATATTTGAAAAGATTTCAAGAATTCCCACAATAACCCTTATGAAGGCCCATCGACGCCAATCAAATCAACCTACTCCAACTAGGATTACAGTATAAGCTGTTTCCTAATTTATCGTAGTTCCTAAGAATATTTTCACAAAAAATATTCTCGTGGATAACTCGACAGACGATGCATGGAAGCGATCCCTCAAACTCGCCATCCCAAATTATGATAGTAGGCTCAGCTTCAAGGGTTTCTTCATGCGAGTGTTCACGCGTTCGCCTCTCTGGAAAAGGCCTTCTCCTGATGACCTTGAGAATCGAGACTTGACATTGGGAGCCTTCAAGTAGACGAATAATCATCGAGCATCCGCCACCACAAGAGAACAAAGGGTTAATGATCATTTAGGAGGAATATCTTGAAAAGGAAACAAGATAAGGCGTAGAACTCTTCTCGAAACCCATGAGATCGAAGTCACGACCTTATAACGGGTAGACGACATCCGACAATAATTCTGAGAACGATAAATATAGTCGCGGAACCAAGCGCAATATATTCCGCTCTACGAGTAAGGGTACGGTATGAAATCGCCCCGCTAAAGATATCGAGACGGTGATGACCAAGCAAAACCAATCTGTAGCTTCCATCCCCACAAAGGAGAATTTCGCTCTTCCCAATCGCCACAAAGGAGAACGAAGCGGGTCATAACGAGTACACAATCAAGGCCGATCCTCACGAAGGAGAATCTCGCTCTTCCCAATCACCTCACAAAGGAGAACGGCGGGATACAACGATATATGTAATGAGAATATGATGACGCCGGGCGACCACCGAAAGAAGGAGGCGCATTCACGCCGCCGGCGAAGTTGATCGACTCGAACGCTGATCTTCCGACGACATCGGAAACCGCAAAGAAGACGAATAGAGTCGATACACAAGTAAGATCAGCAAATAAAGTGTCAAAAGGCTACACAACCGATGCCGAACTCCGACGAAGCGCCAGCGCCAGCGCCAGCGCCAGCGCCAGCGCCAGCGCCAGCGCCAGCGCCAGCGCCAGCGCCAGCGCCAGCGCCAATG
The DNA here is from genome assembly GCA_012295165.1 of Asparagus setaceus. Taxonomy (NCBI): domain Eukaryota; kingdom Viridiplantae; phylum Streptophyta; class Magnoliopsida; order Asparagales; family Asparagaceae; genus Asparagus; species Asparagus setaceus. The sequence continues at coordinate 9,774,654 of CM022708.1, forward strand.
ACCGAAGGCCAGCGCCAGCGCCAGCGCCAGCGCCAGCGCCAGCGCCAGCGCCAGCGCTGCCCAGCGCCAGCACCAGCCAGGCGCTCTGCCAGACGCTACTTCAAGCAACGCCTCGCAATTAATTAACGCCGCTTCATCGCCACAGCCATTGTTACGCTTCAAAGACCGACGGTGGTCGGTGATGTCCTCCTCGCGTTCAAGTCCCCTTCCTTGCATGCACAGAAATAAAAAAAAAGGGGAAAGAAAAGACGTCGTAAAATACTCTTGTGCGTACATCGTTGATTGAAGGAGATGAGACGGCGCGAGACGAGATGAAAACAAGAGAGAGAGAGAGCACAGGGGGCCGGCCTAGGTCAGAAGAATAGGAGGGGTATGGGTATTTATAACAACTCCTAATGGGCCCAAACCAATTCTAATTAGAACTCTAATCAGCCCCTAATTAGGAGTCCTAATTGGAACCTTATCCGGATGTCAAAATAAGTGCCAAATCAGTCCGTTGATTGGCTCCTACCCCCTCCGCTATATTTGAAAAGATTCTGAAGATTTATTCCGCAGAATAACACCTTGCGAAGGCCCATCGACGCCAATCAAACGCGTCGCCCAATCCTACTCCAACTAGGATTACGAGTATAAACTGTTTCCTAATTTATCGAGAAGTTCCCGGAAGAATATTTTCACAAAAAATATTCTCGTGGATAACTCGACAGACGGATTGCATCGGCGCCATTCAACGCGTCGCCTAATCCTACTCCAACTAGGATTACGAGTATAAACTGTTTCCTAATTTATCGAGAAGTTCCCGGAAGAATATTTTCACAAAAAATATTCTCAGGGATAACTCGATTGTACGGATTGCATCGGCGCCATTCAACGCGTCGCCTAATCCTACTCCAACTAGGATTACGAGTATAAACTGTTTCCTAATTTATCGAGAAGTTCCTAAGAATATTTTCACAAAAAATATTCTCGTGGATAACTCGATTGTACGGATTGCATCTACGCCATTCAACGCCGCCTAATCCTACTCCAACTAGGATTACGAGTATAAACCGCTTCCTAATTTATCGAGAAGTTCCTAAGAATATTTTCACAAAAAATATTCTCGTGGATAACTCGATTGTACGGATTGCATCTACGCCATTCAACGCCGCCTAATCCTACTCCAACTAGGATTATGAGTATAAACCGCTTCCCAATTTAACGAAGTTCCCGGAGAATATTACCATGTTCTTAAGGATAACTCGATAATCTTCAATTTCCTCCTGTGGAAAAAGTTAATGAATTCGCCGAGACTTATATGGGCTAACAACGCTTCTACCTTGAAAGAACTCCCCATCAGACAACATTCAAGGCCGTCACCGAGGGCCTACCAAGCAACAATTAAGGACCGAACAAATCCCGTGAAGAATACCTCCCACCGTGGATGAATACACTCCAACGAGGAGTAATACAAGATGACGCCAACCGACGCCGTCGACGAAGGATTCACCGATCAACGGTTCGATCCACGAAGATCGCGACGCCACCAACGCTACACTCACGATTGAAGGCCAAAACCCATATAGTTTGAAGTCAATTAACGCCGTAGTGAAGAATTCCCGATCAATGGAGGAATCTCGATGGTCAATTGGACGACAATTCACCGACACGAGTCAACAACAAATGAACTCAATTAGCTACGCTCGAAATTCCAACAACGGTCAAGCAATAAATGCAAAGATCAGCAACACCCCTGTATCCTACAAAGCACCGGAGAACCCGAGAATTGGAGGAATCAAATACCGAGCCAATCTCAAAAGAAATTTATCTACCGACTTCTCGGTCAAGATCTCGACAACGGCCGACAAAAATGCAAGATCGTAATACCTTCACAATCCTACAAAGCACCGGAAAGACCGAAGGAGTGGAGAGATCAAACGCCAAGGTCATTCACAAGACCCATCACATCGGGGTGAAGGGCTCATCATGTCCAAAGCATCCCGCACTCACCAAAGAATCGAGACCGAGACGCTTTGGAGGGGTATCTCAGAGGCATAAAAATTGCTTGTCAATACCCGAGCAAGACTCGTGAACGGTGGGTTGACAACCGACGATCCATTCGACAAACCGACGCCGCGATAACGCCAAAGCGGTAACGAACTCATGAAGTGGGTCGCCAGGCGCATTTAATCAACGAGGCTACGGTTATGGAATGAATCCAACAAGCAAAGCTTCAACGAGATCGACGGATTCAAACGCCAACGAGATCGATTTGAACATCGACCGATCGCCACTTAAACCGTTGACGGGATGAAACCAATCAAGTGAACCAAGCGGACTCATAACGACAATGACAAGATCGAACGAACGCCGCTGAAAAGTCCAAAACCAAACCAAACCGAGACTAAGCGCTCGCCAAACCCGACACGTGTTTCCACCTTCACGCCTCAGAGTTCCAACCCGTTTCCACCTAGATCGAATTGCGCGGTGGTCCACCACGAATAAAAGTCCCCGCGACAGCAAAGAACCCACGCAAGTGAGGATCCCGTAAAGAGAGATCCTCGTGTTTGTTCACAAAAGGAAGAAGTTGTAATTTTGTTTTCATTGTACGCCTAAAATAAAAGGCATTTCTTTTGTTTTGAATTTTGTTGTAGGCCAACTAAGTCAGAAACAAGTTCAAACGAAAGCAATGAATAACAAGTCTACTTTTACCACAACAATAGAGCCTTGCTCTCTCTCTCTCTCTCTCTCTATCTATATATATATATATATATATATATATATATATATATATATATATATATATATATATATATATATATATATATATATATATATATATATATATATATATATATATATATATATATATAGATAATGGGTATCATATATCATATGAGGGATTCTCATACAATGATAGGCAATCTCCACAAGATAGCATGATGCATTCTTTCTCCTACTTTATTCACTTGGAGATTGTGCCACATCCTCAGATATTATGGGAATCCTCTCATATAAGATATGATACCCATTATTCTCATATATATATATATATATATATATATATATATATATATATATATATATATATATATATATATATATATATATATATATATATATATATATATATATATATATATATATATATATATGGATGTTTTTAATGCTTTGAATCCTTAGAGGTTTTCCAAAATCATGATCGACTTATAATCGGATGTATCATTGAATTGAGACTCTAGATCTGATAGAATATTAATGGAAAGAGATTTTCCTTTAGACATATCTTTTAACCTATATATATATATATATATATATATATATATATATATATATATATATATATATATATATATATATATATATATATATATATATATATATATATATATATATATATATATATGATGTACACAATCTCCACCAAGTATGACAATGATTCTTTCTCCTACTTTATTCACTGGTGGAGATTGTGCCACATCCTCAGATATTAGGAATCCTCTCATATGGCATATGATACCCATTATTCTCATATATATATATATATATATATATATATATATATATATATATATATATATATATATATATATATATATATATATATATATATATATATATATATATATATATATATATATATATATGGATGTTTTTAATGCTTTGAATCCTTAGAGGTTTTCCAAAATCATGATCGACTTATAATCGGATGTATCATTGAATTGAGACTCTAGATCTGATAGAATATTAATGGAAAGAGATTTTCCTTTAGACATATCTTTTAACCTATATATATATATATATATATATATATATATATATATATATATATATATATATATATATATATATATATATATATATATATATATATATATATATATATATATATATATATGATGTACACAATCTCCACCAAGTATGACAATGATTCTTTCTCCTACTTTATTCACTGGTGGAGATTGTGCCACATCCTCAGATATTAGGAATCCTCTCATATGGCATATGATACCCATTATTCTCATATATATATATATATATATATATATATATATATATATATATATATATATATATATATATATATATATATATATATATATATATATATATATATATATATATATATATATATATATATATATATATATATATATGGATGTTTTTAATGCTTTGAATCCTTAGAGGTTTTCCAAAATCATGATCGACTTATAATCGGATGTATCATTGAATTGAGACTCTAGATCTGATAGAATATTAATGGAAAGAGATTTTCCTTTAGACATATCTTTTAACCTTATATATATATATATATATATATATATATATATATATATATATATATATATATATATATATATATATATATAGTTATGATATATAAAATTATTTTTACAAAATGGTTTCAGTTTATGACAAGTGAGCCCCAAACTCGATGTGACTAGCGGGGGCTCACTTGTTATTGAGCATGACCATTTTGCAAAATGGACTGTCTGCCATATACATTTTTTTTCATATATATATATATATATATATATATATATATATATATATATATATATATATATATAGAGAGCAAGGCTCTAGAAACTTAAGTTGATAGGGAATAATATCCACCAACTTTTCTATCCATTGATGTTGCCTTGGGATCCGTGAAAGATATAAAGCCCACTTTGAGATTTGTGTGCATCTTGATTTCACGGATCTCAAGGCAAGATCAATGGATATAAAAGTTGGTGGACACTCCTCCCTATCAACTTAAATTTGTAGGAGCCTTGCTCTCTCTCTCTCTCTCTCTATCTATCTATATATATATATATATATATATATATATATATATATATATATATATATATATATATATATATATATATATATATATATATATATATATATATATATATATATATATCACAATATATGTGTGTGTGTGTACATACATGTATATATATAAAAGCCATAAGATGCAAATAGGTCCTCTTATAAAAGAATGTTTGAACTTTTTATATTTTCCTGAATATGAATAACCAAGTTTAGTTTTAGCTTTTGCAAACCGTTGATTGGAAAGGACCATGTTTATACTTTTAGAACCCAATGAAACTTTTTTCGTGGCCTTTTCCAAATCAATATTTTTGGACTTTAGTTGTTCATTTTAGAAATTATAGTAGTGCACCTAATTTTAAACATTCTTTGCTCGAGGACAACTCACATAAAAGCTCATTTACCCTAGCAACTAATTTTTCAATTTCACTTGAGAAAACAACCTAAAAAAGAAGGAAAAATCAAGAAAAATCAAGAAAATTTGAAAAATTAAAGAAAAAAAAATCAAGAAACAATTATAAAAATCAAGAGAAATCATTTATGTACATACAATTGGTAAGGATTATAGAATTTACCTTTACTTACTCCTTTAAGAAGAGTTTCCAAAACAATTGTTTATGCAATTTGTATCTTTGGAATAAATCTTTGCTTGCATAATGAGACCATCTTCACATGTTTCACTAACTTCCCATCCCTTTCTTCTTCTTGAATAGGGTAAGGAATAGATTTTTATCTTCTAATGTGCCTTGAGCAATCAAAACGGATGTTGCCCTGCTCCTTAGCCTTCATGTATACCTATAGATAAGCAGAAATGTGTGACCTAGGTATCCACATAGGTCCACGTTAGTTAGAAATTGTACCTTTAGGTACCCAAATCTGCTTGACTATTTTAACTCTATATTTCATTCGACAATTCATTAAAACATAACTCATTCTACAATATAAAGTATAAATAGTGGAAGATGCATTTGAGATGAGTGCAAAAAGAGTTAAATTATTTCCTCTTATAAAAGCAGGTTGAAATTTTTTATGTTTTCCTGAATATAAATAACCAAGTTTAGTTTTAGTTTTTGCAAACCGTTGATTGGAAAGGACCATATTTAAACCTTTAGAACCCAATGAAAATTTTTTCACGGCATTTTTCAAATCAATATTTTTGGACTTTAGTCGCTCATTTTCGAAATTATAGTTGTGCACCTACTTTTAAACTTTCTTTGTTCCGAGGACACTCACATAAAAGTTTATTTGCCTTAGCAACTAATTTTTCAATTTCACTTGAGAAAACAACCTAAAAAGAAGGAAAAATCAAGAAAATTTTGAGAAAATTAAAGGAAAAATCAAGAAAAATTAAAAATCAAGAGAAATCATTTATGTACATACAATTGGTAAGGATTATAGAATTTACCTTTACTTACCCCTTTAAGAAGATTTTTCAAAACAATTGTTTATGCAATTTGTATCTTTGGAATAAATCTTTGCTTGCATAATGAGACCATCTTCACATGTTTCACTAACTTCCCATCCCTTTCTTCTTCTTGAATAGGGTAAGGAATAGATTTTTATCTTCTAATGTGCCTTGAGCAATCAAAACGGATGTTGCCTTGTCCTTAGCCTTCATGTATACCTATAGATAAGCAGAAATGTGTGACCTAGGTATCCACATAGGTCCACGTTAGTTAGAAATTGTACCTTTAGGTACCCAAATCGCTTGACTATTTTAACTCTATATTTCATTCGACAATTCATTAAAACATAACTCATTCTACAATATAAAGTATAAATAGTGGAAGATGCATTTGAGATGAGTGCAAAAAGAGTTAAATTATTTCCTCTTATAAAAGCAGTTGAAATTTTTATGTTTTCCTAATATAAATAACCAAGTTTAGTTTTAGTTTTTGCAAACCGTTGATTGGAAAGGACCATATTTAAACCTTTAGAACCCAATGAAAATTTTTTCACGGCATTTTTCAAATCAATATTTTGGACTTTAGTCGCTCATTTTCGAAATTATAGTTGTGCACCTACTTTTAAACTTTCTTTGTTCCGAGGACACCACATAAAAGTTTATTTGCCTTAGCAACTAATTTTTCAATTTCACTTGAGACAAACAACCTAGAAAAGAAGGAAAAATCAAGAAAATTTTGAGAAAATTAAAGGAAAAATCAAGAAAAAATTAAAAAATCAAGAGAAATCATTTATGTGCATATAACTGGTAAGGGTAATAGAATTTACCTTTACTTACCCCTTTAAGAAGATTTTTCAAAACAATTGTTTATGCAAGTTGTATCTTTGCAATAAATCTTTGCTTGCATAATGAGACTATCTTTACATGTTTCAGCAACTTCTCATCCCTTTCTTCTTCTTGAATATGGTAAGGAATAGATTTTTATCTTCTGAATGTGCCTTGAGCAACCAAAACGGATGTTGCCTTGTCCTTAGCCTTCACGTATACCTACAGATAAGCAAAAAGGTGTGACCTAGGTATCCACATTGACTGTTTTAACTCTATATTACATTGGGCAATTCATTAAAACATGACTCATTCTACAATATAAAGTACAAATAGTGGAAGATGCATTTGAGATGAGTACAAAAAGAGTTAAATTATTTCTACTTATAAAAGAAGGTTGAAACTTTTTACCTGAATATGAATAACCAAGTTCAATTTTAGATTTTGCAAAACGTTGATCGGAAAGGACCATGTATATACCTTTAGAACCCAATAAAATTTTTTCACGGCCTTTTCCAAATCAATATTTTTGGACTTTAGTTATTCATTTTCAGAAACTATAGTAGTGCACCTAGTTTTAAACTTTCTTTGTTCTGACGACAACTCACGTAAAAGCTTATTTACCCTAGCAACTAATTTTTCAGTTTCACTTGATTTCTCAATTAGTTGCAAGGATAAATCGAATTCATATCTCTATACATGAAACATTGTATTCATTCAAAAGAGATATTTTCACTTGCATTGTTAGATGTATTTAACTTTAAAGAAAGATTTTAATTTTATCACTCAACAAATTATTATCTTACTTTAAATATAAATTTACCTTTTTAACAACTTTATATTTTTCAGCAAGCTTTTCAAATTGACCCAACATCTCATTACATTTAGAATATAATCATCGTATGTAGGGTATACCTCACTATTGGAGCTCTCATGTTCGGATTCATCCAAGTTACTATCTTTAGCCATGAGACAACAGTGTGCTCTTTTATCATCATCGCTCAAGCTACCCTCCGGCTTATCCCATGTAGTCTCTTTGAAACTTTTTCCCTTCCCTTTATAGTTCTTTTTGTTTAGTGGGCAACTCTTTCTTAAGTGATCGGGTTTCCTGTACCGAAAATAAATTATTTCAGTATCAGAATCACTAGAATTATATTTATTTACCTTATTTATATAGTGATCTCTTTTGCCTTGCAAGAATTTCTGACCATCCTTTGATTTAAGGAAAGATTCATAACCTTTAACACTTTGATCAACATGACTATTTTCATCCTTAGAACTTGAGCTTGACTCTTTCTTCTTCTTGAGTATGGATTTTATAATTGGAAAAATTTTATAATTCTTCAATAGTTGTTACCTCTGGTTCCTAATCCCTAGAAAGGGAACGAAGAATTTTTCTACAAAGCTCTTTGTTGTTGTACTCTTTTCCCAAAGCTTTAGATTTATTCACAATATTCATGAATCGATTGAACATATCCTAAATACTCTCTGAGGCCTTAATGATGTTAAAATTTTCATACTTACTCACAATCATTGTAAGTTTCGCGTCTTTCACTTGTGAAGTTCCCTCGTGTGTAACTTCTAGAGTTTTTCAGATTTCGTACGCAGTAGTATAATTTGAAATATGGTTATTTAATAGTTAAGGAACAATAAAGAACATTTAAAACTTTAGTATTCAAAGAATAAATCTTTTTGTTCTGAGCGGTCTGCTTACTCTAGGTGTGACAACGGTAACCTCTTCTATAACGGTAGTAGGTTCATTATAGCCGTTCTCTACACTACTCTAAACGTCATAATCAGGGGATAGTAAAATGACTCTCATACATGCTTTCCAATAGGTGTAGTTTGTCCCATCGAAAAGTGGGGTCAGTTCACCGCATGTCCCTCAGAAAAAGCCGTTGCGGCGATTAAACTAGACATCTCTATCCTAGGTTGTGAATCCTAAAGATGGGTAAGAAGGCTCTGATACCGCTTATTGGATCTGAGATGCAAGCTTAGAGAGGGGAGGAGGAGGTGAATAGGTTTGCTATAGTTTTTCGCTAAAAACACAGAATATGCAGCAAAAATATATAAAAAATATAATATATATATAAAAATAAAAGCGAATAACCAAACCAAATACAAACCAAGGAACATGCGATATTTTTATATTGGTTCAGCTAACAATCCTATGTTCACTATTCCTTCTCAAGAAGGGGCTTTCTCACTATGACCAGAGTTCATCTGAATCACAACCCAATTCAGAATGTTTACAAAGACCGTACCCTGAAATCTATCTGAAACCAATCGTCTAACCTAATTCCTCATAGATGAGTAAAACCTAGCCCTAGATAATCCCAACCCTCAATTATCACCGGCTTGAGTATGCCATAAAAACAAGATGAAACACAAACTACCAAAATAGTTTAAGCACAAATTGAAAAGACCTTACAGTCATTTTCCTAAGCAAATTGTTCTTCAAAAGATTGAAGCAAAGCAAAGCTTGACAAGGAAATGGTGATGATGTTGAATCTAAGGGCAACTCTTCTCGGTGATACGATCCGAAGATACTAAGTGTGACAAGAAAGAGTTTGACGAGGCTCTGGGTGTTCAAATCACAAATCAAATCTTCTTCACAAATCCTAGAATAAACTCTCTCTTTTAATCTCTCAAAAAGCTCTCCCTTTCTCAAAGCATAGAACCTCCCCAAAATATGATTTCTTCCTATCTTATATAGCCTCTGATAAATAGGAAAAGCGATATTGAAATCATAGTAGAAATTAGAGATGAAAGGAATCAACGAACGGTTGTGATTAACTCTTGAAATATGCCAAAACACGTTGTTACCATCGACGGGCAATCCCGACTATCGATGGTTCCCTAAGCACCATCGATGGTTGCCTGTAAATCATCAATGGTCTAATTTTGAGTTTATGGATATCTCTGATTGTTCACTGTACACCATCGATGGTTCAAGGGATTATCGATGGTTCCTTGTAGTCCATGAATGGTTCGAATTTAACTTTCAGTGATTTCTTCGATAGTTCGCTGCGGACCATCGATGAGCCTTGACCATCGATGGTTCACTATAGACCATCGATGGTTCCAAGGCTTGAATCAACGTATATGCTGATCTTTGCGTCGTTTCGACTTGTAACCTTCGTATACATGTTTTCACCTATACTATATCATCTTTAATAAATATTAGTACTAAATGAGAGTTTGTCATTACTCAAACAAGAGCTATTATACAACCTTTGTCCTAACAGTCTTATTCTAATTTTAGTGGTGTTGTAAATAGTGAATACAAATAAAAGTTAATAAAAATACCTATAAAATATAAAATTCAGTGGTGTACTGTGAGACTTACTGACTATATCCAAACAAATGTCAGTTTAGTTACAAGCACATTCTGGAGAGACTTTGGGTCCTATAGACAAATTCATGTCACGAAATCAGAGTCCCCCACTAACTTCCAACTTATCACCATCAAGCATGCGCATATTTCTTCCTGTCTTCAAATTTAGTGAAGAGATGAGTGAATCCTATTGCTCTACTAGTCAAGAGAGAATCCTATTTTGTATCGATTCTAGAGTTCATTTTCTTGTGGAATCAATAATGAGGTTCACTTTTGTATCAGCAAAATCTTTCAGACTGATTATTATTTATCTTATTGATCTATGGAACCAACGGAGTATTAAAATTATACAAAGCTACCATTTGAAAATTTGTCATAAAGAAATTAGTTAAGGGTGCAAAAGATCTAAACTACTTTATTTATTATGAACATATTGATTCTATAGAGGCAGAAGTATTTAAAATTACCCACCTAACCTCGGGAAAGTATCGTGGGGCGAGATTGACGCCCCTTTGAACTATTGGATCTCCTGGGATGCGAAATTTTCGGATCGGCCGTCCAATAGTTCATATCAGCGTCCTATAGGGACGGCCGTTACACCTTGAACCGTCAGTTATGATATTTAAAATTAAAAATTTATGGAAATTTTATTTGGGTTATAAATTTAACAAGTGTTTCGTGTAAAAGCCCCTAATGTTTAGTGGCAGCTTTGTGAAATTTACTCAAAGATAATAGGGTTAATTGAACATAGACCGTCCATAGTATCATTGTTTTGAACTTACTACTGCTAAAATGGCACATTGATATTCGACAACTTAAATATTTTAGATAATATGGGTATGATACATTCAATTATATAACTAATACTGTTTCTTCGGGGTAATTTATCTGCACTCACCTCCTGCTCATAAAAAGGAATTAACTAGTTCTATTAATCTAATTAGCAATGGATTATCATTAAAATAATAGAGATTTTGATTATCAAATCGACTTCGGACTGGGTACTGTCCATAATAACAATATTAAAACTTGGGAGTAATAAATAATACGGTGTCTCTAGAGGCTTCCCATCCAGCTCATCAGAATCTCAAGTCCCGACGTATCGCCATCCAACAGCATTTACGCTCAGCTCTCCAATTGAAAACTTGTTATCCAATCCTTATAAGTCTCGGTAACCCAAACAAATAAAACGCGTCAGTAGAAAATGAAATAAAACATTTTTTAGAGAAATAAAAAGATTTTTTAGATATTAGTTCCTCAAAACTTAGAAATTGCATATTAGTTTCTCAAATCATATAGGATCTTGCAAACTGATCCCTTTGTAAGTATTTAAGTTAAAAAACCTACCCATGATTTGGTTGACTCCTAATCTAACATCTGCAACCACCAAACTACTACCCTCTCTCTCATGTTTCAAAACCTTATGAAGCTTAACTTTGTGTTAGAGTTTTTTCCCACTGGAGAAGAAGATTTGAAGTTGGTTTGTGTTTTTTAAACTAGTGTTGGGTTTAAACTGATTAAAAAACGGGTTAGGAATATAATAGAGGAGTAAAACGGTCATTTTGCCTCCATCTCTTGATTTGACGGAATATTCCCTTTAAATTGAACATGATTTAACTTGAAGGTGAGTTTTGCAAGACCCTGTAGTATTTGAGGTACTAATATGCAATTTTTAAGATTTGAGGGACTAATCTGCAATTCTTAAAGATGTAAGGGACTATCTAGAAGACCCATAAATAAAATATTTTAACTTGTTTTCCTTGTATCATTTGCAAAGTTTCATAATCCTACAACTATATATTTATCTCTCTAAATTTACAATTTGCAAATTATGCATCTAAAATAGAGTGTACAGACTCTAATTTCCAAAAAAAAGGAACAAATGAAATCTTGAAGCATATTTTTGGATAGAGACTAAAAAAAATCAATTTCCAGTTAGAAGGAAACTGGATGAGTGAATCTAATGAGGTTTTGATGATGAACCAATCAGATGATCATTTATAGTAAGTTTAGGGTACATATTGCCATAAAAGAGTCTACACATTCTTTTTCCCGTCTATATGTCAATGAAAGGGTTAATAAATTATAACTTAAATGGGTTCCTAGGAAATGGGGTGCATTTTATGTTTTGATGCATTTATTAAAGTGCTTGGGAATATGATGATCTCATAAATTTATGGATAACAGATCACTCATAGATAAAAAATTATTTAAAACTTGAGGATAAGTGATTCTAACCAAGAAAACAGCATTAGGGAAAATTACCCAGGAGTCCGTTACGGTGAGAGAAATAGGACAAATTTTCAATTTAGACCCTTTTAAGAATTTATTTTAAATTTCGACCTATTTCAGAGATTTACAAATTCGCCACCACGGCCAAACCTGGTCGAATTTGTAAAGAAGTCCGAAACTTCACGGAAATGAATTCCGTGAAGTTTTATTCAAACTTCACTGAATTCATTTCCGTGAAGTTTTATTCAAACTTCACCGAAATGAATTCGCGGAAGTTTTATATTAAAAACTTCACTGAATTCATTTCCGTGAAGTTTTATTCAAACTTCACCGAAATGAATTCCGTGAAGTTTTTGAAGTTCATTTTCTGACCCGGGCCAGCCTGTTTATCAAACCGGATCGAAAATGACAAATAAAACTCTATAGGGTCGTTTTTTAAAAATAAAACCCAAAAGGGTCTAAATCAAAAATTTGTCCAGAGAATAAATAGAGGATAAAATCATCATAAAGGCTCTCTCTATGCACATAAAAGAGAGGCCATAGTTAGAGAGAGAAAGAGAGAGAAGGGAGAGAGAGAGAGAGTGATCAGATGATGAGGCTGCTTCCACTTGTGATTGTGATAGCCAGCATCTGGGCCTGCAGTGGCGAGAGATTAGTTACTGATCACCAAGAAAACAGAAGGAATCTCCTCTCTAATGGCCTTGCCATCACTCCTCCCATGGGGTAAGTAAAACTATTACTATTATATTATCTTTATCTTGAACTAGAAAAAGAAATAAAAATCTGAAGCTTGTTTCTATCATCAAATGCAGTTGGAACAGTTGGAATCACTTCAATTGCTTCATCAATGAAAAAATCATCAAAGAAACAGGTTGAAAATAAATAAATAAATAAAATAAACTTGGTTATTACATCAAAGCTGTAGATCTTTTTGGAACTATTATTGACAATTGTTTGACTTTTGTTAATAGCTGATGCATTGGTTTCAACGGGGCTTGCGGAGCTTGGATATCGCTATGTTAACATTGGTAACTTCTTTGATTTAGAAAAATGAATTGATTTTGAATGTCAAAATGTAATATTGAGCATGTTTGTTTTATTGATTGATGGAGCATTGATGAAAATTTTGACTTTCTGGATGTTTTCTAGATGATTGCTGGGCTGAGTATAATCGCAGTTCAAAGGTTTGAGATTTTGTCTTGGTTTTTTATTTTTTTCCTTAATAAATGATGTAATCAACAGCTTTTAAGTTAAACTCAATAGAGTCCAAGTACCCTATGCATAATCACTGTAACATAGGTTGAGATTTGTAAAGGATGTCGAGTAATTATCTTTTGAATAATTTGGTCTATTAATCATCAATCTTTGGTTCCAGGGTTATCTATTTCCTCGAAAGTCGACGTTTCCATCAGGGATTAAAGCTCTTGCAGACTATGTCCACAAAAAGGGGCTTAAACTTGGAATTTATTCTGATGCTGGGTATGTAACTCGAGATTATTCTCACCTTTAATTTTTTAATATACTTAATATCGGGTATTAAGATGATATTATGAAAATATAGCTTTATATCTATTGGATTTAAGCTGTTCCGATGCTCCATCTACAGAAAGTTGAGTATTTTTTGGGTAATTTACAGGTATCAAACATGTAGCAAGAAAATGCCAGGGTCACTTGGTTATGAGGAGAAAGATGCTAAAACCTTCGCATCATGGGTAAATTACCATGACAGTTTTCGATTCCGTATACTTTTAGAAGTACATCAGAAAAAAATGTATAAAGAAGTTCTTTGGTTGACAGGGCATTGATTATTTAAAGTATGACAATTGTAACAATGGAAATCTGAAACCAACAATTAGGTAATCTTTCTATTCTCTATGTACAACATGCCTTTCTTAATTTATTGTCCTTTAGTTTCTGATATAATTGAGAGTTGTTAGCTCACTTAGAAAGATTTTATGCTTCCTACCTTAAAATAGGTACCCGATAATGACTCGAGCATTAATGAATACTGGTCGCCCAATCTTTTTCTCTCTATGCGAATGGTATATTGACTTCTCTAACATATGTTTTATTAAAATCTGACTTTTCTTTTGACTAATAGGTTATCTTATTAGACGATCTAGTTCCATATTAATCTAATTTTCTTTATTGTTGTTTAGGGGGGATATGCACCCAGCGCTATGGGGATCAAATTTAGGTAATAGCTGGAGAACAACTAATGACATTAATGATTCATGGGAGAGGTATTAATTACAATCCTTATGAAAACTTCAGAAAAAAATTAGATTATTTGTACAGAAATTTAATCTACCGTTATGATTTGATTTTGATGTTTCTACAGCATGGTCTCGAGAGCAGACCAAAATGAAGTGTATGCTGAGTATGCAAGGCCTGGTGGTTGGAATGGTTAGTTTCTATAATTAATTTAGCAGTTTGGCCTAATGTGTTTCTTTTAGTAGCTAAATCAGTATAAATATATGTAACTACTTTTAATATATTTGTCTATTCTAGACGTTAAATCTGCTTAGTCGTGTCATTTTGCCTGAGACATGATATTTTTTTGGGTAATATGTTACCAGATCCGGATATGCTTGAAGTTGGAAACGGAGGGATGACTAAAGATGAATATATAGTACATTTCAGTATATGGGCAATCTCCAAAGTAATTATACAGTCTCGTGTTGCTCTTATGTTTTTGTTTTTCCTTATATTTCAGCACTGTATTCTGATACTACATATCTTAATTGACTTAGGCTCCCCTTCTTATTGGATGTGATGTACGAAATATGACTAAGGAGACTGTCGAAATACTCACCAACAAAGAGGTTATCGCTGTTAACCAAGGTGTGTGGATCTACTTGAACTCTCTTTTAACAAACTCAGTAAAATATATATATACTTTGAATTTGATAATAAGGAGTTTTGATCTATTGAAACTGGCATACTTTGATACCATATCTAGAACCATTAAGCCACAAGTTTGAACTATTGGGTTAAGAGCATGAATGCCAAGCTAACATTAATCTTGAACACTCCCTGTAGAACCTCAATACTTATGACTTAATCGAGGGAGAAAATCTATTCTAATATTGTCTTGGAAAAACCACATAATGAACTGCTACTTTGTAGGACTCGAGCTGATAATATCAGATTAGAGGATTTGAGAGTTCTCATTGTTGGAGATTGATAAAATAAAATTCAATACCTTACTTTTAGTATTTACTGCCGACAACTGTTAGCAAATACAAAGCAAAATCATCTCAAAGAAAATTAGTATGCAATCACAGAGCAAGAAGACAAGATTTATGTGGTTCGGCAATTTGCCTACATCCACGGGAGAAGAGGGAGAAATCTTTATTAACTTTAAAGAAGATTACAATTCTCACTTTTCTCTTGCAAATTCTCTCAAGAGTACTCTCACTTCTTTTTTTCTCCCTTTAGCTTAGTGCATCTAAAATGAGCTTCTCAAGGGTATTTATAGATTTCTCTCTCCAATTTTGAGTTCATGTAGGATTTCTTCCTTTGACCAATTCTAATCCTTATGGGATTCTTTCTTATGATGCCTTTTACAGATCCTACTCTACATTGAATTCCTTTTTCATGATGCTTTCTAGAATTTTTCAAATCATAGTCATCTTTCAATTGGAATTTGTCTTTCCGTCAAAGTCAAACTTCTAATCCTAATCAAATTAGGATTGTTTCAATGCTAGCCATAATCAACATCTTTTGGACTCAATTAAAGGTCATAAAAATTTCTTTTATTTATAGGGGTGCTAAACCGTATCCGTATCCCAGGAAATATCCGTAACCGTATCCATTAGGATACGGATAAGGTTACTCAAATCTATAACCGATAGGATAGGGTTACAGATATGATTTTGTAGTGAAATATCCGGATCCGTATCCGAAATATCCGAATAAATATTAGTCATATTGTTATGATAGTTTAATCCTTAGATTATGGATTTGAGGTTAATTTTGATGATCAAGATGTTTAATCTTAGCTTTTCAGATATAATAAACATATTAATGAACTCTTTTGTATCACATGAACTATATATTTTTAATACTATCTACTTTTCTCATATCCGTTTTGTATTCGCATGCATATCCGCTTATATGTCCGGAATTATATCCGTATCTGATGAGGACATCTCGACGCCACGGACTTTCGCCGAAGTTTATCGGTAGGAGACGCCACGCTTCAGACTCTACAATGGGTTCCGCGATATGATTTTGATTTGGCAGTGTTTTCAGATTTGGTTAATTAGATTTGAATTTTGAATTTCTGTTTTTATTTGGTAGTTATTTATTTGGTAGGTTTGTGAGAGATTTGATTTTGTAATCTTATATAAACCATGCTGTAATCAGAATCAAGGCAGTGAATGAATAAGAAAAATTGTTTACCTGAATTTGGTGTGAAACCGTAGCCTCTCTTTGGGTGTGAAACCCTAGCCGCCACCACCCCCTCCACCTCGCCGGAGTCCCGCCTCTAGCTACACCTCCGAGCACCGCATGGATCAGCGCAGCTGAGCTCTGTTTTCCCCTTCAAGCTTCATCGCTACAATCAGTTCTCGCCGTGAACTGCTGACCGATTCGCTGGCCTCTGCCGCTCGCCGCTGTTGCCGCAGCTTCCTTGCCGCCACAAGCCGCTGTTATTGCCGTGATCCGTCGTCGCCTCATCCTCTGGTCGATCGGGTTTTGAAGGAATGAATCTGACTTGGTGAACAGATCCAATTTATGTGGGTTTGGTTCAATTGGGCTTGGTTCAATTGGACTTGGTTCAATTGGATTTGGTTCGATTGGGTTTGATTTAATTCGGGTCTAAATTGGACCACCTCCAGAGGCTCCTCTCATCGAACCAGTTCAATCCAACAAAGGTTTAACTTTCTTTCGCTCTAATATTTTCGGAACTACTATTGCGTGCATGTTATTATCAATTTTATTATCAGTTGCGATTATGCTATATGCTGCTTGATTAGTGAGCGAGTGATTATGTTGCCAAGTATATTTACTTATCTAAATATTACAACTTGAACCTTTATTACAAAAACGAATCAATTATATTACAATTTTCTTGAATAATTTACAAAGGCCTCAACTAAGTACATTGCAACTTTGTTTAAAATCATCGGAAGCCCCCACTTCCTCTCGAGTTTCCTGCCTAGATCGATCGTTGATTTGGTGAAGCATTGCTGTTGCTGATCTCCTTACCTGCAATCACATTGTTTCACATCATTTTTGGTATCAGAGCATGGTTCTAGGTTAGGAAAATTTAGACTAGTTTAATTGAGTCTTATTTATAAATTAAAAAAAAGTAGTTACCATTCAGTTCAATTAGCTGTTAGCGCATACCATTCACCTCATTTAGTTGTTAGCGCATGCCCACTCGCACGGGTCTACCATATCGAGTAGGAGAGTCAAGTGAATCATCTAGTGAGTCCAACATGTCAGGCAGTGTAGATTTCGCAATCCTTAAGAAAATCGATGAGCTAGCAGGACAATTAGGTGCCATAGTTCAGGAATGTAGAACTACCCGTGAGGCCCTGACTGAATTTCAAAACGTAACCAATGATGGGTTCGCTAGGCTTAAAGAAGCGCGTGTTACACTGCCGCCGCAAGAACAAGGAAATTGACATGGTCATATCGTTCATCGCCCTCTCCATCAACCCGTGCCTGATCCCGATGCGCAATACCTGAGGAGTATTAAGGTCGAAGCACCAACCTTCGATGGCAAGCTCGACCCGCAAGCTTTCTTGGACTGGCTGAAAAGCATGGATCGCTATTTCGAGTGGTACGCACTGACGGAGCCTCGAAAAGTCAAGTTTGTCGCAATGAAGCTTACCGGACCAGCCTGCCAATATTGGTCCAACCTCGAGATGCTAAGGCATATTAGAGGCGAAGTTACCACCGACGTAGAGATGGCCAACGAACTGAAACGAAAATACCTCCCGCCATCGTTCTATCAGAGATTACTTGACAAGTGGCATCGCCTCACTCAAGGAACCAAATCTGCGAAGGAGTACGTTGCCCAATTTAACGAATTGTTTACGCTGACAAAGACCATCGAGCAAGAGGCACCAATGAAGGTCTTATCAAAGTTTCGAGCTTGATTGAGAAGCTGAATGACACTAGGCAACGTTATTCCACCTATGATAAAGAATTCTATGCGGTGATACAATCTCTTCGACACTGGCGTCACTACTTGTTACCAAAAGAATTCGTCATATATTCTGACCACGAGGCTCTTCGATATATTCACTCTCAAAAGAAGTGAATTCCAGACATGGTCGATGGGTTGAGTTCCTCCAGGACTACACCTATACGATTAAACATAAAGCGGGAGTAGAGAATAAGGCCGCTGATGCACTCAGTCGCTGCATGCATCTTCTTTCCATTATGAGTGCGGAAGTAGTCAGCTTTGAGAAAATCAAAGATCAGTATGAGTCGTGTCCTGATTTTTGTGAAGTTTTCGCTTTGCTGAATGATGGAGTGACCCGTGAAATAGATGGTTTTCTCCCCGGGATGGATATCTTTTCATCTTCGCAAGTTGTGTATTCCCAACACATCTCGAGAGAATTTTTAATTTGGGAACTACATCTTTGGAGGCCTTGCGTGACATTTCGAATAGCAAGACCGCCGAGGCAGCTTGAATATCGCTTCTATTGGCCAAGTATTAAGCGTGACGTTGTTAGGTTAGTGGGTCGATGTCACACCCGCCAACTAGCTAAGCAACGAAAGCAAAATACCGGCTCAGACACTCCTCTCCCCGTCCCAAATTGTCCCCGCAGATGTCAAGATGGATTTCGTGTTAGGGCTTTCAAAGACAATTAGAAAACACGATTCCGTCCTTATTGTTGTGGACCGATTCTCCAAAATGGCCCACTTCATACCGCGGCTCCAAAACCTCGACACTTCTCATGTGGCCAAGCTATATTTTAATGAAGTTGTTAAACCGCACGGACTACCAAAAATAATTGTGTCCGATAGGGATGTTAAGTTTACAAGTTATTTTGGAAAATCCTTTCGCACAAAATGGAAACTAAGCTTCAATTCTCAACGGCCACCCCGCATCGACCGAGGTAGTTAATAGGAGCTTATGTAACCTTTTGAGAATGCTAGTTGGTGAGAATTTTAGGATTAGGATCAACATCCGCCATCACGAATTTGCTTATAATAACTCCGAATAGTTCACGTGCACCGAGGTCGTGTATGGGTATAAGCCTAGGCAACCTATAGATCTTGTCCCCGCCTCCACATCATAGAGTATCCGAAGTCAAGATTCTGATTTGCATCTCGATTCATGATTTGCATAAAGAAATAAGTGAAAAGATTAATGACAAAGAATGCCAACTATAAACCGCGGCAAATCTAAAAAGGAGGTTCAAAGAATTTAGTGTTAGTGATCATGTGATGGTCCTGATACGCCCGAACGGTTTCCTCCGAACTGTTAAAGTTGCATGCACAAAGTGTGGCCTTTCAAAATTCTCAAGAAAATTAATGATAATGCTTATGTTCTTGACCTTCCGAAGGTTTTAATATTGGTTCGACTTTTAATATTGAAGATTTAGTAGAATACAAAGGCCCCATTTGAACCCCGACAACCCATCGGTTGATGAGCCTACCCCGAGCCTATTTCAGAGCTTTCATTTACCACCACTTCCGATATCACCCCATATCTGACACATGACATTGATAGTATTATTGATGATAATATTATTTCCACAAGCAATGGTGGTATCCGTAGGTACTTAGTGCGTTGGAAGGGTCGACTGAGCCTGATGATACTTGGCTCGATCGAGGCTAATTTACGAGGATGGATCCGGATCTTCTTGAGCAAGATGATAGCCGCTCGACTTACACTCGACAGTGGTCGAAGTTCTCTCCTACCGAGGAGAATGATGAGGACATCTCGACGCCACTCGACTTTCGCCGAAGCCATCAAGCATCGAGACGCCACGTTTCACAATGGTCCCCGCGATATGATTTTGATTTGGCAATGTTTTCGATTTGGTTAATTAGATTTGAATTTTGAATTTCTATTTTTATTTGGTAGTTATTTATTTGATAGGTTTGTGAGATTTGATTTTGTAATCTTATATAAACCATGCCGTAATCAAAATCAAGGCAAGGAATGAATAAGAAAAATTATTTACGAATTTGGTGTGAAACCGTAGCCTCTCTTTGGGTGTGAAACCCTAGCCGCCACCATTTCTATTTCGCCACTCCGCCTTTGAGTCTCCGCCTCTAGCTACTTGAGTACGGCCAGAGCACGCCGCAGCCGAGCCCCACCACACCCTTCGCTTCATTGTATCGCTACAATCCAGTTTCGCCGAATCGTCGATTCGATTCGCTGCCGCTTCAAGCACCATTGTTGTAAGCCTTGCCGCTTGCCGTTATCGCTGTTGCTGCTGGATCCGCTGCCGCCTCATCCTCCGTCGACGGTTTTGAAGGAATGAATCGACTTGGTGAACAGATCCAATTTATGTGGGTTTGGTTCAATTGGGCTTGGTTCAATTGGACTTGGTTCAATTGGATTTGGTTCGATTGAGTTTGATTTAATTCGCCCAAATTGACCACCTCCGAGGCTCCTCTCATCGAACCAGCTCAATCCAACGGTTTAACTTTCTTTCGCTCTAATATTTTCGGAACTACTATTGCGTGCATGTTATTATCAATTTTATTATCAGGCGATTGTGCTATATGCTGCTTGATTAGTGAGCGAGTGATTATGTTGCCAAGTATATTTACTTATCTAAATATTACAACTTGAACCTTTATTACAAGAACGAATCAATTATATTACAATTTTCTTGAATAATTTACAAAGGCCTCAACTAAGTACATTGCAACTTTGTTTAAAATCATCTGAAGCCCCCACTTCCTCTCGAGTTTCCTGCCTAGATCGATCGCTGATTTGGTGAAGCATTGCTATTGCTGATCTCCTTACCTGCAATCACATTGTTTCACATCATTTTTGGTATCAGAGCATGGTTCTAGGTTAGGAAAATTTAGACTAGTTTAATTGAGTCTTATTTATAAATTAAAAAGTAGTTACCATTCGGTTCAATTAGTCATAGCGATACCATTCACCTCATTTAGTTGTTAGCATGCCCACCGCATCGGTCTACCATATCGAGTAGGAGAGTCAAGTGAATCATCTAGTGAGTCCAACATGTCAGGCAGTGTAGATTTCGCAATCCTTAAGAAAATCGATGAGCTAGCAGGACAATTAGGTGCCATAGTTCAGGAATGTAGAACTACCCGTGAGGCCCTGACTGAATTTCAAAACGTAACCAATGATGGGTTCGCTAGGCTTAAAGAAGCGCGTGTTACACTGCCGCCGCAAGAACAAGGAAATTGACATGGTCATATCGTTCATCGCCCTCTCCATCAACCCGTGCCTGATCCCGATGCGCAATACCTGAGGAGTATTAAGGTCGAAGCACCAACCTTCGATGGCAAGCTCGACCCGCAAGCTGGATCAATTGAAAAGCATGGATCGCTATTTCGAGTGGTACGCACTGACGGAGCCTCGAAAAGTCAAGTTTGTCGCAATGAAGCTTACCGGACCAGCCTGCCAATATTGGTCCAACCTCGAGATGCTAAGGCATATTAGAGGCGAGTTACCAATTCTGACGTGGCGAGAGATGGCCAACGAACTGAAACAAAAATACCTCCCGCCATCGTTCTATCAGAGATTACTTGACAAGTGGCATCGCCACTCAAGGAACCAACTGCTAAGGAGTACGCTGCCCAATTTAACGAATTGTTTACGCTGATGCAAAGACCATCGAGCAAGAGGCACCAATGAAGGTCTTATCAAAGTTTCGAGCTTGATTGAGAAGTCGAATGACACTAGGCAACGCTATTCCACCTATGATAAAGAATTCTATGCGGTGATACAATCTCTTCGACATCAAGGCCACTACTTGTTACCAAAAGAATTCGTCATATATTCTGACCACGAGGCTCTTCGATATATTCACTCTCAAAAGAAGCTGAATTCCAGACATGGTCGATGGGTTGAGTTCCTCCAGGACTACACCTATAATGATTAAACATAAAGCGGAGTAGAGAATAAGGTCACGATGCACTCGGCCACGATGCATCTTCTTTCCATTATGAGTGCGAAGTAGTCACTTTGAGAAAATCAAAGATCAAGATGAGTCGTGGTCCCGATTTTTGTGAAGTTTTCGCTTTGCTGAATGATGGAGTGACCCGTGAAATAGATGGTTTTCTCCTGAAGGATGGATATCTTTTTCATCTTCGCAAGTTGTGTATTCCCAACACATCTCTGAGAGAATTTTTAATTTGGGAACTACATGCTGGAGGCCTTGCAGGACATTTCGGGAATAGCAAGACTGTCGAGGCAGTTGAATATCGCTTCTATTGGCCAAGTATTAAGCGTGACGTTGTTAGGTTAGTGGGTCGATGTCACACCTGCCAACTAGCTAAGCAACGAAAGCAAAATACCGGTCTGTACACTCCTCTCCCTGTCCCAAATTGTCCCTGGCAGGATGTCAGTATGGATTTCGTGTTAGGGCTTTCAAAGACAATTAGAAAACACGATTCCGTCCTTATTGTTGTGGACCGATTCTCCAAAATGGCCCACTTCATACCGTGCTCCAAAACCTCTGACACTTCTCATGTGGCCAAGCTATATTTTAATGAAGTTGTTAAACTGCACGGACTACCAAAAATAATTGTGTCTGATAGGGATGTTAAGTTTACAAGTTATTTTTGGAAAATCCTTTGGCACAAAATGGAAACTAAGCTTCAATTCTCAACGGCTTTTCACCCCCAGACCGACGATCAGACTGAGGTAGTTAATAGGAGCTTATGTAACCTTTTGAGAATGCTAGTTGGTGAGAATTTTAGGGATTAGGATCAACATCTGCCTACTGCTGAATTTGCTTATAATAACTCCGTGAATAGGTCTACAGGTATCAGTCCAGCTGAGGTCGTGTATGGGTATAAGCCTAGGCAACCTATAGATCTTGTCCCCGTCTCCACATCATAGAGTATCTGAGTCAGCATCTGCATTTGCATCTCGCATTCATGATTTGCATAAAGAAATAAGTGAAAAGATTAATGACAAAGAATGCCAACTATAAACTCAAGGCAAATCTAAAAAGGAGGTTCAAAGAATTTAGTGTTAGTGATCATGTGATGGTCCGGATACGTCCGGAACGGTTTCCTCCGGGAACTGTTAAAAAGTTGCATGCACAAAGTGCAGGGCCTTTCAAAATTCTCAAGAAAATTAATGATAATGCTTATGTTCTTGACCTTCCTGAAGGTTTTAATATTGGTTCGACTTTTAATATTGAAGATTTAGTAGAATACAAAGGCCCCCATTTGAACCCCGACAACCCACTGGTTGATGAGCCTACCCCTGAGCCTATTTCTGAGAGCTTTCATTTACCACCACTTCCCCCGATATCACCCCCATATACAGCACATGACATTGATAGTATTATTGATGATAATATTATTTCCACAAGCAATGGTGGTATCCGTAGGTACTTAGTGCGTTGGAAGGGTCGACCTGAGTCGGATGATACTTGGCTCGATCGAGGCGACTTACAGAGGATGGATCCAGATCTTCTTGAGCAGTATGATAGCCGTTCTGACTTACACTCGACAGGGTCGAGTTCTCTCCTACCTGAGGAGAATGATGAGGACATCTCGACGCGCTCACGGGACTTTCGCCGAGTTTATCAGCGCACGAGACGTCACGTTTCAGCTCTACAGCGGGTCCCCGCGATATGATTTTGATTTGGCAATGTTTTCAGATTTGGTTAATTAGATTTGAATTTTGAATTTCTATTTTTATTTGGTAGTTATTTATTTGATAGGTTTGTGAGAGATTTGATTTTGTAATCTTATATAAACCATGCTGTAATCAAAATCAAGGCAGTGAATGAATAAGAAAAATTATTTACCTGAATTTGGTGTGAAACCGTAGCCTCTCTTTGGGTGTGAAACCCTAGCCGCCGCCACCCCTATTTTTCTCAGCTTCTCGTCGGAGTCCCGCTTCTAGCCACCTCCGATAGCCGGCTGCATAACAAGCCGTAGCCGAGCCCCACCACACCTTCGCTTCTCAATCGATCAGCTCCAGTTCTCGCTGCCGAATCGTTGATCGATTCGCTTCCTGCCGCTCGCACCGTTGCCGCAGCCTTCGCCGCTCATCGCCGTTATCGCCAGCTGGTTGCCGTGGATCCGCCGCCGCTTCATCCTTTGGTCGATCGGGTTTTGAAGGAATGAATCTGACTTGGTGAACAGATCCAATTTATGTGGGTTTGGTTCAATTGGGCTTGGTTCAATTGGACTTGGTTCAATTGGATTTGGTTCGATTGAGTTTGATTTAATTCGGGTCTAAATTGGACCACCTCCAGAGGCTCCTCTCATCGAACCAGTTCAATCCAACGAAGGTTTAACTTTCTTTCGCTCTAATATTTTCGGAACTACTATTGCGTGCATGTTATTATCAATTTTATTATCAGTTGCGATTGTGCTATATGCTGCTTGATTAGTGAGCGAGTGATTATGTTGCCAAGTATATTTACTTATCTAAATATTACAACTTGAACCTTTATTACAAGAACGAATCAATTATATTACAATTTTCTTGAATAATTTACAAAGGCCTCAACTAAGTACATTGCAACTTTGTTTAAAATCATCGGAAGCCCCCACTTCCTCTCGAGTTTCCTGCCTAGATCGATCGCTGATTTGGTGAAGCATTGCTATTGCTGATCTCCTTACCTGCAATCACATTGTTTCACATCATTTTTGGTATCAGAGCATGGTTCTAGGTTAGGAAAATTTAGACTAGTTTAATTGAGTCTTATTTATAAATTAAAAAAAAGTAGTTACCATTCAGTTCAATTAGCTGTTAGCGCATACCATTCACCTCATTTAGTTGTTAGCGCATGCCCACTCGCACGGGTCTACCATATCGAGTAGGAGAGTCAAGTGAATCATCTAGTGAGTCCAACATGTCAGGCAGTGTAGATTTCGCAATCCTTAAGAAAATCGATGAGCTAGCAGACAATTAGGTGCCATAGTTCAGAATGTAGAACTACCCGTGAGGCCTCGGATCAATTTCAAAACGTAACCAATGATCGCTAGCAAGCTGTTACACCGCCGCAAGAACAAGGAAATTGACATGGTCATATCGCTCATCGCCTCTCCATCAACCCGTGCCCGATCCCGGCGCAATACCGAGGAGTATTAAGGTCGGCACCAACCTTCGATGGCAAGCTCGACCAAGCTTTCGACTGGTGAAAAGCATGGATCGCTATTTCGAGTGGTACGCACTGACGGAGCCTCGAAAAGTCAAGTTTGTCGCAATGAAGCTTACCGGACCAGCCTGCCAATATTGGTCCAACCTCGAGATGCTAAGGCATATTAGAGGCGAGTTACCAATTCTGACGTGGCGAGAGATGGCCAACGAACTGAAACGAAAATACCTCCCGCCATCGTTCTATCAGAGATTACTTGACAAGTGGCATCGCCTCACTCAAGGAACCAAATCTGCGAAGGAGTACGTTGCCCAATTTAACGAATTGTTTACGCGATGCAGCACCATCGAGCAAGAGGCACCAATGAAGGTCTTATCAAAGTTTCGAGCTTGATTGAGAAGCTGAATGACACTAGGCAACGTTATTCCACCTATGATAAAGAATTCTATGCGGTGATACAATCTCTTCGACACTGGCGTCACTACTTGTTACCAAAAGAATTCGTCATATATTCTGACCACGAGGCTCTTCGATATATTCACTCTCAAAAGAAGCTGAATTCCAGACATGGTCGATGGGTTGAGTTCCTCCAGGACTACACCTATACGATTAAACATAAAGCGGGAGTAGAGAATAAGGCCGCTGATGCACTCAGTCGCTGCATGCATCTTCTTTCCATTATGAGTGCGGAAGTAGTCAGCTTTGAGAAAATCAAAGATCAGTATGAGTCGTGTCCTGATTTTTGTGAAGTTTTCGCTTTGCTGAATGATGGAGTGACCCGTGAAATAGATGGTTTTCTCCTGAAGGATGGATATCTTTTTCATCTTCGCAAGTTGTGTATTCCCAACACATCTCTGAGAGAATTTTTAATTTGGGAACTACATGCTGGAGGCCTTGCAGGACATTTCGGGAATAGCAAGACTGTCGAGGCAGTTGAATATCGCTTCTATTGGCCAAGTATTAAGCGTGACGTTGTTAGGTTAGTGGGTCGATGTCACACCTGCCAACTAGCTAAGCAACGAAAGCAAAATACCGGTCTGTACACTCCTCTCCCTGTCCCAAATTGTCCCTGGCAGGATGTCAGTATGGATTTCGTGTTAGGGCTTTCAAAGACAATTAGAAAACACGATTCCGTCCTTATTGTTGTGGACCGATTCTCCAAAATGGCCCACTTCATACCGTGCTCCAAAACCTCTGACACTTCTCATGTGGCCAAGCTATATTTTAATGAAGTTGTTAAACCGCACGGACTACCAAAATAATTGTGTCCGATAGGGATGTTAAGTTTACAAGTTATTTTTGGAAAATCCTTTGGCACAAAATGGAAACTAAGCTTCAATTCTCAACGGCTTTTCACCCCCAGACCGACGATCAGACTGAGGTAGTTAATAGGAGCTTATGTAACCTTTTGAGAATGCTAGTTGGTGAGAATTTTAGGGATTAGGATCAACATCCGCCATCACTGAATTTGCTTATAATAACTCCGTGAATAGGTCTACGTGTATCACCCAAATTGAGGTCGTATGGGTATAAGCCTAGGCAACCTATAGATCTTGTCCCCGTCTCCACATCATAGAGTATCTGAGTCAGCATCTGCATTTGCATCTCGCATTCATGATTTGCATAAAGAAATAAGTGAAAAGATTAATGACAGCAATGCCAACTATAAACTGCGTGCAAATCTAAAAAGGAGGTTCAAAGAATTTAGTGTTAGTGATCATGTGATGGTCCGGATACGTCCGGAACGGTTTCCTCCGGGAACTGTTAAAAAGTTGCATGCACAAAGTGCAGGGCCTTTCAAAATTCTCAAGAAAATTAATGATAATGCTTATGTTCTTGACCTTCCTGAAGGTTTTAATATTGGTTCGACTTTTAATATTGAAGATTTAGTAGAATACAAAGGCCCCATTTGAACCCGACAACCCATCGGTTGATGAGCCTACCCCGAGCCTATTTCTCGAGCTTTCATTTACCACCACTTCCCCCGATATCACCCCCATATACAGCACATGACATTGATAGTATTATTGATGATAATATTATTTCCACAAGCAATGGTGGTATCCGTAGGTACTTAGTGCGTTGGAAGGGTCGACCTGAGTCGGATGATACTTGGCTCGATCGAGGCGACTTACAGAGGATGGATCCAGATCTTCTTGAGCAGTATGATAGCCGTTCTGACTTACACTCGACAGGGTCGAGTTCTCTCCTACCTGAGGAGAATGATGAGGACATCTCGACGCCACTGACTTTCGCCGAAGTTTATCAACAAGACGAGACGCCACGCCTACTTCACAGGGTCCCCGCGATATGATTTTGATTTGGCAATGTTTTCAGATTTGGTTAATTAGATTTGAATTTTGAATTTCTATTTTTATTTGGTAGTTATTTATTTGATAGGTTTGTGAGATTTGATTTTGTAATCTTATATAAACCATGCTGTAATCAAAATCAAGGCAGTGAATGAATAAGAAAAATTATTTACGAATTTGGTGTGAAACCGTAGCCTCTCTTTCGTGAAACCCAGCCACCCCCATTTTCCCATTCACGTCGGAGTCCCCGCCTCTAGCCACCTCTCGATAGCCCGCTGCATACCAAGTAGCCGAGCCCCACCACACCCTTCACCACATCGCTACACAGTGCCTCGCCAAGCCAACTGCGACCGATTCGCCGCTTCCCCGCCGCCACCGCTGCCGCAGCTTTGCCGCCGTTGCCATCGCCTGCCATTGCCGTGGATCCGCCGCCGCCCATCCTCGTCGATCGGTTTTGAAGGAATGAATCGACTTGGTGAACAGATCCATTTATGTGGGTTTGGTTCAATTGGGCTTGGTTCAATTGGACTTGGTTCAATTGGATTTGGTTCGATTGAGTTTGATTTAATTCGGTCTAAATTGGACCACCTCGAGGCTCCTCTCATCGAACCGCCTCAATCCAACGAAGGTTTAACTTTCTTTCGCTTCTAATATTTTCTAACTACTATTGCGTGCATGTTATTATCAATTTTATTATCAGTTGCGATTGTGCTATATGCTGCTTGATTAGTGAGCGAGTGATTATGTTGCCAAGTATATTTACTTATCTAAATATTACAACTTGAACCTTTATTACAAGAACGAATCAATTATATTACAATTTTCTTGAATAATTTACAAAGGCCTCAACTAAGTACATTGCAACTTTGTTTAAAATCATCGGAAGCCCCCACTTCCTCTCGAGTTTCCTGCCTAGATCGATCGCTGATTTGGTGAAGCATTGCTATTGCTGATCTCCTTACCTGCAATCACATTGTTTCACATCATTTTTGGTATCAGAGCATGGTTCTAGGTTAGGAAAATTTAGACTAGTTTAATTGAGTCTTATTTATAAATTAAAAAAAAGTAGTTACCATTCAGTTCAATTAGCTGTTAGCGCATACCATTCACCTCATTTAGTTGTTAGCGCATGCCCACTCGCACGGGTCTACCATATCGAGTAGGAGAGTCAAGTGAATCATCTAGTGAGTCCAACATGTCAGGCAGTGTAGATTTCGCAATCCTTAAGAAAATCGATGAGCTAGCAGGACAATTAGGTGCCATAGTTCAGGAATGTAGAACTACCCGTGAGGCCCCGATCAATTTCAAAACGTAACCAATGATGGGTTCGCTAGCTTAAAGAAGCGCTGGTTAATCGCCCGCAAGAACAAGGAAATTGACATGGTCATATCGCTCATCGCCTCTCCATCAACCCGCCTCGATCCCGGCGCAATACCGAGGAGTATTAAGGTCGAAGCACCAACCTTCACGGCAAGCTCGACCCGCAAGCTTTCTTGGACTGGCTGAAAAGCATGGATCGCTATTTCGAGTGGTACGCACTGACGGAGCCTCGAAAAGTCAAGTTTGTCGCAATGAAGCTTACCGGACCAGCCTGCCAATATTGGTCCAACCTCGAGATGCTAAGGCATATTAGAGGCGAAGTTACCACTCGACGCGGGCGAGATGGCCAACGAACTGAAACAAAAATACCTCCCGCCATCGTTCTATCAGAGATTACTTGACAAGTGGCATCGCCTCACTCAAGGAACCAAATCTGCGAAGGAGTACGTTGCCCAATTTAACGAATTGTTTACGCGATGCAGCACCATCGAGCAAGAGGCACCAATGAAGGTCTTATCAAAGTTTCGAGCTTGATTGAGAAGCTGAATGACACTAGGCAACGTTATTCCACCTATGATAAAGAATTCTATGCGGTGATACAATCTCTTCGACACTGGCGTCACTACTTGTTACCAAAAGAATTCGTCATATATTCTGACCACGAGGCTCTTCGATATATTCACTCTCAAAAGAAGCTGAATTCCAGACATGGTCGATGGGTTGAGTTCCTCCAGGACTACACCTATACGATTAAACATAAAGCGGGAGTAGAGAATAAGGCCGCTGATGCACTCAGTCGCGGCATGCATCTTCTTTCCATTATGAGTGCGGAAGTAGTCAGCTTTGAGAAAATCAAAGATCGATGAGTCGTGGTCCCGATTTTTGTGAAGTTTTCGCTTTGCTGAATGATGGAGTGACCCGTGAAATAGATGGTTTTCTCCTGAAGGATGGATATCTTTTTCATCTTCGCAAGTTGTGTATTCCCAACACATCTCTGAGAGAATTTTTAATTTGGGAACTACATGCTGGAGGCCTTGCAGGACATTTCGGGAATAGCAAGACTGTCGAGGCAGTTGAATATCGCTTCTATTGGCCAAGTATTAAGCGTGACGTTGTTAGGTTAGTGGGTCGATGTCACACCTGCCAACTAGCTAAGCAACGAAAGCAAAATACCGGTCTGTACACTCCTCTCCCTGTCCCAAATTGTCCCTGGCAGGATGTCAGTATGGATTTCGTGTTAGGGCTTTCAAAGACAATTAGAAAACACGATTCCGTCCTTATTGTTGTGGACCGATTCTCCAAAATGGCCCACTTCATACCGTGCTCCAAAACCTCTGACACTTCTCATGTGGCCAAGCTATATTTTAATGAAGTTGTTAAACTGCACGGACTACCAAAAATAATTGTGTCTGATAGGGATGTTAAGTTTACAAGTTATTTTTGGAAAATCCTTTGGCACAAAATGGAAACTAAGCTTCAATTCTCAACGGCTTTTCACCCCCAGACCGACGATCAGACTGAGGTAGTTAATAGGAGCTTATGTAACCTTTTGAGAATGCTAGTTGGTGAGAATTTTAGGGATTAGGATCAACATCTGCCTACTGCTGAATTTGCTTATAATAACTCCGTGAATAGGTCTACAGGTATCAGTCCAGCTGAGGTCGTGTATGGGTATAAGCCTAGGCAACCTATAGATCTTGTCCCCGTCTCCACATCATAGAGTATTCGTCAAGATTCCGATTTGCATCTCGCATTCATGATTTGCATAAAGAAATAAGTGAAAAGATTAATGACAGCAATGCCAACTATAAACTGCGTGCAAATCTAAAAAGGAGGTTCAAAGAATTTAGTGTTAGTGATCATGTGATGGTCCGGATACGTCCGGAACGGTTTCCTCCGGGAACTGTTAAAAAGTTGCATGCACAAAGTGCAGGGCCTTTCAAAATTCTCAAGAAAATTAATGATAATGCTTATGTTCTTGACCTTCCTGAAGGTTTTAATATTGGTTCGACTTTTAATATTGAAGATTTAGTAGAATACAAAGGCCCCCATTTGAACCCCGACAACCCACTGGTTGATGAGCCTACCCCTGAGCCTATTTCTGAGAGCTTTCATTTACCACCACTTCCCCCGATATCACCCCCATATACAGCACATGACATTGATAGTATTATTGATGATAATATTATTTCCACAAGCAATGGTGGTATCCGTAGGTACTTAGTGCGTTGGAAGGGTCGACCTGAGTCTGATGATACTTGGCTCGATCGAGGCGACTTACAGAGGATGGATCCAGATCTTCTTGAGCAGTATGATAGCCGCTCGACACTACATTGTGGTCGAAGCTCTCCTACCGAGGAGAATGATGAGGACATCTCGACGCCACCTGACTTTCGCCGAAGTTTATCAGCATCGAGACGCCACGCCACTACAATGGGTCCCCGCGATATGATTTTGATTTGGCAATGTTTTCGATTTGGTTAATTAGATTTGAATTTTGAATTTCTATTTTTATTTGGTAGTTATTTATTTGATAGGTTTGTGAGAGATTTGATTTTGTAATCTTATATAAACCATGCCGTAATCAAAATCAAGGCGTTGAATGAATAAGAAAAATTATTTACCCAATTTGGTGTGAAAGTAGCCTCTCTTTGGGTGTGAAACCCTAGCCGCCACCCCTATTTTCCCGCCACCCTCGCCGTTGAGTCTCCGCTTAGCCACCTCGATAGCTCACAGCATACCGCCGTAGCCGAGCCCCACCACACTTCGCTTCATTGTGAATCGCCCAATCTGTGCTCGCTGCCGAACCGTCGACCGTGATTCGGCCGCCTCGTTGCCGCTGCTTTGTTGTCGTGATCCGGCTGCCGCCTCATCCTTTGGTCGATCGGGTTTTGAAGGAATGAATCTGACTTGGTGAACAGATCCAGTTTATGTGAGTTTGGTTCAATTGGGCTTGGCTCAATTGGACTTGGTTCAATTGGATTTGGTTCGATTGGGTTTGATTTAATTCGGGTCTAAATTGGACCACCTCCAGAGGCTCCTCTCATCGAACCAGTTCAATCCGACGAAGGTTTAACTTTCTTTCGCTCTAATATTTTCGAAACTGCTATTGCGTGCATGTTATTATCAGTTGCGATTGTGCTATATGCTGCTTGATTAGTGAGCGAGTGATTATGTTGCCAAGTATATTTACTTATCTAAATATTACAACTTGAACCTTTATTACAAGAACGAATCAATTATATTACAATTTTCTTGAATAATTTACAAAGGCCTCAACTAAGTACATTGCAACTTTGTTTAAAATCATCGGAAGCCCCCACTTCCTCTCGAGTTTCCTGCCTAGATCGATCGCTGATTTGGTGAAGCATTGCTGTTGCTGATCTCCTTACCTGCAATCACATTGTTTCACATCAGTATCCTTATCCGATTTTAGCGGATATGGATATGAATTTTCCTTACCGAGGTAAATCCGTATCCGAATCCGAGATGGGTAAGCGGATATGGATATGGTAAGTATCATATCCAAGCCGTATCCGGACCGAATGCACCCCTATTTATTTATCTAGCGGAAGTCTTGGAACTTTGAACTTTTCATTCCACAATTTTAATCATAGCATGACTACTAATTGCAATGCAATCACAAATTTTTAACTGAATTATTGCATATGCCTGTTTTTCTTAGAATTCATTACTATTATACATATTAAGACAATTTCTAAACAAAACCTCATGACCTTTGGTGTTATTTCCTGCCGTGCTTGGGAGATGGTGAACAGATCCTCTGGGTGTTCAGGCAAAGAAAGTTCGAATGGAAGGAGACCTTGAGGTAACTCATTTCCTCAAGGGTTAATTGCGCATAGACCCGCTGTAGTATCATTGTTTTGAACTTACTATCACTATAGTTTCATTGTTGCAGATAGACCCACTGCACAAAATTTGTGAGTCTATCTGACGGTAAAAGAGTCAAAAAAATTTAACTCAGGCGGCCTATCCGCAAAATGTAACTACAGGGCTAGTGAGTTTAAAACAGCGGTACTGCAGACTCTACAGGGGATCTATGTGCAATTAACCCTTTCTTCAACACTCTTAGTTATGTCAAACCCTTTCTCTGAGAAAAGAAACCACTGATATATATAACTACTACAGATATGGGCTGGACCTCTCTCTGGATATCGAACTGCTGTCGTCTTACTGAATCGGGCGACAATGGGTGAGCCAAATCCCATTATAGCTAACTGGGATGATTTAGGAATTCCACCTAATATGCTTATGGAGGCAAGGGATCTCTGGAAGGTACTCCATATTTTTTTTATTTTTGTTTCACAACTGAAGCCATTAATTTTTCTTTTGCTTTCCTATTCTAACCCCACCAAGATAAATTGTGAGGAAAAAGGGTAAAAGATCCTGCAATGTAAAGTTTATCCTTTTAAATGTGTAAGTCTTGAAGCAACCACCTTAAAATATGTCCTTTTTATGAAAAAAAATGTGTCATGTTCGACATTTTATGAGCATTGAGAATCTTAACATACATATATTAATTATATATAAAGATGTATGAGCTGTAGTATCTCATTGAGTTTTTTTACCTTTGTTGGAAGAAAATCTGAACTAGCAACTAGCACTTGATTGACTTTGTTTTTTGCCTTGTTAGGTTGTGGTTGTAGTTCCCTCAAAAAAACTTTGTTAAGACTGTTCAGTCGGTAAAACAAACAATTTACAAAAACTTTAGGTGAAATGGTCACATATGTTGAAGAAATTGCACATTATCTGTACATATTGTTGCAATATTAGCACTTTAATGTTATGGATTTTTTCGTCATCTGCAGCATGAAACACTGAAGGAGCCAATTCAGGACAAGCTAACTGTCAATGTCGGGCCTCACTCGTGTAGGATGTTTATCTTAACTCCTATTCTACCAGTTGCCTGATCAATTAAAATCCCCTTGGAGATTATTATTGTTGCAATTGGTTGGTGGTAAATATAGTGATCTTGATGAATACTTCTTGAGTTTGAAATTAAACTGATACCTACATGGTGTATATCCAATAAATTCATGGTTCTGGACCTGTTACTTTCTTTGTTCCTTTTAAAACCTTGTAATTTTTATCTCCCGTGGTGATGGTTACATGAAAGGAGGGGTGGCATGATGTGAATTAAAGGGCTTTGAATCCACAAATATCTTTGACTACTATTTTCTTTCGATTTTCTTACATTATGGCTTGAGTATATTAGACCTAATCTTGTAGACAAATATATGTCAGAATGCAAAAGTCGCATAAATTATTCACAAATTTTGGAGACCTATGTTGCTAAGATGAGTAATTGAGGAGTTTGTGATGGAAGAGGCTAGCTGATATCTCATGGGATTATGATCATTAGATGGGCATCGTGCAAATTTTGTGATTACCCATTTGCCAGCATGTGATTGTTTTCTTGCATATTTGAGGGGAGTGATTGGATTTCTGCAACACAGACCCATACATTATTGGCGAAGGAAAACTATCCAATGGATATGATCCATTGCTAAGGTGGTCTGTTTACATGAGAGCGATTGAATTAGTACTAATCTCTAAGTCTTTTTTATTTTGTATTGATCCCAGAGCTCTAATTTCTTGGCATAACATGTCTCCGGTGGACCTGTTCACGGCACACTTTCTCAATGAGGAACGGCTATCAATTGCGTGAGTAACTTAAATGAGAAATGTTAGATTTGAGATGTAACCTAGAGATGGGTGAAAAGTAAACACAGAATATGCAAAAAAAAAAAAAGCGATCAACAATAATCAAACACAAATAGCAATCAACCAGAAACACACAAGATTTTATACTGGCTCGGATAACAATTCCACGTCCACTCTTCCTTCCTGCAAATGGGCTTCCTCACTATGCAAAGAGTTTTTCTGAATCACAAATCAGATTCAATAGACTTACAAGACCGCACCTTGAAATTTACATGAAACCAATCGTCTGACCTAACTCTCCATCATGAGTAACACATAGCCCTAGCTAGTCCCAACCCTCGATTCAAACAGGCTTGAGTACGCTATAAAAAAAAGTTCAAACCAAAACCAACACAAACAGTTAAAGCTTAGAATATCAGAAAGATCTTACAACCCTTTTGTTAAACAAACAGTCCATCGATGAATATAAGCGTAGCTCGATGAATAGCGGTGTAGAGAATCAATCCTAGGGCAACTCTCCTCGCTGAAATGATCCAAAGATATTGTGCGCGACGAGTGAGAGTTTGTCGAGGCTCCGGAGGTTAAATTCTTCAATGAAATCTCTGACAAATTAAAACCCTAGAACTCTCCTCCCTCTCTCTCTCTCTCTCTCTCGATATTAAGTCCTCATTAGGTTAGAAAAGAGATATCCTAAACTACGTAGAGATTGGAGATAAAAGAAACGACGAACGACTGAGATTAAATCTGAAAATTTTGCAATCATTGTGTTTACCATCTATGGTGACTCTCGACCATCGATGATGTCGAGGCCCCATCGATGGTTGAGAAGCACATTGATGATATGAAAGTGTCTGGAGTAAAAATCATTGATGAGTGTTACTGACCATTGATGGTGAATGCCTGCCATAGATGGTTAGGAGGTTGAAATAAGCTTTTGAGCTGATTTTCATGTTGTTTCGTCTCGTACACTTCTTATACATGTATTTGCCTGTACTATATCATCTCAAACAAGTATTAGTATCAAATAAGAGTTTATTATTACTCCAACAAGAGATATTGTACGGACTACATCCTAACAATCTCCCTTTTGATAATAACAAACTTAAAATTTGAAATACCAAAATACACGATATTTGACATATATAAATAGTAATAATACGCACAAATACACTCTCATGCAAAAATAAATGATATGAAAACTTCCCTACATTCAGCATTCATGAAAATTATAATCAAGCACAGGTATTGTCAAACACCCTCTAAAACAAGACATCGAAAGTGTTTCAAAAATATTTTAAAAAATCAAAAGATGAAACCACCTAGACAAAAACTCATGCAAAATCATCAAATTTCACCAAATTCTCCCCCTTTTATATTATCAAAAGTGGAAAACACACCGATGATTATGCTTTAAACATGAGAAATTCAAATAAAAATTATCTAAAGGTGTAAGGGAGAGAAAGACACACCGATTCACACAAAAATTTGTAGAAAAATAGCACAAAGGATTAAAATCTAATTATAAAATACATGAAAACGAGAGAAATCACATCAAAAAGCACACAAAAAATATTAAATATCAGTGTAAAGTGAATAGAACATATAGTGTAAAGACTTATACTGGTTCATAGGACAAATTCAGGTATATCAAAGTCAATATTGAGCAATAATAAGAGTTGAACTATATCAACCTTAGAGACTAAGAACCAAAGTGTCGTCCTATCAACTCAAGGAAAAAGAACGATTTTGTTTGGCGGGCGATTCGCACTTTCTCTAAATATAACATATATTCAGTACAGGATGACTACCCTTTGAGATATGCACAAACAAATATCATGAGTGTGGTCTTTGACTATCTTTTAGCGAATAAACTCAATTTTTTTATGGATTTTATAAGAGTGTGGATCTTTGATCATCTTCTTACAAATACACTCCTATTGTTTGATTGATATTTGAAACAAATGCTCTT
Organism: Asparagus setaceus; assembly: GCA_012295165.1. Classification (NCBI taxonomy): domain Eukaryota; kingdom Viridiplantae; phylum Streptophyta; class Magnoliopsida; order Asparagales; family Asparagaceae; genus Asparagus; species Asparagus setaceus. The sequence continues at coordinate 9,811,786 of CM022708.1, forward strand.
TAAGCATATAAAGATAAAGGATTGTGCATTAGCCAAGTCAAAATGAACTAAAAACAATTGATGTAATAAAAAATCTATAAACTAAATATAATACTCTCTACCACTATTTCACATCACAAAATATGATAAGTATAGATATAGGTGTGTGAAATATCTCGTAAACAACGTGTCATGTAATTATTTTTGATCATTGTGTGCAAAAATACATAAATCTGATTGAAAACCATATATGTGAACTTGTATGACATAATCAAGCCTATATACCAAAAAATAATATCATCCGAGTCAAACCTGTAAAAGCATATACATAGGCATATTTTTTAAAGAAAAGAAAGAATTTTTTATTTTTATATATAAAAATTGGAAAAATCTAAAAACTTAAAAAGAAAAAGAAAGAAATAAAAAATGTACATACAACATGGGGATTATAGAATATACCTTTACTTTACCGAATATACCTTTACTTACCCTTTTAGAAGATTTCTTTGAAACAATTGTTTATGCAGTTGTGCCTTGCAATAAATTCTTATTTGTATAATGAGACCTTCTTTACATGTATCATCAACTTTCATCCAATTCTTCTTCTTGGTTAGGCTAAAGAACAGATTCTTATCTTCTGAATATGTCTTGATTAACCAAAAATAGATGTTGTCTTGCTCCTTAGCCTTCCTATACACGTACAGAAAAGCAGAAAGGTGTGACCTCGGTATCCACATAGGTCCACGTTAATTAGTAATTGTATTTTTAGGTATCCAAATCTGCTTAACTATTTTAACTTTATATTACATACGACAATTCATTGAAATATGACTCATTCTTCCACATAAAGTATAAATAGTAGAAGATGCATTAGAAATGAATACAAAAGAGTAAAGTTATTGTTCGCGGTAAAAGTCGGGATGATTGTCATTGATTTGAATTTGCTTACAGCTTCTTTGGCCTACAACAAAATTCAAAAGAAATGCCTTTTATTTTAAGGCGTACAATGAAAATCAAAAAAGATTACAACTTTTATCCTTTTGAACAAACACGAGGATCTCTGTTATGTCGGATCCTCGCTTGCGTGGGTTCTTTGCCTGTGCCGGGGACTTTTTGTGTCCGTGGACCACCGCGCAATTCCGATCCAGGTGGAGACCCGGGTTCTGGAACTAAAGATGTGAAGGGGCTCGTTTCACGAAGGAAACGAAGCGCCTGAGGGGATCACACTCACAAAGGAGAGGATCACCTTCGGGGATCACACTCACGAAGGAGAGGATCGTCGGGCGGGTGAGATCTACTAGGAGAAATCCGGCTATCCACGAGATTAAGGCGAAGCTTAATCTAGAGGGTATCTCAGAAGTTCGACCAATTCGCCACCTTCCGCTAGTAGATCGACGCCGATCGAACTTGTGTCTCGGTGTTCGAACCGGCGCCGACCGCCGTGGATCTCGCAAGAATTCCTCGAAAGTCCCGAAATCGTGCTCTCCAAATCCAACCGCCACCTCGAAGAAGACACCCCCTATTTATACGAATGGGGGTGTTGATTCCGGCCAAAGTGGCGAGCTACCTGCCATGGCCGAGGTGCCTCGACAAGTTGGCGAGGTACCTCGACAAGTTGGCGTAGCGCCGCTTTCGCCGTTTTTCCGCCCGTTTAGCCGTTTTCTCGGTCTCGGGTTTAGGCCACGCTATTCGACTCTTGGCCTTCTCGGGACTTAGGTTCCATCGTATTTGGTTCGGGACTAACTTTTGGTTTGTTAGGTTCAGCGGTCACGAGATCCGATCGTCTGTTCAAGTCCGGTTTAAGCCGTGCTTGTGGCGCCGATGGAGTTTCGTCGGGGTTGGCGTCTTAACGATTCGACGTCCGTACCATTCGATGGGTTGTCATTCACCGACTCCCCATCACGAGTTGGTTTAGGGGATCTTTGTAAGTATTTTTCAACGCCTACAAATACCCCCTCCAAAGCGTCTCAGTCTCGATTCTTGATGAGTCTGGGATGCTTTGGACATGATGGTTCCCGGCCTTCAGCCTACCGAGGGTCCCGAAAGATAGCTTCAAGCCTTCGATTCTTTCAGATCATCCAGTTCTTTGTAGGATTTCTGATAAGATCACGGTGCTGCATTTATTGTCTGACCGCTTGTTAAAATCTTGATTCGAAGCCGATGGGTGAGTTTTGTTTGTAACTCGTGTTGGTTGGTTGTTGTTTGACTAACCATCAGACTTTTGGACTTCTCCGTATGTCGGCGAACTCCTTGTTGGCGACACGTTGGTTATACGGAATTTCATAACCCTCAATCGGCTAATTCTTCCATCATCACGTGTGTTGTTGGTTTAACCACAGCGGGAGGATATGATTATCCACCGTGGGAGAAGTTTCTTCGAATCAACACATTATCCGACGCCAACATGACTTTCACTCGCCAAATTATTCCTCTCTTGGAGATTATGGTGGAGGAAATTAAGGGTTACCGAAGTTATCCTTAAGAATATGGGTTTATTCTCCAGAACTCCTCGCTGACAATTTGGAAACAGCTTATACTGTAATCCTAGTTGAGTAGGATTAGGCGACGCTGATCGGCCGATGCCATCGCGATGATCGAAGTTATCCCTAAGAATATTTTTGTGAGAATATTCTTCCGAACTTCTACAAATTAGGAAACAGCTTATACCGTAATCCTAGTTGAGTAGGATTAGGCGACGCTGATCGGCCGATGCCATCGCGATGATCGAAGTTATCCCTAAGAATATTTCTTGTGAGAATATTCTTCCGAACTTCTACAAATTAGGAAACAGCTTATACCGTAATCCTAGTTGAGTAGGATTAGCGACGCCGCTGATCGGCGCCGATGCCATCGCGATGATCGAAGTTATCCCTAAGAATATTTCTTGTGAGAATATTCTTCCGAACTTCTACAAATTAGGAAACAGCTTTATACTGTAATCCTAGTTGGAGTAGGATTAGGCGACGCTGATCGGCCGATGCAATCCGCACGATCGAAGTTATCCCTAAGAATATTTTTGTGAGAATATTCTTCCTGAACTTCTACAAATTAGGAAACAGCTTTATACTGTAATCCTAGTTGAGTAGGATTAGCGACGCTGATCGGCGCCGATGCCATCGCGATGATCGAAGTTATCCCTAAGAATATTTTTGTGAGAATATTCTTCCGAACTTCTACAAATTAGGAAACAGCTTATACCGTAATCCTAGTTGAGTAGGATTAGCGACGCTGATCGGCCGATGCAATCCGCACGATCGAAGTTATCCCTAAGAATATTTCTTGTGAGAATATTCTTCCGAACTTCTACAAATTAGGAAACAGCTTATACCGTAATCCTAGTTGAGTAGGATTAGTCGACGCTGATCGGCGCCGAGGGATTCATGAGGTGTTATCCTGCCGGATAAACCTTCAGAATCTTTCCCAATATAGCGGAGGGAATAGGAGCCAATCAACGGACTAATTTGGCACTATTCTGACATCCGGATAAGGTTCCAATTAGGACTCCTAATTAGGGGCTGATTAGAGTCCTAATTGGAATTGATTTGGGCCCATTAGGAGTTGTTATAAATACCCATGATCATCTCTTTGCCTCTGACCTAGGCCGGCCCCCCCCCTTTGCTCTTTTCCTCTTGTTTTCATCTCGTCTCGCGCCGTCTCATCTCCTTCAATCAACGATGTACGTGCAAGAGTATTTTACGACGTCTTTTCTTTCCCTTTTTTTTTATTTCTGTGCATGCAAGGAAGGGGACTCGAACCGCGAGGAGGAGGGGACATCACCCACCGTCGGTCTTGGTGGCCGGTGGCGGCCTAGGCCAGGCAGCGATAAACGGCGGCAGCGGTAGCGATGAAGCGGCAGCGGCCAGGCGTTAAGGCAGCGTCTGGCGTCTGGCCTTCGGTCGGCTGGCGCTTAGGCCTGGCGCTGGCCTTCGGTCATTGGCGCTGGGCAGCGCTGGCGCTGGCCTTCGGTCAGCGAAGCGCTGAGTTATCTGGGCCAAAATCCGATCGGCGTTGCACTGTGACGGCGAGCTGCGATGGGTCTTCTTTGATGCCTTTTTATCGATTTTCAACTGCATATCTGACTTTATTTGTCTTTGTTCGCAGTTTCCTGATGTCGTCGCGAAGATCTCATGCTCCGAGGGGTCGATCAACTCGCCTGCAGCGTGAATGCACGCCTCCTTTTTTCGGTGGTGCGTCAGCGTTATCATCTTCTCGTGCATATATACGTTGTATCGCCGCTTCGTTCTCCTTCGTGAGGCGAATGGGAAGAGCCGAAATCCTCCTTTGTGGGGATCGACGCTTCAGATTGTGTTTACTCGTTATGACCCCACTTCGCTCTCCTTTGTGAGGCGATTGGGAAGAGCCGAAATTCTCCTTCGTGAGGATTGAGGCTTCAACGATCACCCGTCTCGATATCTTTAACGGGAGCGATTTCATGCCGTACCCTTGCCCTGTGGAACGGGATATATTGCCGCTTTGTTTATGCGACCATATTTATCGTTCTCCGGGTACTCGATACGGATGAAATTGTCATACCCGTTATAAGGTCGTGACTCAATCTCATGGGTTTCTGAGAAGAGTTCTACTTTATGCCGCTTCCTTTTTCAAGATATTCCTCCTAAATGATCTCGTTAACCCTTTGTTCTCTTGTGGTAGGCGGATGTCTGGATGATTATTCGCCTATTTCAAGGCTCCAAATATCAAGTCTCGATTCTTAAGGTCATCCGGGAGAACACCTCTTTCCACCGAGGAAGCGAACCGCAGCGAGGCGAACACCCGCAGGAAGAAACCAACGAAGCCTGAGTCTACCATCATAATTTCGGATGACGAGTTTGAGGGACCGCTTCCATCGTCCGATCCGCCGCCTTCCTTACAGCCTTGGCCGAAACCAGGATTTCCCGACCCTTCGAGTATAGGGCGTGGGTGGAGGCCTCAGGTTAACCTTGACGGACCACTTCCACGGATTCAACCTATCGCCGAGATTGCCTCGGGCCAAAAATCTGTTGTTCCTGATTCCAGCTCTGTGATGGGTCTCCTTCAGCTGTTGGAGAATGGTTTGAAACAGGCGATCTCTATTATCGAGGTTAGATGGGCGACCTTTATGGTCTTCTGCCCATTCATATTGAGTAGCTTGGAGGAAATTCAATGTTGGTGGCCCTCACTAGCTAATCGCTGTGAGCAAAAACTCACCACCGGCTAACTCATGCATCGGTGGAGAGTTTAGCCTTTTTGATTCATGCAATGAGGTGGTGCGACTCATCGGCGAGGCTCGGATCAAGGCTTCGTGAGCAGCGCATTTCGAGGAGAATATCGAGCAAGAGGTTATTTTCGCGAACTCCTATGGCTGGCGTCACTGGCGTCGGATAGATTGGTACCACACCCATGTCAATCGCACAGAATCGACCGCTCAAGGAGAAGACTTTGAAAAGTTTCCGCAGCGTGAGTGTACGGAGTCGAGGTCGCGAGCGTGAGAGGCAAGTCCTCGAGGCGATGCGTCGAACATGCGGTCGCTATCGCCGCTAACTCAAGAGGAACTTGAGAAGGAAGCCAAAGCTCGGGTTCGAGCGAAACAGAGGAAAACTAGTCGCCGTCAAAGCTGACCTCGCTTCCTTCATTGGCGCTGGCCGCGGGCCACGCTCGGCGCCGCTGGCTGGCGCTACTGGCGCTTTGGCCGCGGGGCGCTGAGTTGCTCCTGGCCGCGAACCGACGACGCACTGATTGTGACCGACGAGCTGCGATGGGTCTTCTTTGATGCCTTTTATCGATTTTCAACCGTGATATCTGACTTTATTTGTCTTTGTTCGCAGCTCGATGTCGCCGCTAAGATCTCATGCCCGAGGGTCGATCAACTCGCCGCTAGCCGCGGAATGCACGCCTCCTTTTTCGGTGGTGCGCCGCTATCATCTTCTCGCATATATACGTTGTATCGCCGCTTCGTTCTCCTTCGTGAGGCGAATGGGAAGAGCCGAAATCCTCCTTTGTGGGGATCGACGCTTCAGATTGTGTTTACTCGTTATGACCCCACTTCGCTCTCCTTTGTGAGGCGATTGGGAAGAGCCGAAATTCTCCTTCGCGGAGGATTGAGGCTTCAACGATCACCCGTCTCGATATCTTTAACGGGAGCGATTTCATGCCGTACTCTTGCCCTGTGGAACGGGATATATTGCCGCTTTGTTTATGCGACCATATTTATCGTTCTCCGGGTACTCGATACGGATGAAATTGTCATACCTGCTATAAGGTCGCGGACTCAATCTCATGGGTTTCGAAGAGTTCTACTTTATGCCGCTTCCTTTTTCAAGATATTCCTCCTAAATGATCTGTTAACCCTTTGTTCTCTTGTGGTAGGCGGATGCTCCGATGATTATTCGTCTATTTCGAAGGCTCCAAATATCAAGTCTCGATTCTTAAGGTCATCCGGGAGAACACCTCTTTCCACCGAGGAAGCGAACCGCAATGTAGGCTAACACCCGCAGAAGAAACCAAATAAGCCTCGAGTCTACCATCATAATTTCGATGACGAAGTTTGAGGGACCGCCTATCGTCCGATCCGCCGCTTTCCTTACGTACTTTGGCCGAAACCAGATTTCCAACCCTTCGAGTATAGGGCGGGTGGAGGCCTCGTGTTAACCTTGACGACCACTTCCACGGATTCAACCTATCACGAGATTGCCTCGGCCAAAAATCTGTTGTTCCTGATTCCAGCTCTGTGATGGGTCTCCTTCACCGTTGGAGAATGGTTTGAAACAGCGATCTCTATTATCGAGGTTAGATGGGCTTACCTTTATGGTCTTCGCCCATTCATATTGAGTAGCTTGGAGGAAATTCACGCGGTTGGTGGCCCTCACTAGCTAATCGCTAGAGCAAAACTCACCACCGGCTAACTCATGCATCGTGGTGGAGAGTTTAGCCTTTTTTGATTCATGCAATGAGGTGGTGCGACTCATCGGCGAGGCTCGGATCAAGGCTTCTCGTGAACGCGCATTTCGCGAGAGGAGAATATCAGAGCAAGAGGTTATTTTCGCGAACTCCTATGAGCGGCAGCGTCACTTGCAGCGTCAGATAGATTGGTACCACACCCATGTCAATCGCACAGGAATCAGGACCGTTCAAGGGGAGAAGACTTTGAAAAGTTTCACGCGTGAGTGTACCAGAGTCCAGGGGGTCACTGAACGTGAGAGGCAAGTCCTCGAGGCGATGCGTCGGGAACATGCGGCTGCTATCGCTGCGAACTCTGAAGAGGAACTTGAGAAGGAAGCCAAAGCTCGGGTTCGAGCGAAACAGAGGAAAACTAGTCGGCCAAAGCCGACCTCGCCTTCACATTACTAGATTGCGCCAATAAAGGTCAATACCGACGCAGGCGCCTTTCGTATCGAAGCTGCGGAAGAACTCCACCAGGCTTACAATAGTGAAGTGTCTCAGCTTGAACAGCAAAACCTTTGTCATAGACTTGATGCTTAAACAGTTGTAGTTCCTTCTATATTTGCTTCAAATGAATAAGATCTATTCCCTTCATTGTTTATTATGATTCTTTTACTGGCCGTAAATAATTAACCATAATACTTATAGGATTTTTGGCAAACCCTCACCATCAACGGTTTGATTAGCCTTTACCAACTACCGCTTGAGTTGGGCTAGCGGTGGATTATCCGATCCGCTCAAGACGCGGACGCTGTGCTAAAAGAATGAAACTCTTCTAGACTTGTTGCTATGATATTGAATACATAGGCTTCAGACTTTTACCGCAAGAGACCACCCTAAGCAACGCTGTTACGCTGTAGACTCATCCCTTCTTAGGCTTCGGATGGAATACCCTGAATCAAACTCCTGTCTTCTTCAATCTAAAAGACTAAACCGCAACGCTGCGTGAGGCGCTGGCTTTATCCCTTCTTAGGCTTCGGATAAAATACCCCAAGACGGACCTTGGTGTCTTCTTCAATCGGAGAAAGACTAAACCGCAACGCGGTGAGGCGCTGGCTTTAGGGTTATTGGCCAACCCTCACTCTCAACGGGTTTGATGAGCCTTTACCAACTACCGCTTGAGTTGGGCTAGCGGTAGATTATCTAAACCGCTCTACACACAACGCTGTGCTAAAAGAATGAAACTCTCTTAGACTTCATCGCTACGATGTTGAATACGTGACTTCGCCTTTTTCACTCGAAGACTAACCCGGCGACGCTGCTGTTAGGCCTACTATCCCTCGCTTAGGATTCGGGATCAAATTCCCGTAATCGACTCGTGTCTTCTTCAATCTAAAAGACTAAACCGCAACGCCAGATGAGGCGCTGGCTTTATCCCTTCTTAGGCTTCGGATAAAATACCCCAAGATCTAACCTGGTGTCTTCTTCAATCGGAAAAGACTAAACCGCAACGCTGCGGTGAGGCGCTGGCTTTATCCCTTCTTAGGCTTCGGATAAAATACCCCAAGACGAACCTTGGTGTCTTCTTCAATCGAAAAGACTAAACCGCGAATTAGTGAGAGGGAGGAACTTTATGTTCTATTTCTCGTATCGAAACCAATAGCGGGCCCGGCCAGGAATCGAAAAGACTCGTGACCTTCAGCGACAACCTGGTCTGAAAATCCCACAAGATACCTTCACGGGCTACCTAGAGAAAGATGGAACTAAGAGTGGGATCTCCACCGAGAGTCGAAGAGACTCAGTGACCTTCAGCGACAACCTGGTCTGAAAATCCCACAAGATACCTTCACGGCGCTACCCAAGATGAGATGGAACTAAGAGTGGGATCTCCACCGAGAACCGAAGAGACTCGTGTGACCTTCAAAGGACAACCCGGTCTGAAAATCCCACAAGATACCTTCACCGGCGCTACCTAGGAGAAAGATGGAACTAAGAGTGGGATCTCCACCGAGAACCGAAGAGACTCAGTGACCTTCAGCGACAACCTGGTCTGAAAATCCCTACAAGATACCTTCACCGGCGCTACCCAAGATGAGATGGAACTAAGAGTGGGATCTCCACCGAGAACCGAAGAGACTCGTGACCTTCAGCGACAACCTGGTCTGAAAATCCCTACAAGATACCTTCATGGGCGCTACCCAAGATGAGATGGAACTAAGGGTGGGATCTCCACTCCGAGAACCGAAGAGACTCAGGTGACCTTCAGGCGGACAACCTGGTCTGAACATCCCGGCGCATACCTTCAGTCGGCGCTACCTAAGATGAAAGATGGAACCCTTCCGTTTATAATGAAAGGGATCTTACACTTGGAGAGGAAGAATTTTATATTCTATCTCCGGCGTGAAAGGAATTTTGAGTCGGCCTCTTGTTCATAGACGGAATCAAGAGGGGACTTTGGTAATGTACCAGAAAATTTGTGGACCTACCGTCAAGGCATTTGATCGGTGGGGGAAATTGTGATGAAGGATAAATTTAGGGTTATCCTCATGAAAAGTGGGCGAAACATCCCACGAGGAACTTCCCACCAAAACGGGTTATCCCGAAGGTACTAAGGGTAGTATTTCTTCAGGAACTTCCCATTTATCGGCATTAATTGCCGGTCGCCACTTTGGGTAATTAGGCGATATGCACCATTGGAGTAAACCGTTACTATTACAAACGGACCCTCCCATTTAGGTTCGAATTTACCTTTCTTTTGGAAGTGAGGATTATCGGCCGTCGGCGGCGGACCAAATCTCCTTCTCTAAAGGTTCTCTGTCGAACTTTCTTGTTAAAAGCCCTCGACGTTCTAGCTTGGTAGAACTCAATGCATTGTTGAGCCTCCAGGCGCTTCTCATCTAACATCTCAAGCTCTTCGAGACGCTTCGATGTTGTTCTTCTACCGCCATCTCTCGCGGAAAGGGCGATGCGCGGTGACGGACCGATTTCCAACGGAGAACCGCCACACCCATAAACCGTGGAGTACGGGTCGCCCGGCCTGGCGGCGCATCACAGCGATATGCCCAGTGCTTCTCCAAGTTTATCGCCCCAGCCTCGCTTTGTTATTCTTCACAAGCTTCGGCAAAATTTTGATGATTGTCTTGTTGAACGCTTCCTAATCCATTCGCACCGGATTATAGGCCGCCGACGCAGACGCCTTGTATTTTGAACTTTTCACAAAACCCGATGAAGGAATTGCCGATGAATTGGGGACCGCTTGTCATGCACGACCGTTTGACACCATGTCGATAGATGACATGGTGTTTGATAAACTTGATGACGCGGATTCGCCTTTACTTCTTTTAGCGGATTGCTTCACCACTTGGAGAAGTAGTCTGATCGCTAGAATAAACCGACGCTTTGATCGACGGAGGAAAATGGGACCTACAACGCCCATTCCCCATGTCTCAATGGCCGTGATGTGGTCAAGGATGCAACCGCCAGAGGCCGATGCATATAATTCGCGGAATTTGACACGCATGGCATTTCCGAAGCCGCATCGATCAAGGCCATTAATCATTGTGGGCCAAAAGTAGCCCATTCTCCCGATTCGATCAGAGCTTGGGACCAGCCGGTGCGCACCACATTCACCTTCGTGTGCTTCCTAAAGGACCTCTTCTTTGTTTGAGAGGCATCGAGTAAAGACCATCGCACTCCTACGCATATAGCATCCGGTTTCCGTGGTCAGAAGAATCTTGGAGCTCTTCACGGATTGACTCTCCTTCACGCCTTCCGAAAAATACCATGCAAGACGAGTCGATGATAGGAAAGCCAATCTGGCTCCAATTTGGTTTGGGTTGTATGTACCTCTTTGGTAATTACCCTTCATCTTCTCGCACTCATCATATATTGATAATGAAGAGTCGGTGAGTCCCGACCGTAACCGCTTGCTCGGCTCTGGTTGTGCTAACGACACCGCTAACGCCGCCAGTGCATCCGCATAAGCGTTTTGGAGGCGCGGGATATATTCGATAAAGAACTCTTCGAACGAGCTCGCCATCTCAATAGCTACCTGATGATAAGGAATTAGATCTGGATTTCTGACTTCATAGTCTCCACGGATCTGTTTAACTATCAATTGCGAATCGCCGTACGCTTCGAGATACTTCTACCCCAGCCTCTGGCTGCTTAAGTCCGATAAGTAACGCGTTATATTCGGCTACATTATTGGAGCACGATTCAGTGAGTGAATAAGCACGTGGCATGACATGATTCCCTGGGGAAACTAAGACAACCCCGACTCCGGCGGAAATCTTAGAACATCCGAGGGCACTTGCTACATTAGTAGCTCGAGAAGCTCCGTCAAAGTACAGTCGCCATATTTGTTGGCGCGATGTAGTGTTAACTTCGTGGATTTCATCCGGAAGATCATCATATAGCTCAACTGGGTCCGTTGTCGGGCTGGCATCTTTCCGCCTTTTTCCTTTTAAGGAATCTTTCAGCTTGCTCTCCACGAACCTTCAAGTCCTTCCACGTTATCGATGGTGCTGTACCCATTGCTTCAAGCACATCTATCGATAAGTTGCTGTGGCAGGTTTGGAGGATGAACTCCTCTGCTATTGATCCCGACAGCTCATTGCCTTGTTCCGAACCGCTTGACAAAGATATCCACTTCCCTTTTCTTCGCCGCCAAATCGTCCCGACGATACCTCGTATCGCCATCAAAGAAATTGGTAAGGAAGCTAGACTCCATGTCGCCCCAGCCGAATGCTCCCCGCTTGAGACGGCGGTACCACTCAAGGCAGCCCCACGGCGGTGCTAATGAATGACCGAACCATCGTGGGTTCGCTGCCGTAAATAACTCGAGGTGCGACTTGAAATAAATCATGTCAGCGTCGGGAACCCTTCCACAAACGGTGTGAAGTTTATTAAGTTAAACTTTACCGGTATGGGATTGATTCCCACTCCTAGGATATGGGCAAGGGATGCCGGTTTTTCACTCTCCCGAAAGGAAATCAATGAGTTGATTTTGCTCTCCGTGTCTTTGATCTTCTCGCCTCGAGCAACAACATCTATGTTCCGCCAAGGTTGCGGGTTCGTGAGGGTTATCATCTTCTTGTGCTTCCTCCTCGATCTGAATCGCTATCATCTTCATTGACGCTGATGCTACCGACTGATTCACCTTGATGTTTTGTCAAGGCTTGATCTGTTGGTCATGCATTTCTCTCATCGCCTCGCATGGCCAACTCCATTTCTAACTTGAAATTTTCCCGCTGTTTATTCAACGCTTCGCCTAGCATTTTGGCCACTTGATCTCAGACGATCATAATCGCTTTTGGGGCTCCTTCGCTAGATACAAGATGATCGGGATGCGCATTGCGGAGCCAATATCCGACGATCATCCTCCGCGGTATCCCTCGAAGTTTATCGATTCGACCGCCGGATAGTCCCGACCGCAAACGAAGTTAGCCGCCGCGATAGCGCCGAATAGCCCGTGACGATGGTTCTTTGTCGGTCATATTATTAGTGACCTCGCGCACCATCTTCTGATGCCATCCTTATGAATCGCCTTGACCTAGGTCTTCGCGTTGTCTAAGTTCCGGAAGACCGGTGACCCTTCGAGTTTCTGCTACACTTACACTCGAGAGCACCATTTTGATGAGCTTAGTGCACAAACATGATTGTGACGAAGCCGAGAGCTCTTTCGAGCCTTCTTCGCACTCTCAAGCATCAGAGTATAACTCATCTGCACGAGTGCCGGAGTAACCTTCGCAGGTTGGCACGATCTTCGGTATAACGCCCTCATCGCCGATGAAAACGCCTCCTTCCGAGGATGGTCAATCCATCGGCTTCCGAAGTGACTCGCCTAGACTTTCGCCGATGTGGGCTAAAGTTTCGCGACTTCTGACTTCGATTTTCAATCCGATAGGAGGGGTTGCGTGAATCTTCTTGTCCTTGTTGAGCCGATGCGACCCCCGCATGAGGAGTGACCCGTGATTCTCTCGGAGGACCCGCACGCATCCTTGATAGTCGGTTTGGTGGTGGTGGCGAAGTTGGCTTCGCCACCGATTCGTGATGCACGCTTTGACTTTGAGGCGCCGCCGACTGGACTTTGGCTGGATTTGCAACGTATCCTTCGCTTTAAGTGCCGAGGTGAGGGTGGGCAACCGAGGTTGGGGCACCATTAGACTTGGGCCTCCAAACCCGGGCGTACGCTGGCTTTACCACTTCTTCTTCTTCACCACGGAGCTCGCCGCACTAACGCCGCGGCTTGTGCAAGGAGTGCACGACGCTCCTGATACGCCCCTCGAAAGGTGGAGCGTTCCGCTGACACGGACCCACTCGTTGCTTGACGGCTTGATGGACTGCCGATCCTTTGAGGCCGGAGCCTCTCGCAGAAGTTCGATCTTAGATCCGCTTCATAGCGACCCCATCCACGGATTGCATGGCCTTGGCATGTGCGCCATGCTTTGCCGCTTTGACGGGCTCGCGGAGAGTGCGGGCGCCATTATCATGCTCATCTCGGCCTGTAGTCCGAACTTCAGACGAGGGATTTCGCTGCCGGGCAGCAGGTGTTGGACTCGGCCGCCCGGGCTCTACATCGAGGCCCATCGGTTCTCCTTGCAGCGAGACCTTCTTGGAAACTGATCTCGAAGAGGGTGAGGACAAGTACTCCTCAACTTCTTGGTCAAACTCGAACTCGACCTCTTCCTCCACCGATAGGAATCCGCTGTCGCGCACGACGATCTCCTCCGATTCGAGGCCGGTTCCCACTATGGTCGCCTTTGTTCGCGTAAAGTCGGGATGATTGTCATTGATTTGAATTTGCTTACAGCTTCTTTGGCCTACAACAAAATTCAAAAGAAATGCCTTTATTTTAAGGCGCATAATGAAAATCAAAAAAGATTACAACTTTTATCCTTTGAACAAACACGGGATCTCTCGTATGTCGGATCCTCGCCATGCGGGTTCTTTGCCCGTGTCGGACTTTTGTGTCCGTGGACCACCGCACAATTCGATCCGTGGAGACCCCGGTTCGAACTACAGATGTGAAGGGGCTCGCTTCAAAGGAAACGGTTACCGAGGGGATCTCATCAAGGAGAGGATCACCTTCGGGATCACACTCACGGAGAGGATCACGAGCGGTGAGATCTACTAGGAGAAATCACGCTTATCCCCGAGATTAAGACGGCTTAATCTAGAGGGTATCTCAGAGTTCGACCAATTCGCCACTTCCGCTAGTAGATCGACGCCGACCGAACTTGTGCTCACGGTGTTCGTAACCATGCGCCGATCGCCGTGGATCTCGCAAGAATTCCTCCAAAGTCCCCTCAAACTGCGGTTTCCAAATCCAACCGCCGACCTCGAAGACACCCCCTATTTATACGACCGGGTATAGGGTTTACCACTTGTCGAGCCACCTCGCCCTGGTCGAGGTGGCTCTACCAAAGTGGTCGAGCCACCTCGCCCTGGTCGAGGTGGCTCTACCAAAGTGGTCGAGCCACCCCTACCACTTGTCGAGGTACTCGCCAAGTTTGGCCGAGGCGCCGCTACTGCTTTTTCCGCAAGCTACCGCTTTTTCTCGCTTCTGTTTAGGCCCCGCTTATTCTCGACTTTTGGCCTTCTCCGACTTAGGTTCCATTCAGATTTGGTTCCGGACTAACTTTGGTTTGTTCCGCTCAACGGTCCCGAGATCCGATCGCTCTGCTCAAGTCCGGCGAACCGCTTTGTGACGCCGTGGTTTGCCGTCGGGTTCGCCTTTAACGATTCGACGTCCGCATCATTCGATGGGTTGTCATTCACCGACTTCGCCACGAAGTTGGTTTAGGGATCTTTGTAAGTATTTTTCAACGCCACGCTTATTTTCTTTGATAAAAGAAGGTTGAAACTTTTATGTTTTTCTCAATATGAATAACAAAGTTCGCTTTTAGCTTTTGTAAATTGTTGATCGGAAAGGACCATATTTAATCCTTTAGAACCCAATGAAAAAAATTTTATGGCCTTTTCCAAATCAATATTTTGAACTTTAGTTGTTCTTATTCAAACTATAGTAGTGCACCTAGTTTCAAACTTTCTTTGTTCAAAAGATAGCTTACATAAAACTCATTTACCCTAGCAACTAATAATTCATTTTCACTTGATTTTTCAGTTAGTTGCTTGATAAATCGTAATTCATGTCTTTATACATGAAATATTGTATGCATTCAAAAGAGATATTTTCACTTGCATTGTTAGATGTATTCAATTCTACGTAATTTTTTAATTTTATCACTCAACAATTTGTTATTCTTCTTTAAACTTAAATTCACCTTTTAACAACTTTATATTTTTTAGCAAGTTTTTAAATTGACCCAACATTTCATTATATTTAGAATATAAATCATCTTATGTAGGATATACCTCACTATTGGACCTCTCGTGTTCGGATTCATTCAAATCACTATCTTTAGCCATGAGACAACCATGCTCTCTTTTGTCATCATTGCTCGAGGTACTCTACGACTCGTCCCATGTAGTTACTTTGAAGCTTTTTCCCTTTCCATTATAGTCTTTTTTGTTCAGCGAGCAATCCTTCCTTAATTGACCGGGTTTCCTGCATCGAAAATAAGTTGGTTCAGTATCAAAATCACTAGAATTATATTTATTTACCTTACTTGTGTAGTGATCTCATTTGTCTTTTAGGAATTTCTGACCATCTTTGATTTGAGGAAGCATTCGAAGCCTTTAACAATTTGATCTATATTGTTATCTTTCTCACTCTCAGAACTCAAGCTCAAACCCATGTTTATCTTGACCTTTAATTTTCCTTTTTTTGCTTTCAACGCTAATGACTTCTTCTTGTAGTTATTTTCTGAATCATTTTCTCTTTCCTTCAAATGCACTTCATATGTAAGAAGATTTCCTACAAGAATCTTAAGAGTTAGTTCAGAAAAATTTTACAATTCTTCAATAGCCGTTACCTTTGGTTCCCAATCCCTAGAAAGAGAATGAAGAATTTTTCTCACAAGCTCCTTGTTATAGTATTCTTTTCCCAAAATCTTTGACTTGTTCACAATATTCATGAATCGAGTGAATATATCTTGAATACTCTCGGAAGCCTTCATCTTGAAATTTTCGTACTTACAAGCACTGTAAGTTTCACCTCTTTTACCAATAAAGTTTCTTTGTGTGTAACTTCCAACATATTCTAAATTTCCTGCGCGGTAGTATGATTTATCATACGGTTAAACTCTTCAGGAGTTAAAGAACAATAAAGCTTCTAAATTTCCTCTATAGTCGTATAATTTATCACACGGTTAAACTCTTTAACAGTTAAAGAACAATAAAGACTATTCATAGCTTGTGCATTTAAAGAATAAAGCTTGTCATCACCAGCGGACCATTTATCTCTAGGAGTGACAATGGTGGTCTCAACTACAATGGTCGTAGGTTCACTATACCTAGTCTCAACAATACTCCAAATATTAAAAGGTGGATGTAGGCATCAAAAATTTCTTATCAGTACCCGAGCAAGACTCGTAACGATGGGTTGACAACCGACGATCCATTCGACAAACTGACGCCGCATAACGCGTGAAGCGGGTTGACGAACACATGAAGTGGGTCAGCGAGGCGTACGAATCAACGAGGCTACGTGTTATGGAATGAATCCAACAAGCCGGCTTCAGCCGAGATCGATCGGATTCGAACGCCAACGAGATCGGATTTGAACATCGACCGATCGCCACTTAAACCGCTGACGGATGAAACCAATCAAGTGAACCAAAGGACTTATAACGACAATGACAAGATCGAACGAACGCCGCGAAAAGTCCAAAACCAAACCAAACCAAGGAGCCAAACGGCGCGTCGAAACCCGACATCGCTTGCGTCCGCCAATGGCCGACACCAAAGGTCCGTCGGACACCAAATGGTGTCCCGTAATAAGCCCCCTCCTCCCTCTTGTTTTGCTATAAATAGTGGGGTGCTCAGTTCGTGGGCCGGATTTTTGAGATTGGATTTTCTCGATATTCTTGAGAGAGCCCTCGAGATCCACGAGCCGCCGACGCATCCCGAAAGCACCGCAGCACGCCGATCTACAAACCGCGAGGTGTTTAACTCGGTCGGCTACGATCAGCACGGATTTCTCCTAGTAGATCTCACCCGCCCGCGATCCTCTCCTTCGCGGAGGCGATCCCCGGCGATCCTCTCCTTCGTGAGTGTGATCCTCAGCGCGCCGCTTCTTCGTGGAACGAGCCCTTCACGCCTGTAGTTCCGCAACCCGGTCTCCACTGATCGGAATTGCGCTGTGGTCCACGGACACAAAAGTCCCCGCACAGCAAAGAACCCACGCAGTTTGGGATCCCGACATAACGAGATCCTCGGTTTGTTCAAAAGGATAAAGTTGTAATCTTTTTGATTTTCATTGTACTTTAAAATAAAAGGCATTTTCTTTGAAATTTTGTTGTAGGCCAAAGAAGCCGAAGCAAATTCAAATCAATGACAATCATACCGACTTTACCGCCAACAAGCCGGGCGATTACGCGGGAGCCACCGCCTCGTGATCGAGGTCGCCGCGTACCGCGGATTCCTATCCCTGGAGGAAGAGGTCGAAGTTCGAAGTTCGACCAGAGAAGTTCGAGGAGTACTTGTCCTCACCTCTTCCAGATCCAGCTCGGCCCAAGAAGGTCTCCGCCGCAAGGAGAACCCGATGGGCCTCCAATGGAGAGCTCCAGACGGCGAGTCCAACCTCGCCGCAGTAGCAAGAATCCCTTCGGCTCAAGTCCGTGATGGCGCCGAGATGAACGCCAATGACGCTCAAGACTCTCCGCGAAGCCCGCCAAAGGCGACGCATGAGCATGGCGCCGCAGATATGCCAAGGCCATGCAATCCGTGGATGGGGTCCGCTACGGCGGATCTAAGATCCAGACTTTACGCAGGCTTCAAATTTCGTGATCGACGGCTCCAGCCGCCAACCAACGTGGGTCCGTGGTCAAACGGAACCTTCCACACTTCAGAGCGATCCGAAGCGCCACAAGACTCTATGCAGTGCACGAAGCTTTGGTACAAAGAAGCTCGTGGAATTAAAGAAGGAGGTGGTAAAGAATCCGCCAACATACCACCAGTTTGAGGCCCAAGTCTAACGGTGCCCCAACCCCAGCTTGCCCACGCCTCCGCCTCGGCGCTTAAGCCTAAGACCGCAGGGCGCTGTAAACTCGGCCAAAACCCAAGACCGACGGGCCAAGGTCAAAGGTGCTCGCGACTCAACCGGTGGTGAAGCCAACTCCGCCACCACCACCAAACCAACTATCAAGGATCGCTGGGTCCTCTCAAGGGATCACGGTCACTCCTCATAGGAAGCCGCACTGCCTGTAAAGGACCGAGATTCCCGCGAACCGGATTAAAAATCGGTCCCAGAGTCCCCTCAAACTTCATGCTCACATAAGCGTAAGTCAAGGCGAAGTTACTTTCGGTAGTTTTGGCCATTCTCGAAGGAGACGCCTCGCCTAATGACGACGACGCTATACCCGAGATCATACCAACACACGCGATTGTTCGACACACACACCGACAGCTATACTACCGGTAAGGGTAATGAAAATCTCGGGATTCCCCTAAATTGACGCAATCATGCTTGTGCTCCAAGCTCATCAAGACGGTGCTCTCGAGTGCAATTGCCATCAAGAAGCTCCGTAAAGGGTGTTAGTCTTCCAGACTCACCACGGAGATGCCGACCTAGGTCAAGGTGATTCCGAAAAGGATGACATCCCGAGAGGGTGAGCTGCCGAGGTCACTAATAATATGACCAGAAAGAACCATCATCACGCTATTTCCAACAGACGCAACGCTAACTCGCTTATGGTCCCGACTATCCGGACGCCCGCATAACGATAAACTTCAAGGGGATACCGCGGAGGATGATGCGCCGGATATTGGCTCGAATCGCGATCCGATCATATCAGATCAGCTAAGGAGCCCCTAAGAAACGCTTTATGATCGATAGATCAAGTGGCCAAAATGCTAGATGAAGCTGAATAAACAACGGAAAACTTCAAGTTAGAAATGGAGTTGGCCATGCATCGATGAGAGAAATGCATGACCAACAGATCCAAGCCATGACAAAACATCAAGGTGAATCGAGTCACGATCAACGTCGATGAAGATGATAGCGATTCAGATCAGGAGGAAGCACAAGAAGATGATAACCCTCCTGAACCCCGCAACACCGGGCGGAACATAGATGTTGTTGCTCGTGAAAGCGAAGATCAAAGACTCGAGAGCAAAATCAACTCATTGATTTCCGCCAGGAGGTGAAGAAAACCGGCATCCCTTGCCCATATCCTAGGGAATGGGAATCAATAACATACCCGGTAAGTTTAACTTAATAAACTTCACACCGTTTGACGGGAAGGGTTCCCCGACGCAAAGACTTGATTTATTTCAAGTCGCACTCCTGAGTTATTTCTCGCAACGAACCCCGATGGTTCTATTATTCGCTGGCACCCTTCGGGTCAGCCGAGTGGTACCGCCGCCTCAAGCCGGGAGCATTCACCGGACGACATGGAGTCTAGCTTCCTTACCAATTTCTTTGATGACGATACCGAGGTATCGATCGACATTGCTCGACGAAGCGTAAAGACGGAGAAACCGTGGATATCTTTGTCAAACGGTTCCGAACAAGGCAATGAACCCGGGATCCAATAACAGAGGAGTTCATCCTCCAAACCCGCTACGAACTTATCGATAGATGTGCTTGAAGCAATGGGTACAGCACCATCGATAACGGAAGGACTTGAAGGTTCGTGGAGAGCAAGCCGAAAGATTCCTTAAAAGGAAAAGGCGAAAGAGGCCACCGACAATGAAGTCTGCTGCAATTTTGTCCCACGCTGCAAAGGGAAAGAGCAGCTCTAAGACGGCGGTTAAGCGAACCAAACATTCCAACTCCAACCCCAAAGAAGAGAACGGGCCGCAACAGCACAATCACAAAGGGCAACTGGCCACAGAACAGTATAAGCTTCAACCGCCGATTCCTCAAGTCCTATTCCTTTAGGGACTACGAGATTCTGGCCTCTTCAAATATCTTGTCGAAAAATCAAGATCAAGCCCTCCGATTCTAATCAAGAGGAAGCAATGAGGACTAATGACCCAAAATATCACAGATCACAGTGGCAATTCATCACCCCACTAAACTCGCTTCACTTTAAGGATAAAATCCAGGCTTTAATTGATGTAGGGGTCATCACTATGAAGCCGTCCAAAGAAAAGAAGGTCGGAGCAAATGCGGTATCCATAAGCTTTGGGTCGGTACCGTTGACATGGTTTGAACCTAAATTAGTGGTCAAAGTCGCAGTGAAGACAGTGAACGACGACCTACACAAGCAACGCCAGAAAGGACTTGTATCGTATACAACCCCGAATGGCGAAGTCTTGTGGGTCCACCCAGACCTGCTTGAAGATGAGCAATGGGTAACCTCTTCTTCATTGAAGAAAAAGTCAAAGCGGAAAGGAAAGGTATGCCATGCTACTTCTGCAATTCTGGAGGGAAATGACGAACAGGTGGTAACATTCCAGTTATCCAAAGGAGAACCTAAAGTCCACGCCACCAGGAGCGGACACGAGTACAAGTACAAGTACCCTAAGTCCCCTCGACCATGCCAAGACGCCTCGTGAGTGGGGTACCAACAAATCCCTCACTTGCACGAGAAAGCGCCATGAAAACAGTGGTCGCCAAAGAAGCCACAGCGCCGCAAGAAGTTCACCCGGCGCCTCGATTCAGCCTGATTGAAGAGATAAACCGAACTTCGAACTCTCCATACCGCTTTGATGTAATGGCACACTAATAATATCCCGCAAGCGATCACTCTCACAGTTGTCAGCGTTATCAAAAGAGACGAGAAGCTCTTCAGAAGCCCCGCCGATTCGTGAGGTCTTCCTCACCCGATTCGCCAAGTCCAAGAATCAGCCCAACAATGCAACCTTAAGGCTAAACACTTCCCCGCATCACTTTTACAAAGGAGGATATGCACGGGAATTCCAAGCACGATAGGCCGCTATACTTCACCGTATATTGGCTCTAGTGAAGTTAACCGATCCAAGTCGATCCGGTTCCGCCAGGAGCATCATGCCCCTACCATGTATCATCTTGAATCCTCGCCAAGAAGTCAGGCCGACAGCACAATGATCACGGGTTTAACACCAGCGGTCTCTCGCTTGGTAAAATCCGGATAAAGTGCCAAATGGGGATAAAGTCCAAGTCACCGCTATGTGATTGACGCAGACTTCCTATAATTTCTATCATGGTCGACCTTTGATCCACGGTAATGTTATAGTCCCATCTACTCTTCATCGCTGTCTCAAATATGTAGACACTAATGATGAAGTCAAGACGGTGGTCGCGACAAACAACCGCTTAAGGATGGAGAATTATTTCACCGATTCTCTCCTCTACGGTAATGAGTCCTAAATCAATCATCGCCCAAGGCACGACCGTGAAGAAGCCGATACCGGCCGGCTTGGTTATAGTGGTGGTTTTGTTTTGAACGACATTGTACCCCTTGTAATCAATCTTGACGATGAAGAATCGTCAGATGAACATTGTAATTGGCAAATTGCCGATGAATCAATAAATGACGATTTAGAGTATCCTTTGTCTTTGAATGATGTGATGACAGGTTTATACAACGATCCGGAGTTGCACCTACCAACTCGGTCATATTGCTTTACACAAAAGCAGTTCCGAGACTCCTTTGGGACAACATGCGTCATCCCACGAAGATCAAGTAGTGAGAAAGACTTGGTTTACGGAAAAGGAGATGCAGTTCCAACGCCGAATCATTTCTTTGAAGAAGATGAGGATGATAATGGGCCTATCCTCCACACATTCAGATATAGTCCAGAGACACTGGGTATCATGAAGAAATGGGGGTACAACTTGACACAAGGGGAAGGTCTATGTTTTGGGCGAGGCCCTCGAGTCCCTCCTAAAGCGGCATATGTCCCAAGAGGGAAGCCGGATAATTACTACGCATTTAGAAGGGAATTGGGATACGAATCCTCCTCAGAAGATGAATGCTCATGGCTGATTGATAATAATCCACCCGATGAGGGAGACGGACATTCGTCTGATTCTTCGGCTTGGGATTCCGACACCAGCCTCGGAGAAGCCTTCAAGGCTTTGATGTCAAATATGGCTACGGTCGATCCTGCTACTGTTGAGAGTGATGAAGACATGCCAACATGGGAAGACCCATGGATCCATCAACTCAAAGAACAGTTTGGGGATAGATTCAACAAAGAGAGCCCCCACTAAGGACGCAGGTAGTCCAAAGTTAATATGAGTGATGAAGAACATCCCAAGCTCATAAACATCGCAATACTCTTCCCCTAAGAAAAGGAAGAGTTAATTGCCTTGATCAGGAGTATATCGACGATTCACCGAGTTACGAGGACATGCCGCTCGACTTAATGTGGCGACACATCGCCAACATCAAGATGGATGTCAAACCCGCCAAGCAACAAAGAAAGACGGTTTCGTCCGCAAATATTGCAAGCGATCGTTGACGAAGTGAAGAAACTCATAGAATCGGGATTCATCGAGGAAATTCAACATCCGGATTGGGTGGCGAATATGTTCGCGGGGAAAGTTGGTTTGTTATTCATTGCTCGTTTGAACTTGTTTATAGCTTCGTTGGCCTACAACAAAATTCAAAACAAAAGAAATGCCTTTTTATTTTAAAGGCACAATGAAAACAAAAATTACAACTTCTTCCTTTTGTGAACAAACACGGGATCTCTATTTTACTGGTATCCTCGCTATGGGTTCTTTGCCCGTACGGGACTTTTGTTCGTCCGCGGACTACCGCGCAATTCGCATCCGTGGAAACCTGTGTTCTCGAACTACAGACGCAGGCTCGCTTCATGAAGGAAACGACGCGACCAGGGGATCACACTCACGGCGAGAGGATCGCTTCGGGATCGTGACTCAATGGCGAGAGGATCACGAGCGGTGAGATCTACTAGAGAAATCACAGCTTATTCTCAGCTCAATTCGAAGTTCGCTTACTCGCGGTTCGTGATCTGACGGCTCGCCGGTGCTCGAACTCAAGGCCGACGCTCGTGGATCTCGCAGGGCTCTCTCAAGAATATCGTAGTAAATCCAACTCCAAAAATCCCACTGCGAGGGTTCCAGCACCCCCAACTATTTATAGGAAAACAATAGAGGGGTTTTTCGCCGCCGGACACATTGGTGTCCGTTTGGCCGACATTCAATGGTGTCCGGTTTTGGCCTGACACCAAATGGTGTCCGTTTCGCCTGACGCCGCTTTGGCTTCGGTTTGGTTTTCGACTTTTCTCGCGGACGCTCGCTCCACTCTTGTCGCCGCCGCTCTAAGTCCATGCTTGGTTCTCTTGATCGGTTTCATCCCGGCCAACTTAAGTGACGACGGTCAATATTCAAACTGATTCGCCGACGCTCGAACCGATCGATTCTTTAAAGCTTCGCTTGTTGATTCATTCCATAACACGTAGCCCGTTGATTCGCACGCTGCTGTCGGACCCACTTTGTGTGTTCGCCAATTTGCTTTATGCGGCCGGGTTTTGTCGAATGGGTTGTTGGTTGTTAACCCACCGCCACGAAGTCTTGCTCGTATTGACAAGCAATTTTTATGCCTACAGATACTCTCCAAAGCGCCTGGCCTCGATTCTTTGGCGAAGTCCGATGCTTTGACATGATGAGCCCTTCACCCTTCGGACGGGCGTGATGGGTCTTGTGAATGACTTGGCGCTTGATCTCCACCCTTTCAGCCTTTCCAAGGCTTTGTAGGATTAATTGCTGCATACTTACATCGCATTTTTGTCCGACCGCGTCGTGATCTTGACCGTAAGTCGGTAGATAAATTTCTTTTGAGATTGGCTCCAGATTTGATTCCTCCACCTCTCGTGTTCTCCGCTTTGTAGGATACCGTGTTGTGTGTCGCATTTATTGCTTGACCGTTGTTGGAATTTCGAACCGAGCTAATTGAGTTCATTTGTTATTGACTCGCGGTCGTGAATTGTCGCCCAATTGACCATCGTGATCTCCTCCGCTGATCGGGGAATTCTTCACTACTTAAGCTAATTGACTTCAAACTATATGGGTTTTGGCCTTCAATCGGCGAAATGTAACGGGCGCGGCGATCTACGTGGATCCCAACCGCTGATCGGTGAATCCTTTCGCCGACGACGCTATTGCGCCGCCATCAGATACTTCCCTTGGAGTGTATTCATCCACGGTGGGAGGTATTCTTCTCCGATTTGTTCCACCTTAGTTGTTGCTTGGTAGGCCTCGCTGCATGACGCATCTAATCGGCACCGCATACGCTGGGGTTCTTTCAAGGTAGAGCGCTGTTCGGCGCTCATATAAGTCTCTTGCTAATTCATTAACTTTTTCCACAGCCGAGGAAATTGAAGATTATTGAGTTATCCTTAAGAACATGGTAATATTCTCCAGAACTTCTCGCTAAATTGGGAAGCGGTTTATACTCATAATCCTAGTTGAGTAGGATTTGACGACGCTGATTAGCCGATGCAACCCAATCCAGTTATCCCCGAATATTTTTGTGAAAATATTCTTCCGAACTTCGATAAATTAGGAAACAGCTTATACTCATAATCCTAGTTGTAGGTAGGATTAGCGACGCTGATTGGCGCCATGTAATCCGCATAATCGAAGTTATCCCCGAATATTTTTGTGAAAATATTCTTCCTGAACTTCTCGATAAATTAGGAAACAGCTTATACTCATAATCCTAGTTGAGTAGGATTAGGCTAATGCCATTGATTGGCGCCGATGTAATCCGCATAATCGAAGTTATCCCTAGAATATTTTTGTGAAAATATTCTTCCGAACTTCTATAAATTAGGAAACAGCTTTATACCGTAATCCTAGTTGGAGTAGGATTAGCGACGCTGATTGGCCGATGCAACTGCATAATCGAAGTTATCCCCGAGAATATTTTTGTGAAAATATTCTTCCGAACTTCATAAATTAGGAAACAGCTTTATACTGTAATCCTAGTTGAGTAGGATTAGGCGACGCTGATTGGCCGATGCAACCGCATTATCGAAGTTATCCCCAGAATATTTTTGTGAAAATATTCTTCCGGAACTTCTCGACAAATTAGAAACAGCTTATACCTGAATCCTAGTTGAGTAGGATTAGGCGACGCTGCTGATGAAGGCCGATGGCCTCGCGAAGGTGTTATTCTCACAAATAAATCTTCGTAATCTTTCCAAATATAGCGGAGGGGGTAGGAGCCAATCAACGGACTGATTTGGCACTTATTTTGACATCCGATAAGGTTCCAATTATGACTCCTAATTAGGCTGATTAGAGTTCTAATTAGAATTGGTTTGGGCCCATTAGAGTTGTTATAAATACCCATACCCTCCTATTCTTCCTGACCTAGGCCGCCCCCCCGTGCTCTCTCTTGTTTTCATCTCACTTCTCACTGCCTTATCTTCTCTCGATCAACAAGGTATGCACACGAGTTTTACAAGATCTTTTTCATCTTTTTCCTCTCTTTTTTTTGTTGGCGATGCGCATGCAGGGAGGAGAGGATATAGACTGTATGCCGGCGACGCGGAGCGGGCCGGCGACGGCTAACGCCAGCGCCGGCTCGGTGGCGCCGAGCTCGGCGCTGGCGCTTGCCGCTGCCGAAGGCCAGTCATTGGCGCCGGTTAGCGACCGAAGCCTCGTCATTGGCGCTCGTCGCGCCGAAGGCTGGTGCCGGCCGGCTTGTTGTTCGGCCAGATGTACGACTACGCCGTCTGGTGCCTTGCCGCGGGCCAATGAGCCGCGACTGACCAAACGGGAGCTCCTGCTATACTTGCTGATCTTTTAGCCATGTATTTGATTTTCGCCGTTGTTTTTGCAAATTTTCATGTCGCCGAAGATCATCACGCTACCCGAGGAGCCGACCGCCTACCTCCGCCTCGCGGATGACGCGCCACCATCATTCGCCGGTGAGGTTTTCATGTTAAATTGCTCATTCACAACTTGTATTTGTAAATTGCACGGCCTTGATTCCTCCTTCGTGGAACGACGCCATATAGCCTCGATTTCTCCTTCTTCGTGGAGAATCGACGCAGCATTTCTTGATTCCTCCTTCAGAACGACGCCATATAGCCTCGATTTCTCCTTCGGAAAATCGAATTCCGCGCGACGATGGGGAGCGACGGCATTTCACGCATTAGACGGATAGGATGCATCGCCATTTTATGTGACGGGTATATTATCCATATCTATAGTGTGTTCGATTGATTCTTCCATTATAATGTCAGTGACTCTATCTCACGAATCTCGTGGAGATGAGTTCAACGCCTTATATATATATGTTTGCCGGGTTCTCACTCATTCCTATTTCATCTTTTTCAGTTGAGTATCCCTCCTCCTTCGCATGCGCTGATCTGACGCCGTGGTGACCAATTCTCCTCCTCCGATGACCCCACTATTCTTATTTCGCTTTAGACCGGATACTCACGGAGGTGACCCAGCTTGGTACTTGGGAGGTCCTCGTGGTGTTGAGGTCACGATGACTCGACGCCACTCGAGAAGATTACGGGTTCTTCTCAGCCTTTGGGCAAGACGGACTATTTATTTGAGATCTGCCGAGGACCCGATAACGACTTTCATTGAGAGTGAGCAATGGCGCACAAGGATGATGGTGGATTCTTATATCTCCCTTTGGTTCCTCGGCACCGCTTGTTTAACTGAAGTTACGCCATCGTATGCCGCACGGAAAATGTCGGGTGCCCATGAGCCGCGGATAAAGATTCATTAGCGGTTTATCACCCATCGCTTGGTTCCCCGCTCACTCGAGGTCGGGTTATTGACCGCACTCGGTATATTGGGATCGATTCTCCGCCGGACGCAGCATTTCATCATCGGGTCGATTTTGAAGAATCGCTTTGCCCCGTTGGGACGGGAGATGCCGATCCGTCATAGATTCTTCTACCGGGTTCATTCCGCAGATAAGCTTTGGACGGCTCGACTCGTCACGTTTCTACCGATGGGGCTGTAGGACCTTCGCGGCTCGTGGGTTTATATGTCCGCAGTCAGGCCACCATGTATGTTCTCATCAGCACCAACCACTTTTCGCTTTATCGAGCTTTATGATCCCGACTAACACATTCTTAACCGTGCATGGCGAACTTGGATTGGCTTTGCACGAGATGCACCGTCTGGTTTACCTATGGGAAGGATGCTCTATCGAATATTTCCTTCTCGCCAAGAATTGGTCGATCAAGGCTACTCGCCTCGAGCTATGACACTGCGGGACCTCACTATTATCACATTGCTCTAGCAATGAGGAGCCACAAGAAGAGGAAGTCGATTATAAGCTCCAAAATGCCACATTATTTGTTCAAACATCCGGAGGACGATTCTGATGAGCGTGATTTGTGAGCGGCTTCTTCTACCCTTCGAGGTTAATGCTGATCGAAAAGTCCGGGCTAAGTCTTATACCTCGAGTAGCACAGAGTACGGTTTTCCAAAGGACCAAATTCTCGACCTTCTTATGGCATGCAAGAAAACGATCCGCCGATGACTCTCTTTAGCCGGCTTTATCGCCATCCGGGTTAAAGAAATGTGTGATGCCGCGGTCACCTAGCGACGCTTTGCCGTTAGAGGTACTCTCTATCATGCAGCCTACCGCCTCATAAGAAGGAGCCGCTCTTCTTCCAAAGATGGTGGCTAACATTCATCGGACTTCACAATAGCCATCGCCTTTACTCGTGAGGAAAACAAACCGCCGTGAGATTCCTCATGTCAAAGTGGAACCGCCAGACACCTACTTGATGGCTTGGTTCGCCCTTCATCGACCCGATATGATGACCACACCGGTTTGTGATCCGTCCGTCTCCTTTATCCAATCTTTGGAGAAATGTAATGGTAGGGCGCGGGATTTTAGCGGTACGGAAGGCGAAATCCACAAGGGTTGGGTCTTCAGAGGTGTTTTCCTGCCTCCTGGCCAAGACGGGAGGCCTTGATTGATGAGGAGAGACACAAAATGAACCGGACTTTTACTTGACGCTATCGCTTTAATTGGTCAATTCAACATCCCGACTCGGGTTATCTTATTTCTGTGAGTGAGAAACGAGTGCTACATTGAGCCTTATTTCCTTCTCGTTACCGGCCGGGCCTGTTACCACCAGCTTTACGCTGGGAACCCGGACCGAGCTCCTGACCGCAGCCGTTTGATCGATGGTGTCCTAAGGCATTTGGAGTATAGGGTTGTACCGACGCTAAATTTAGCCTCCTGTGTACCGATCGCCTTGAGTCGACATATTTATACCGCAGCTGGCTTTTGGCCACAAATAACTCGCTCCTCGTGGAAGTCCCTTTGACGAACAAGGTCGAGGAGGCTTCCCGGCCGACACTCGCCCTCAGAGGCCGCCGAGCTCCGGAAGCGCCGCCAGATTCGCTAATCGCATGTGTCCGATGGGGAAATTCATAGTTCCGGGTCGATACTTCGTGAGATGACCAGGAGGAGATTGCAACTCATGAAGAGGACTCGTACTCTCCTTTACTCTCATTATTCCTCCTATGATATCTTAGTTCCGACTGATCTATCTTTCGTGCATACCGAAAGAGATGCGGTCCGGCCTTTGATGGGGACAACTCTCGCAATGGAGTTCCTCTTAAACTAAAGAGACTTGTCCACGATCTCGACCGCTTCTGACCATTAACTTGGATTCGAAGCCAAGACTCACGGCAAGATAGGGTAATGTTCGGCTAACCCATAACCTTCTCGCTTATCCTACTTTTATGGGTCTCACGATTTCTCCTCGTAGGTGAGAATTTGGGGGGATGCCAATTTTGATTTTTCCTTCCTCGACTTTGCTGGCCCAGCCTTCGTGGAGCAAGTACTTGAGTCAGGATCTGAGAGCCCGAGAATACATAGGACCGTGATTGAAAATCCCGTTCGCCTAATATTGGTATTCTACCCGCATATCACTTGCAAAGACATGAAATTTGTTTCCCCGCAGCTTCATCTATACTTCACTCTTATGCCTTTTTCGATGGAGGAGTTCGAGGATTTGATGCGCCGATGACTCGTGACGCCCTCCTCCCGGGCGACACCGAGCTTGAGTTAGGAATTCTAGGATATCGAGGCGCATTCCTTTGAAGGTAAAGCTTCTTCCTCGATAATCATAGACTATTCAATTTTAAATAGTTCGCCTATGATCGAAAATGTCTCCCATTTGATAACAGACTCGCCTTGGTGACATTGAGGTCGCTATTCCTCCGTGAGTCGCCTTCCGCAACTATTGATATGTCTGGACGTGCGTGCTTGAGATACCGATTGAGATCGTTGATGCGCCACCGACCGGCCAGCTTCCGGGTTTCATTAGGGCAAGGAGCCGGCTCTACGTGTATGAACCCTTCCACGCCAATACTCATATTGAGTTTGTTTTTGGGGTTTTAACCCTTTTTTTTTTTTTCGCACCACTCTTCCCGACTTAGTGAGCTTTGATGTCCGGGACGACGATCCATCTCGGCTTATTATCCCGGTGGAAATTGTTCGCTCTTTTCCTATTTGGCCATAGTGGTAGACACACTTCGGCATCCCGCTTCTCTTCGCTGGGCCCATTCCTTGATCCTAGGTAACCACGAGCACGATGCGGTTATCCGAATTGGCCTGCATTCATTGCCGATGATCTCGATCATTTGAGGTTAGCTCAAAAGTCCTAAGACTTTGAGGCGTACCGCTCTCCTCATATATAGAGTCGAGACGAGGCTCGCCCGAAGCTCATGCGGATGCTCGCCATTACCGGACTCCGGTTCAGATGCGAAGACCGGCGCGCTCTTTTGAGATCACACCGGCTTCGCCTTCCGTGGAACATTTTCAATCTTGTGTCACGCCGGGGAAGCGAGGATAGTAGAGCTCGAACAGAACTTCAAGCCGCGTAGGGAGAGCTTGATCATCTTGAAGTCGACAAAGGCCAACAAGGAGGAGACTCCGCCATGTCCGAAGCTTGAGTTTTCAAAGCGGAAGCCGGTCGGGTCAGGAGGAAACCGAAAGACCCTTAATGGCGCCGAGGAGACTTTCGTATCGAAGCCTGTGAGGAACTTCAAAGCTTCCTCAATAAAGTATCCGATTTGAAATAGCAATTTGCTATCACAAATTTGATGTTTAGAGAACTTGTAACTTCAGCCTTTTATCAATAAAACGGTTTCTATCCTCTTTGTGCTTTATTACGCATTCTTTTATTTCGTAAATAATTAACCGTAATAGTTATAGGATTTTTGGCAAACCCTCACCGCCAACGGATTTGATTAGCCTTTACCAACTACCGCTTGAATTGGGCTAGCGTATGGATTATTCGACCCGCTCCGCACGCGACGCTGTGCCGAAGAATGAAACTCTTCTAGACTTGTTGCTATGATATTGAATACATAGACTTGGTACTCTTTACTTCGCAAGAGACCACCCAAGAACGCTGATTATAACGCAGACTCATCCCTTCTTAGGTTTCAGACTAAATACCCCGTAATCAACTCGTGTCTTCACGGAGAAAGACTAAACCGCAACAAGGTGAGGCGCTGACTTTAGGTTATTGGCCAACCTCCACCTTCAACGGGTTTGATGAGCCTTTACCAACTACCGCTTGAGCTTGCTAGCATGTAGATTATCTAAACTGCTCTACACACAACGCTGTGCTAAAAGAATGAAACTCTCTAGACTTAATGCTACGATGTTGAATAATGTGACTTCGCCTTTTCATCGGAAGACTAACCCGCAACGCTTATACACGAGACTCATCCCTTCTTAGGCTTCGATAAAATACCCTTAATCAACTCCGTGTCTTCAACGAGAAAGACTAAACCGCAACGCTGGGAGAAGGCTGACTTTATCCCTTCTAGGCTTCGATAAAATGCCCCAAGATGAATCTTGGTGTCTTTGACCGGAGAATGACCTAACCGATTAAGATTGATTGAGGTGGAAAGGAAGAATGTATTCTATTTCCTAATGTGGAGAGGAAGGAGGATCTTGTCTCCTATCTCGATAAAGGATGAACAAGAGAGGAAGGTTTTGTATCCTATCTCTTGTGGAGAGGAAGGAGGATCTTGTCTCCCACCGTGAAATGTGGAAAGGAAGAATGTATTCTATTTCCTAAGTTGAGAGGAAGAAGGATCTTGTCTCCTATCTCCCCGCTTGGAAAGGAAGGATTTTGTCCTGCTTCCAAAGGAAAGAAACTAAAGTGGGATCTCCACTTCGAGAATCTTGAAAGGCTTAAACTAAGAGCGGATCTCCACTCCAAGAATCTAAAACAAGAGAGGAAGAATGTATTCTATCTCTTGCTTCAAGAGGAAGGATGTGTCCTATCTCCGTGAATATGGGAAAGGAAGAATGTATTCTATTTCCGATGAGAAACTAAGAGCGGGTCTCCACTCGAGAATCTTTGAAGGGTACTGATAGCTTTCTTTATAGGATTGCAACCGTAATTTGAAGTGGACCTCTGCTCAAAGAATCGAGAGGATTTTGGCCGGTAGTTGACCGTGAGAGGTTTTAGTGGGCCCACCGGCCAATGAATTTGATCGGTGAGAGAATTTTGGAGGAAAACACAACAACTTAGGGTTATCCTCATGAATATGAGTGAGATATTCTCCGAGGAACTTCCCATCAAAATGGGTTATCCCAATGTATTAAGGATAATACTTTTTCGTAAACTTCCCATTTATCTAGATTAATCGCCATTCTCAGGTGATATATGATATGCACCGCTTGAATAGACTGTGGTCTATTACAAACGGTCCTTCCCATTTGGGTTCGAATTTACCTTTCTTCTTGGAGTTGAGAATTATCTACCGCCTAGCTGCAGGACGCAGATCTCCTCCTAAAGGTTCTCTCGTCAAACTTTCTTGTTGAAAGCCCCTACATTCTAGCTTGATAGAACTCAATGCATTGTTGAGCCTCCAGCGCTTCTCATCTAACATCTCAAGCTCTTCGAGACGCTTTTGATGTTGTTCTTCAATCGCCATCTCGCTGTAAGGGAAATGCGGAGGACGAACCGATTTCCAATGGGAGAATTGCTTCACATCCGTAGACCAGGAGTACGGGTCTCTCCCAGCCATGCACGCATCGCAGCGATATGCAGAAAGCCCGAAGTTTATCATCCCGCCTCCGCTTTGTTATTTTCACAAGCTTCGACAAAATTTTGATGATCGCCTTGTTGAATGCTTCGCCAATCCATTTGTCACCGGATTATAAGCCGCTGACGACATCTTGTATCTTGAATTTCTCGCAAAACCTCGATGAAGGAATTGCCGATAAATTGGGGACCATTATCATGCACGATCCGCTTGGGACACCATGTCGATAAATGACATGGTGTTTGATAAATTTGACGACTCGCATCGCCTTTGACTTCTTTTAGCGGGATTGCTTCTCACCACTTTGAGAAGTAATCGGTGATCGCTAGAATAAACCGATCTTTGACCGACGGAGGAAAAATGGGACCTACGACGCCCATTCCCATGTCTCAATGGCCGTGATGTGCCGGCAAGGATGCAATTGCTCAGAGGTTGATGCATATAATTCAAGGAATTTGACACGCGGCATTTCGGCCGCATCGACCGCCATTAATCATTGTTGGCCGGCAGCCCATTCTCCCATTCGATCAGAGCTTGGGACCAGCCGGTGTGCACCACATTCACCTTCGCGTGCTTCCCGAAGGACCTCCGCCTCTTTGTTTGAGAGGCATCGGAGCAAAGACCATCGCACTCGACGCATATAACATCCGGTCTCTGTCGTAGAAGAATCTTGGAGCTCTTCGCCGATTGACTCTCTTCTCCTTCACGCCTTCCTACCGCGGCAAGACATAGTCGATGATAGGAAAGCCAATCGGGCTCCACCGGGTTTGGGTTGCATGTACCCCTTTGACACCATCCCTTTGTCTTCTTGTACGCCATTATATATTGGTACTAAGAGTTGGTGAGTCCCGACCGTAACTAATTGCTCGGTCTCTAAGGTTGTGCTAAGCATCGACACAGCCAGCATCCGCATGAGCTTTGGAGGCGGAATATATTCGATGAAGAACTCTTCAACGAAGTCCGCCATTTCGATTGCTACCGATGATAAGGAATTAGATCTCGATTTCCGACCAGAGTCTCCGCGATCTGCCCGACTATCGGGCCAGAATCGCCATGCCTCGATATTCTCGACCCCACTCCTTGGCGAACTAAGTCCAATAAGTAGCGCATTGTATTCGCCACGCTATTGGAACAGGTTCGTGAGTGAATAAGCACGGCATGACATGATTTCGGGAAATCAAGACAACTCCGACTCCAAATGAGATTTTAGAACATCCGGGGTACTCGCCACATTGGTGGCCCGAGAAGCTCCATCAAAATACAATCGCCATATTTGTTGGTGCGACGAGTGTTGACTTCTATCAACTTCATCCTAAGATCATCATATAGCTCAACCGATCCGTCGGGTCGGGGTACCAAGAGATCACAAATCGCTTGTCCTTTGACCACTTCGTTTGAAATACAAGTCATATTGGGACAAGAGCAAGGCCCATTTCTAAACGCCAACTCATCGAGGCCGGTCAATATAAATATTCTGACCGGATTTACGCTAGAGATAACATAAATCGCTCGTTCTACTAAATAGTGTCGATTTTCTCAATCGCTAACACTAATGCAAGGCACCGCTTCACCATTGGGTATCGACTCAAAGACCACTAATGTTCGCCTGTAATACATCGCTCGCTCGGATCATTGCCGCCGCCCCGCCAGTAAAGCTTTTAACGAGTGATCCGCCTTGACGATCGTAAATGGTTTTCCGGACAAGGTGTAACGAGAACAGAGGCTTAGCGAGATACAATTTGATCTCTTCAAACGCCGACAAAGGCCGCCCCAAATAAACGACACGCTCTTCTTGTTTAACTTAGAAAATGGTTGGCACTTCCTGATAGGTTCGATATGAACCGGCCGGATGTACGCCATCGCCCTTGTAACCCCCGAAGTTCTCAGATTTCTGAGGTTGCAACTCTTGAATTACCTTCACTTTGTCGATCGACGCGGGATTCCTTTGTCGGTGACGACAAAGCCGGGAACTTGCCACCGACATCCCAAGGAAGGATTTGTGGTTCATCTTTAGTTGATGAGTCCGCATGAGCTCAATACCGCCCTAAGATCTTTGACGTGATCTCCTTTGTCGCGCCACGACTAAGTCATCGACGAAGATTCGAATCGCTTTTAGATGATCCCGAAAATTTTAGTCATCGCCGCCGCATGCGGGCGCTTGCATTTTGAGGCCGAACGGCATGACCGTAGCAATATATACCGATAGGCGCTCAATGTGTTTGGCATCATCGGTGCATCTTGATTTGATTGTAACCCGAGAAACCATCCATGAATGACATTCTTTCAAATCCACACGGTTGTCAACTATGACATCGCGATTGGAAGAGGAAAGTCATCTTCGGCAAGCAGCCGCTCGTGTCTCAGAAGCCCATACGCATCCTAATCGAACCATTCTTCTTCAAGACCGACTATATTCGCCACCCAACTGATGTTGAATTTCCTCGATGAATCCCGATTCTATGAGTTTCTTTACTTCACAACGCATTGCTTGCAATATTTGTGGATCTAAACCGCCTTTATGCATTGCTTGACAGTTTGACATCCACTTTGATGTTGAGGTGATGAGTCGCCACATTAGGGTCGAAGTCCCGCATGTCCTCATAGCTCCAAGCAAACACGCCGATATTCCTCGATTAGGGCAATCAGCTCTTCCTTCTCTTCGAGGGAAGACTATTATCGACGCTTATGAGCTTAGGATGTTCCTCGCCACCCATGTTAACTTGGACTACCTCGCCCTAGTGGGTTCTCTTTGTTCGACCTATCCCCAAACCGCTTCCGAGTTGATGGATCCATGGGTCTTCCCATGTTGGCATTTCTTCATCATTCTCCATAGTAGCAGGATCGATCAGTAGCTATATTTGACATCAAAGCTTTGAAAGCTTCTCCGAGGCTAGTGTCAATCCCAAACCAAGAATCATCAGTATCCGGCTTCTTCATCGTGAAATGGTCATTTATCATCCACTAGCATTCATCTTCCGAGGAGGATTTATATCCCAACCTCGCCTAAATGTAGTAGTCATCCTCTTCCCTTTGGGACATATGCCGCTTAGGAGGGACTCGAGGACCTACCAAACATAGACCTTCCTTGTGTCAAGTCATACCCCACTTCTTCATGATACCCAGCTCTCCGACTATATCTCAATGTGGAGGATAGGCCCGCTGCCATCTTCATCTCTTTCTAAGAAATGATTCGCGCTGGAATTGCATCCCTTTCCGTAAAACCAAGTCTTTTCAATATTCGATCTTTAAGTGGATGACGAAAGGTTGTCCCAAAGGAGTCTCGAATTGCTTTTGTATAAAGCAAGATGATCGAAGTTGGTAGTGTAACTCCTGGATTGTTATATAAACCTCGCCATCGTGATCATTCAAAGACAAAGGATACTCTAAATCGCCATTTATTGATTCATCGGCAATTTGCCAATTACATAATGTTCATCCGACGATTCTTCCTCATCAAGATTGATTACAAGGTACAATGTTATTTAAAACAAAACTCCACTATAACTCAAGCCCTGCTTCTAGATTTTCTTCACCGCCCGTGTCTTGGGCCGATGATTCAGCTGACTCATTACCGTAGAGGAGAGAATCGCTGAAATAATTCTCCATCCCCTTAAACGGCCGCTTGTCCGCCACCACCGCCTTGACTCATTATTTGTGTCTACATACTGAGACACTGATGAAGAGTGGATGGGACTATAACGCTATTGTGATCCGTATCCAATCCAACAATAAGTTATAGGAAGTCTCACAATCACATAGCAAGTGACTTTGACTTTAAGTCCCCCATTTGGCACTTAATCCCGATTTTACCAAGTGGGCGGACCCACGGGTGTTAAATCAGTAAATCATTGTACAAATGACGCATCAAGCAGGATTCCAAGATGATACATGAGGCCAGGGCATGATGCTCACAATGAACCCCGGATCGACTTGGATCCTAGCTTTGACTTCGCTAGAACCAATATACCCAGAAAGTATAGCCGCCATCGCGTTTTGGAACCCCGTCCCATATCCTCCTTTGTAAAGGTGATGCGGTGGCAAGTCTTTAGCCGCAGTTGCATTTGCAGCGCGATTCTTCCTGACCGCTTTATCTGAGTGAGAAACACCTCCGAAGTCGCCAGGAGCTTCTTGTAGAGCTTCCCGCTTCTTTTGATAACGGGAGCAACTTCAGAGAGAGTTATTCCGCCGGATGTTCGCTTAACCGCTGGGCGACGCCAAATGGTATGGAGAGCTCTCGATGTTCCTGCCTATCCCTTATAATCGGGCCATTGAATCTGATCGCCGAGAGTTGAGCTTCCTCGACCCAGGCCGCTTTCTTTGCTTCACCGCTTTTTCTTAGCAACTGCCTCATTGTCCTTTCTCGCATTTGTGGGAGGAGTCATGGCTACCCCTAGTTCCGCCAGATAACGCCTTCGTGATTCGGTTTGAATCTCTGATACTTTGTAGTTGTATTCGCGTTCACCTTTTGTGGCAAAGATCATGCTTCATTCAAAATCGGAAGGCCGCCACTTTTCATTGTCTCTTTCGAATTGCCGGGCTGCTTGCATAATTTGCCTTTCCTTGGACTTCTTTGGCCGAAGACGCCCGTTCGATCGCCTTCCAACAAATCGTGGTGGACCCAAAGGATTTCTCCTCGCTTGCCGTCGTGTGTGGCATTTAGTCCTCTCACGCTCGTGAGGATCTTCTATCACCATCTTTATTCCTACCTTCACAATTGGGGTCAAGAAAACCAATCCAAAGGAACTGATCCGGCTTATAGAGATCGCGATTCGCCTCCCCACCTCTTCTCTTTAGAAGGTTTCGAGTGATGACTCCAACATCTAATCAAGGCTTGAATCTTATCCTCAGATGGTAGCGTAATTTCAGAGGGTGATGTAATGGCCTCGTGGATAAGCGCAATTGTTCGCGTAAAGCCTGATGATTGTCATTGATTTGAATTTTGCTTTACTTTGGCCTACAACAATTCAAAAAGAAATGCCTTTATTTTGCTACGCATAATGAAAATCAAAAAAGATTACAACTTTTATCCTTAGTGAACAAACATTGATCTCTCATATATCGGATCCTCGCTATGGGTTCTTTGCCTCGCCGGGACTTTTTGTGTCCGTGGACCACCGCAATTCCAATCCGTGTAAACCTGCTCCGAACTACAGATGTAAAGGACTCGCTCATCAAGGAAACGGTTACCGAGGATCACACTCACGGGAGAGGATCACCGAAGGGTGAGATCTACTAGGAGAAATCACAGTCTTATCCTCAGATTAAGACGGCTTAATCTAGAGGGTATTCTCAGAGTTCGACCCAATCGCTACCTTTGCTTGTAGATCGACGCCGACTAGACTTGTGCTCACGTGCTCTGAATCTGCGCATCTACCGTGATCTCGTGGAGAACTCTTCAGAAATCCTCCAAAATCCCAAGCCCGGTCTCTAACTACCGCTTTTCCCCCGAATCCGACTGGTCCAAGACCCCTATTTATACAATGGAGGGGTGTGCCGCCAATTTGGTGGTTTCGGGCCATGGTGTTTGCCACTCGCCACTTGGTCGAGCCTCCTACCACTGTTTGCGCACTCGCTGTTGCCAGGTGGCTCGGCCAGCGCTGTCACCTTGGCCACTTTGGTCAGGTTTAGCGCCGCCTTATGCGCTCGCCGCTTTCAGCCCGGCCGACCGCCGGCCTCAAGCGGTTTTTGTTCGTGACGTCGCCATGGTTTGAGTCCGTGTCTCATCAACTTTCAGAGCTTTGCCGCCCGCTTGCATTGACGACTGGCACGCGTTATCCCGCCTTGTCAACGCTTGAGCTTAGTCAACTCTAAGACGCCATTTCATTGGCTCGTGACGCCTTGGTCAATTTACTTCCATGTGCTTCCGCCGACTCCGCTTCTACGCTGTTTTATGACGCTTCGGCACAAGGCCGTGGTTTGTCGAATGGATCGTTAGTTGCCAACCC
This sequence comes from Asparagus setaceus, assembly GCA_012295165.1. Classification (NCBI taxonomy): domain Eukaryota; kingdom Viridiplantae; phylum Streptophyta; class Magnoliopsida; order Asparagales; family Asparagaceae; genus Asparagus; species Asparagus setaceus. Next base: position 9,849,661 of record CM022708.1, read on the forward strand.
ACCGCCACGAAGCTCGCCTGTGCACCGATAAGCAATTTTTTATGCCTACAGATACCCTCCAAAGCGCCCTACCGGATTCTTGATGAGTCCGATGTTTTGACATGATGGTTCCTACCGGGCCTACCGAGGGTCCAAAAGATAGTCAAGTCTTCATTCTTTCCATCATCCAGCCTTTGTAGGATTCCTCGATAAGATCACGCGTTGCATTTATTGTCCGGACCGCTTGTTATCTTGATTCGGCGCCGGTGAGTTTTGTTTGTAACTCGTGGTCGGCTCGTTGTTTGACTAACCATCGACTTTTGACTTCTCCGTGATGTTGGCTAACCTTGTCATGCATACATTGGTCGTGGTTTCGAGTACATGGAATTTCATAACCCTAATCGCTAATTCTTCCGCCATCACGCAAGGTTGGTTTAACCACAGCCGAGAACTGATCTTTTCATGGAGATATCGCCCTAGCCTTTAGTCGGCGAAAAGCACACGCTTTGACCGTTGTTGGATATGATTATCCACGCGAGAAGTTTTTCGGACTCGACACGCTTGTCCGTGTCGCCATGACTTTCGCTACTGGGCCGACATTATTCCTCTCTTGGATATTATGGTGGGAGGAAATTAAGGGTTACCGAAGTTATCCTTAAGAATATGGATTTATTCTCCGTGAACTCCTCGCTGAAAATTTGGAAACAGCTTTATATTCGTAATCCTAGTTGAGTAGGATTAGCGACGCTGATTTGGCGCCGGTAATCCGCACGATCGAAGTTATCCCTAAGAATATTTCTTGTGAGAATATTCTTCCGAACTTCACAAATTAGGAAACAGCTTTATACCGAATCCTAGTTGAGTAGGATTAGCGACGCTGATCGGGCCGATGTATCCCAGACGATCGAAAGTTATCCCTAAGAATATTTTTGTGAAAATATTCTTCCGGAACTTCTACAAATTAGGAAACAATATACCGTAATCTAGTTGGAGTAGGATTAGGCGCCGCTGATCTACGGCCGATGCAATCCGCATCGATCGAAGTTATCCCTAAGAATATTTTTGTGAAAATATTCTTCCTGAACTTCTCGATAAATTAGGAAACAAATAGGATTATTATCAGATGATCGAAGATCAACTAAGAATATTTTTGAAAATATCGCTTCCCCGCTTAAATTAGGACAGGGCTTAATGCCGTTGACGGGCCGGGCCGATGCAATCCGCATCGATCGAAGTTATCCCTAATATTTTTGTGAGAATATTCTTCCTGAACTTCTCGACAAATTAGGAAACAATTTATACCGTAATCCTAGTTGGAGTAGGATTAGGCACGCTGCTGACGGGCCGATGCATCCGCACGATCGAAGTTATCCCTAAGAATATTTTTGTGAAAATATTCTTCCCGAACTTCTCGATAAATTAGGTTTATACTGTAATCCTAGTTGGAGTAGGATTAGCGACGCTGCTGATCGGCGCCGATGCATCCGCGACGATCGAAGTTATCCCTAAGAATATTTTTGTGAAAATATTCTTCCTGAACTTCTATAAATTAGGAAACAGCTTATACCGTAATCCTAGTCGAGTAGGATCACGCGCTGATCTGGCCGATGCACTCGCGATGATCGTTATCCCTAAGAATATTTTTGTGAAAATATTCTTCCGAACTTCGACAAATTAGGAAACAGCTTATACCGTGAATCCTAGTTGAGTAGGATTAGCACGCCGCTGATCGGCCGATGCAATCCGACGATCGAAAGTTATCCCTAAGAATATTTTTGAAAATATTCTTCCGAACTTTGATAAATTAGGAAACAGCTTATACCGTAATCCTAGTGGAGTAGGATTCGCACGCTGATCTAAGACGATGCACTGCGATGATCGAAGTTATCCCTAAGAATATTTTTGTGAAAATATTCTTCCTGAACTTCTCGACAAATTAGAAACAGCTTTATACCGTAATCCTAGTTGGAGTAGGATTAGGCGACGCTGATCTGGCCGATGCATCCGCGACGATCGAAGTTATCCCTAAGAATATTTTGTGAAAATATTCTTCCGAACTTCTCACAAATTAGGAAACAGCTTATACTGTAATCCTAGTTGGAGTAGGATTAGGCGACGCTGCTGATCGGCCGCCGATGCAATCCGCGACGATCGAAGTTATCCCTAAGAATATTTTTGTGAAAATATTCTTCCTCGAACTTTGATAAATTAGGAAACAGCATACCTGTAATCCTAGTCGAGTAGGATCGGGCTTACCGCTGATCTAAGGCCGATGCACTGGGCGATGATCGAAGTTATCCCTAAGAATATTTTTGTGAAAATATTCTTCCGGAACTTCTACAAATTAGAAACAGCTTTATACTCAATCCTAGTTGGAGTAGGATTAGGCGACGCCGCTGATCAAGGCCGATGACCAAGACGATCGAAGTTATCCTAAGAATATTTTGTGAAAATATTCTTCCGAACTTCTCACAAATTAGGAAACAGTTTATACTGTAATCCTAGTTGAGTAGGATTAGCGACGCGTTGATCGGCCGATGTAATCCGTGACGATCGAAGTTATCCCTAAGAATATTTTGTGAAAATATTCTTCCCGAACTTCTCGACAAATTAGGAAACAGCTTATACTCGTAATCCTAGTTGGAGTAGGATTGGGCTAACGCTGATCGGGCGCCGATGCAATTCGCGATGATCGAAGTTATCCTAAGAATATTTTGTGAAAATATTCTTCCTGAACTTCTACAAATTAGGAACAAATTTATACCGTAATCCTAGTTGGAGTAGGATTAGGCTTAATGCTGATCGGGCCGATGCAATCCGCATCGATCGAAGTTATCCCTAAGAATATTTCTGTGAGAATATTCTTCCGGAACTTCTCGCAAATTAGGAAACAATTTATACCGTAATCCTAGTTGAGTAGGAAGTTTATCGCCGCTGATCGGGCCGATGCAATCCGAGACGATCGAAGTTATCCCTAAGAATATTTTTGTGAAAATATTCTTCCGAACTTCTATAAATTAGGAAACAGCTTTATACTGTAATCCTAGTTGAGTAGGATTAGGCGACTGCTGATCGGCGCGCCGATGCATCCGACGATCGAAAGTTATCCCTAAGAATATTTTGTGAAAATATTCTTCCTGAACTTCTCGACAAATTAGGAAACAGTTTATACTCGTAATCCTAGTTGAGTAGGATTAGGCGACGCTGATCGGCCGATGCAATCCGCGATGATCGAAGTTATCCCTAAGAATATTTTTGTGAAAATATTCTTCCGAACTTCTACAAATTAGGAAACAAATTTTATACCGTAATCCTAGTGGAGTAGGATTAGGCGACGCCGCTGATCGGCGCCGATGCAATCCGCACGATCGAAGTTATCCCTAAGAATATTTTTGTGAAAATATTCTTCCGGAACTTCTCGACAAATTGAAGCTTATACCGTAATCCTAGTTGAGTAGGATTGGGCGCACGCTGATCGGGCCGATGCATTCCGTGATGATCAGTTATCCCTAAGAATATTTTTGTGAAAATATTCTTCCGAACTTCTCGACAAATTAGGAAACAGCTTTATACTGTAATCCTAGTTGAGGATTGGGCTTACGCCGCTGATCTGGCCGATGGAATTCAACGAGGTGTTATCCTCGCCAATAAACCTTCGAATCTTTCCCAAATATATGGAGGAATTGGAGCCAATCAACGGACTGATTTGGCAATCGCTTTGACATCCGGATAAGTTCCAATTAGGACTCCTAATTAGGGGCATTAGAGTCCCACTAGAATTGATTTGGGCTCCAATTAGAATTCCTACTTCTTGCCAAATAGGAGTCCTTGTTCAAAGAGGATTGGGTCCATATGGGATTGTTATAAATACCCACAAACCTCTTTTTCTTTTCGACCTAGGCCGCCCTCCTCGTCTCTCTCTCTCTTGTTTTCATCTCTTTCGCCTTACTTTTTTTCTTCCTTTCGGATCACTGTATGTATATCGAGTTCTTTCTTTCCTTGTGCATGCAAAGTCGCAGATCGGGCGAGGGAGACGACTGGAGGGCGGCGGGCGGCGACCATACAAGGGCGGGCGGATCACTGGCAAGGGCGATGGCTGGTCAGCTGTTACGCCACCGCTGGGCTAAGGCGAGCGCCAACAATTTCATCACGCCACCATGCTTGAGGGCAACAAGGCCTACGATAGTCGGGCGCATTGGCTACTGTTCCATACGGGCTCTTGAGGTAATAGGCTAAGGCCATACTAAGGCCAAGGCCAAGGCCAGGTCCATGGCTACGGCTAATAAGGGTTCATAATAAGTACTGGCGCTCTGCTGGTTCTCTCGCATCGGATTGTGTATCTTTTTGACGCTTTTATTTGCGATTTTTGGCTATGTATCCGATTTTTGTTGTATTGTTGCATTTCCATGTCGCTGAGACTACGCTGGTCGATCAACTCGCGACGGCGCTGCGGAATGCACGCTCCTTCTTTCGAGGAATAATATATCATATTTTCGACATATATGCGCGTTGTATCCCTCGGGCTGCTCTCCTTTTGTGAGGCTTATCGGGAAGAGCTTAGATTTCCTCCTTCTCGAGGATTGAGGCTTCAAATTGTGCACGCTCGTATCCCCGCTTCGTTTCTCCTTTGTGAGGCGATTGGGAAGAGCCGTGATTCTCCTTCTTCGTGGAGGATCGACGCTCAGATTGTGCATTCTCGCTATGACTCCCCTTCGCTTCCTTTTGTGAGGCGATGGGAAGAGCCGAGATTCTCCTTCGCGAGGATTGAGGCTTCAAAGATCACCCGCTCCTCGAGCAAAGAAACGGAGCCATTTCATACCGCATTTGCTTCAGAGAACGGGATATATTGTCGCTTGTTTACACGACTATATTTATCGCTCTCCTGCATTTAATACGGTGAAATCGCCGCATTCGCTATAAGGTCGACTCGACTTCATGGGTTTCGAAGAGTTCTACGCCTTTATATCGCTTCTTTTTAAGATATTCCTCCTAAATGATCTCGTTAACCCTTTGTTCTCTTGTGGTAGCGGATGTTCGGCGATTATTCGCCTACTTCGGCTCCTAATGTCAAGTCTCGATTCTCAAGGTCATCCGAGAAGGCCTTTCCACCGAGGAAGCGAACCGCAGCCGGCGGTATAACACTCGCATGAAGAAACCCGGCTGCCTCGAGCCTACTATCATAATTTCGATGACGAGTTTGAGGGATCGCTCTATCATCCGCTTCCACCGCTTCCCCATACTGGAAACCAGATTTCCACCTCTTCGAGGGCGCTGGGGTGGAGGCCCTGTGTTAATCTTGACGGACCACTTCCACTGATTCAACCTATTGCCGAGATTGCCCCGCCAAATCGCTGCCTCACTCCAGCCTGATGGGTCTCCTCTCACCGTTGGAGAATGGTTTGAAACAGCATTCTATTATCGAGGTTAGATGGGCTTACTTATGGTCTTCAGCCCATTCATATTGAGTATCTTGGAGGAAACTGCTGGTGGCCCTCAGCCTAGTTAATCGCTGTGAGCAAAGCTCACTAGCTGGCTAACTCTTGCACCGTGGTGGAGGATTTAGCCTTTTTGAATCATGCGATGAGGTGATACGACTCGTCAATTTAAGCTCGATCAAGGCTTCTCGGAACGCTGCCAGAGGAAAATATCGAGCAAGAGATCATATTTTCAACTCATATGAGCTTATAGCGCCGCTGCGCCAGAAGATAAACTTGTACCAACCCATGTCAACGCATGTGAATCAGACTGCTCAAGGAGAAGACGCTTGAAGGATTTCACGCGCGGAGTGCACCAGAGTCCGTGATGTCACCGAACGTGAGAAGCAAGTCCTCGAGGAAAGGCGGAAACATGCGGCCGCTATTGCCGCTAATTCAAGAGGAACTTGAGAAGGAAGCCAAGGCTCGGGTTCGCCGAACGTCAGAGAGGAAAAATTAGCCACTGGCGCTGACCTTGCTTCCTTCACATTATCGGATTGCGCCAATGAAGTCTGATGTGCAAGTAGACTTTTCTCTTTTGTTCACCTGTCACATTTATTTTTATTTAGATGTATTATCATAACTTTGCTTGAATCAATTGTCTCGATAATTGTAGCTCCTTCTATATTTGCTTCAAAATGAATAAGATCCATCCTTTCATTGTTTATTATGATTCTTTTATCCGAAATAATTAACCATAATACTTATAGGATTTTTGGCAAACCCTCACCATCAACGGGTTTGATTAGCCTTTACCAACCACCGCTTGAGTTGGGCTAGATGTAGGATTATTCATCCGCTCTATACGCGACGCGTGCAAAGAATGAAACTCTCTAGACTTAATGCTACGATATTGAATACATAGGCTTGGCCTTTTCACGGAGAGACTAACCCGCAACGCTGTTACACGACTCATCCTTCTTAGGCTTCGGATAAAATACCCTTAATCAACCTCGTGTCTTCAATCGAGAAAGACTAAACCGCAACGCTGGGTGGATGGCTTCTTTATCCCTTCTAGGCTTCGATAAAATACCCCGTAATCAACTCGCTTCTTCAATCGGAGAAAGACTAAACCGCAACGCTGCGCGGAGGCGCCGCTTTATCCTTCTTAGGCTTCGATAAAATACCCTTAATCAACTCGTGTCTTCTTCAATCGGAGAAAGACTAAACCGCAACGGTGAGGCGCTGACTTTAGGTTATTGGCCAACCCCAAATTTCAACGGGTTTGATGAGCCTTTACCAACTACCGCTTGAGTTGGGCTAGCGGATTATTCGATCCGCTCCAACACACAACGCTGTGCTAAAAGAATGAAACCTCTTAGACTTAATGCTACGATGTTGAATACGAGGCTTCGCCTTTTCACGGGAAGACTAACCCAACGCGTAAGGCGCTGGCTTTATCCCTTCTTAGGCTTCGGATAAAATGCCCTGTAATCAACTCGTGTCTCTTCAATCGAGAAAGACTAAACCGCAACGCTGCGCGGCGCTGGCTTTATCCCTTCTTAGGCTTCGGATAAAATGCCCCTTAATCAATCAACTCGTGTCTTCTTCAATCGAGAAAGACTAAACCGCAACGCTGCGGTGAGGCTGGCTTTATCCCTTCTTAGGCTTCGATAAAATGCCCCAAGATGAACTTGGTGTCTTCTTTGACCGAGAATGACCAACCGAGGAAGATTGATTGAGGTGGGAAAGGAAGAATGTGTTCTATTTCCGATGAGGCTAACAATGGATTCCTTTGCTATCAAGAGAATCAAAAGACTCGTGACCTTCAAATGGACAACCTGGCCGAAAATCCCACAGATACCTTCACCGGCTTACCTAAGATGAAGATGGAACTAAGAGTGGATTCCACCCGAGAACCGAAAGACTCCAGTGACCTTCACCGGACAACCTCGGTCCGAAAATCTCAAGATACCTTCACCGGCGCTACCTAAGATGAAGATGGAACTAAGAGGATCTCCACTGAGAACCGAAGAGACTCAGTGACCTTCCCGGACAACCCGGGTCTGAAAATCCCTACGATACCTTCACCGGCGCTACCTAAGATGAAGATGGAACTAAGAGTGGATTCCACCGAGAACCGAAAGACTCGTGACCTTCACCGACAACCTGGTCTCGAAAATCCCAAGATACCTTCACCGGGCCACCTAAGATGAAGATGGAACTAAGAGTGGATCTCCACTGAACCGAAGATCTCAGGACCTTCACGGACAACCCGGTCCGAAAATCTACAAGATACCTTCAGCCACCTAAGATGAAGATGGAACTAAGAGTGGGATTCCACTCCGAGAACCGAGACTCAAAGCGCACCTTCAAATGGACAACTCCCTACAAGATAATTCACCGGCTTACCTAGGATGAGAAAGTTCCAAAGCAGCTTACCTTCACGGCCACTGAAAAGGAGGATTTAACCCTTCCAAGAACTACCAGTGGGATCTTTACTGGAGAGGAAGAATTTTATATTCTATCTCCCAAGAAAAGGGATTTTTGAGGGCCTCTTGTTCATAGAGGAATCAAGAGGGATTTTGGTAATGTACCGTAGTATTTAGGTACCCACCGCCAAGGAATTTGATCGGTGGGGAAATTATGATGGAGGATAAATCTAGGTTATCCTCAAGGAAAGTGGGTGAAACATCCCACGAGGAACTTCCCTGAACGGGTTATCCTAAGATACTAAGGGTAGTATTTCTTCAGAACTTCCCATTTATCTAGATTAATTGTCGGCCCCATTTTGGGTAATTAGGCATGCACCATTGAGTAAACCGCTTCTATTACAAACGGACTCCCATTTAGGTTCTCAATTTACCTTTTTTTGAAGTGAGGATTATCGGTCGCCGAAAGATGAGGACCAAATCTCCTTTCTAAAGGTTCTCTCGTCAACTTTCTTGTTGAAAGCCTCGACATCCTAGCTTGGTAGAACTCAATGCATTGTTGAGCCTCCAGCGCCATCTATCTAACATCTCAAGCTCTTCGAGACGCTTTTGATGTTGTTCTTCGGTCGCCATCTCCGCTGAAAGGGCGATGCGGACGGATCTTCAATCCGGGGGAGAACCGCCACACCGACCGTGGAGTACGGTCTCCAGCTTGGCGCATATCACAGCGATATGCCCGAGTGCTTCTCCGAAGTTTATCATCCCCTTTGTTACTTTTCACAAGCTGCATTTTGATAATCGCCTTGTTGAATGCCTCGCTAATCCATTTGCACCGGATTATAAGCCGCTGACGGTGACGCCTTTGTATCTTGAATTTCTCGCAAAACCTCGGCGAAGGAATTGCCGATGAATCGGGGACCGCTGTCATGCACGATCCGTTTGGGACACCATGTCGATAGATGACATGGTGTTTGATAAATTTGACGATTGTGACGCTTTACTTCTTTAGCGGGATTGCTTCACTTGGAGAAGTAGTCGGTGATCGCTAGAATAAACCGACGCTTTGACCGACGGAGGAAAAATGGGACCTACAACGCCCATTCCCCATGTCTCAATGGCCGTGATGTGGCCGGGATGCAACCGCCAGAGGCCGATGCATATAATTCGCGGAATTTGACACGCCGCGGCATTTCCGGAGCCGCATCGACCGCCATTAATCATTGTGGGCCGTGGCAGCCCATTCTCCCCGATTCATCAGAGCTTGGGACCAGCCGTGTGCACCACATTCACCTTCGCGGTGCTTCCCGGCGACTCCTCCCGCCCTTTGTTTGAGAGAGGCATCGAGCAAAGACCCGCATTCTATAACATCCGGGTCTCGTGGTCAGTAAAAGAATCTTGGAGCTCTTCTCACGATTGACTCTCTCCTTCACGCCTTCCGTAGAATACCATGTAAGACATAGTCGATGATAGGAAAGCCAATCTCGGCTCCAACTTGGTTTGGGTTGCATGTACTTTGGTAACTACCCTTTATCTTTCTTGTGCCTCATCGTATAATGGTACGTAAGAGGTGAGTCCCGACCGTGAACTAGTTGCTCGGTCTCTAAGGTTGTGCTAACGACACGCCTAACGCCGCCAGCGCATCCGCGATAAGCGCTTTGGAGGCGCTGGATATATTCGATGAAAAACTCTTCAATGAGTCCGCTATTTCAAAGCCTATCCGATGATAGGGATTAGATCTGATTCCTCGACTTCAGAGTCACCACTTAACCCGCTTAACTATCAATTGTGAATCGCCATACGCTTCGAGATATTCGACCCCAGCCTCTTTCGGCTAAGTCCAATAAGTAGCGCTGTATTCGCACGCTATTGAACAGGTTCGTGAGTGAATAAGCACGGCATGACATGATTCCCTGGAAACTAAGACAACCCCGACCTACGGAATCTTAGAACATCCGGGCACTTGCCACATTGGTAGCCTCGAGAGGTCTCCAAAATACAATCGCCATATTTGTTGGTGCGATGTAGTGTTGACTTCTTGAACTTCATCCGAAGATCATCATATAGCTCAATCCGCGCTTGCTCGCCGGGTGCCAAGAGATCACAAACGCTTGTCCTTTGACCGACTTCGTTGTTTGAAATAAGTCATATTGACAAGAGCAAGGCCCATTTCGCCAAACGCCAACTCATCGAGGCCGGTCAATATAAATATCCGGACCGGATTTACGCTAGAGATAACATAAATCGCTCGTCCACTAAATAGTGCCGATTTTTCAATCGCTAACACTAATGCAAGGCACCGCTTCACCATTGATATCGACTCAAGACCACTAATGTTCTTCGTAATACACGCCTCGCTCGCGGATCATTGCCGCCGCCTTTGCGCGTAAAGCGCTTTAACGAGTGATCCGCGCTTTGACGATCAAAACGGTTTTCCCATCGCTGTGCAACAAGAACAGAGGTTTAGCGATAATGATTTGATCTCTTCAATGCCTTCTCGGCAGCGCCGCCCCAAATATATGACACGCTCTTCTTGTTCAACTTGGAGAACGGCCGCACTTCCTGATAGGTTCGATATGAACCGCCGGATGTACGCCAATCGCCCTTGTAACCCCCGAAGTTCTCTGATTTCTGAGGTTGCAACTCTTGAATCGCTTCACTTTGTCGATCGACGCGGATTCCTTTGTTTGTGACGACAAAGCCGGAGGAACTTGCACCGACATCCCAAGGAAGGATTTGGCAGGTGGTTCATCTTTAGCCGATGAGTCCGCATGAGTTCAATACCGCTCTAAGATCTTTGATGTGATCTCCTTTGTCACGCTTCACGCACAAATCGCCGACGAGCATTCGACCGTTCCAAGATGATCCCGAAAATCTCCGCATTGCTGCTCGTATGTTGCGCCGCATTTTTGAGGCCGAACGGCATGACCGTAGCAATATATGCCGATATGCCTCCAATGTGTTTACGCCATCGGTGCATCTTGATTTGATTATACCCCAAAAGCCATCCATAAAGGACATTCTTTCAAATCCACACGTTGTTGTCAACTATGACATCGTGATTGGAAGAGGAAAGTCACCTTCGCAAGCCGCTGCTGAGGTCTCAGAGCTCCATACTGCATCCTAATCGACCCATTCTTCTTCATGACCGACTATATTCGCCACCCAATCCGGATGTTGAATTTCCTCGATGAATCCCGATTCTATGAGTTTCTTCACTCGCCAACAATTGCCTAATATTTGTGGACTAAACCGCTTTTGTTGTTGCTTGACAGTTTGACATCCGCTTTGATGTTGAGGCTATGTGTTGCCACATTAGGTCGAGTCCCGCATGTCCTCGTAACTCCAGCTAATACATCGATATTCCCCGATTAGGGCAATCAACTCTTCCTTTCTTCCAAGGGGAGTATTGCTGATGTTTATGAGTTTAGGATGCTCTTCATCACCCATATTAACTGACTACCTCGCCCTTAGTGGGGGTTCTCTTTGTTCGAACCTATCCCCAAACCGCCTTGAGTTGATGGATCCATGGGTCTTCCCATGTTGACATGTCTTCATCACTCTCAACAGAGCGTGATCAATCGTAGCCATATTTGACATTAAAGCCTTGAAAGCTTCTCCAGGCCGGTGTCGTAATCCTAAGTCAAGAGTCGCATCGTCCGTTCCTCACCGTGGATTATTATCAATCAGCCACGCAGCATTCATCTTCCTCGAGGAGGATTCGATCCCAACCCTCTGGTCATATCGCTTTGAGATTCGATCTTCTCGCATTTTGTTGCCAAGCCTATCAAAGAGCCACGCTTCTTCTGAAGCCTGGTGCGCTACATTCTCGACAACACCGCCTTTGATTAGTTTGAGAACACGACAATGCGTTCAATTCGGGAACTCTTCGAGATTTACTGCACTCCCAAAGACAATAGTTCAACTCATCAGATGAATGCCTGAGCAACCCTTCGTGTGTTGGTATGACTCGTGTATCACGCCATCGCCGCCGATGAAAACGCCTCCTCCGAGGATGAGTCACATTATCGAGGTTCCAAGAGTCACTAATCTCAACGTCAGCTTTATGAAGCGAAGTTTCGACGACTCTAACTCGATCCAATTCCAAGGAGAGCAGCCTACAGAATCTTCTTATCACGGTTGAGGTGGGTGCGACTGCATGTGAGTGACCCGACTTCCTTAACGGGCCCAATCGCTCTTGATCGAATTTTACCTTGATCATCATGCAATGAGCCGAGGTGCTCCAAAGCCGCTTTTCTTGTCGATACCAACAGATTGACCGCTTAGCACGAGCCGATGGACATTTGGATGAAATCACGGAGGTGTGATCTTCTTTGAATCAAGTCACCCCGCGGGCGCCGAGCCTTGTCTAATCGGGCTGAGGTGGCCGATTCTGACTAACGCTTTGGCCTTCGTCCGAATCGTTGTTCCTGATTTCTGACTCCAACCACGGCGTTTCCGCCCAGCTTGCGTTCCCGACAGGCCTCCTGATTCTCGATCCACTTTGTAGCTGGGACATCAGCCGACCATCCGCCCCTGGGCCAACCCCAGCCAGAGTCTTGACGCTTGCAGATCCTGCCAACTGCCTGGGCACTTCAAAAACTCTGCAACCTATGAGTTTATCCCGTCCCAAGCCGAGACACAAACTGGATCTTTCTTTCAGCCGAGATCCTTCCCTCGATTTGGCGGGGAGGACGATCCGACAAGGATGATAGTATGATATCTCCAAATGAACCCTGATCAACTTGATTCGCTTGACTTCGCTGAGCTGCAATTATTACAATCTCTACCAGAAGCTTTGGCGGTCCCGCTTAGCCTTAGCTGGGCGGGGTCAAGGGGCAAATGGGCCCCGAATTTTTTTTCTCCTATTCATCCTGAGGCCTTTGACTTCTTCTTCGGCCGGATCCGATTCGCGGGCTATTTACACGCACTCCGCTTCTTTGTTGAAGCCGCTATTCCCATCGGGTCGCCTGTTCTGGCGCAGAAAGTCGATGATTGTCATTGATTTGAATTTTGCTCGGTGCCTTCTTTGGCCTACAACGAATTCAAAAGAAATGCCTTTTATTTTAAGGCGCATAATGAAAATCAAAAAGATTACAACTTTTATCCTTAGTGAACAAACACGGTGATCTCATATATCGGATCCTCGCTATGGGTTCTTTGCCCGTGTCGGACTTTTGTGTCCGTGGACCACAAGAATTCCAATCCTGTAAACCCGGTTCGAACTACAGATGTAGGGCTCGCTTCAATGCAGGAAACGGTTACCGAGGGGATCACACTCACGAAGGAGAGGATCGCCCGAGGGTGAGATCTACTAGAGAAATCACAGCTATCCCCGAGATTAAGACGAAGCTTAATCTAGAGGGTATCTCAGAGTTCGACCAATTCGCTACCTTTTGCTTGTAGATCGACGCCGACTAGACTTGTGCTCGCCGTTCTGAACGGCCGGCCGCCGGCTCGTGGATCTCGTGGAGAACTCTTCAGAAATCCTCCAAAATCCCAAGCCCAAGTCCTCTCTAACCAAGCCCCGTGATCCGACCTCCTCGTTCAAGACCCCCTATTTATACAATGGGCGCCGCCATCTTGGTGGTTTCGGCATCGGCGTGCCGACACCCTACCACTTGTCAGCCTCCTCTACCACTTGTCGGCACTTACCAGTTGTCGAGGTGGTTCTACCAAAGGGTCGGAGCCACCTTGGCCACTTTTCGGTTTATCGCCAGCGCCCGCCTTTGCTGCTTTCCGCCGTTTCGCCGCTGCTCCTCCGATTCTTCACGATTCTTCTTTGGTCTTCCTCGCTTAGTTTTGTTCGTAATGTCGCCGTAGTTTGAGTCCGCGTCTGATCAACTTTCGTGAGCTTAAGCGCCCGCTTGCATTGACGGACTGGCACGGTTGATTCCGCCTTTGTCAACGCTTGAGTTTAGTCAACTCTGCACGCCGCTTCATTGGCTCGTGACGCCTTGCCGACTTACTTCATGTGCTCGCCGACCGCTTCACGCCGCTTTTTATGGCGTGACGGTTTTGGCGACGCCGGCTTGTCGAATGGATCGTTAGTTGCCAACCCACCGCCACGAAGTTTCGCTCGCACCGATAAGCAATTTTTATGCCTACAAAGAATACTTAGGATCTCAGAACTTTGCTTGCCTCCTCTGGTTCACGATTGAGGCAACCGGATTTTATTGTTCTCCGTAGGTACTTGAAATGCCCTAACTTCCTCATCTTTGAACGAGTAAGTCTTGGGAAATCTCGAACTGTGTTTTGATTCGAAGTTTGCCGGGCGCCATCTGAGGTCGCGATTGTCGCGGGCGCAAGACGTGCTATGACGGGCCGCTGTGGTTGTGAGGTTGTTTGATTGGCGCTTCATGTACTTTGCCGGCGCTTTGCCTCGCCAGCGGCACAAAATTTCGCTTCGTGGTTTGTCGCCGGCCTCTTCTTCGCTTTCCTTTTAAGGAACCTTTCACCGCTTCCACGAACTTTCAAGTCCTTCCATCGCATGATGGTGCCGCCCCCATTGCTTCGAAAGCACGCCTATTGATAAATTATTGTGGCAAGTCCGAGGATGAATTTCATATCGGATCTCTGCAGCTTCATTGCCTTGTTACGAATCGCTTAACAAAATATCCACGCCAGCCGAGTAATGTTCCAATGGATACCCTCGTATCGCCATCAAAGAAGTTGAGAGAAACAAGGACTCCATATCGCCCCACCGTTGATGCTCCCCCGCTAAGACGCGGTACCAATCGGCGCCCAATGGCGGGTGCTAACGAATGACCAACCATCGTGGGTTCATTGCCGTAAATAACCCCAAGGTGCGACTTGAAGTAAATCAAGTGTTGCGTGGGAACCTTACAAACGTAAAGTTTATTAAGTTAAACTTTGAAGGGTATGGATTGATTCCCCACCCTCGGTATGGGCAAGGATACCCGCCTTCTTCACTTCGGGCGGAAATTAACGAGTTAATTTTACTCTCAGGTCTTTAATCTTCGCTCTCATGAGCAAATGCAAACAGCCGCGGTTCAGAGGGTTATCATCTTCTCGCTTCCTCCCCGACTGAAGTCGCCGCCATCAACGCCGACGTGGTTGACTTGATTCTCCTTGATGTTTTGTTAAAGCTTGATCCTGCTGGTCATGCATTTCATCGCCCGCATGGCCAACTCCATCTCTAATTTGAAGTTTTCGCTGCTTATTCAACGCCGTTCAAAGATTGGCCACCCGACCAGATCGATCATAAGCGCTGGGTTGTCCGTCACTAGAAGTCAGATTGTCGATGCCATTGTCAATTCGCCTGATACTTCATCCTCCAAGGTAGCCCTCTCAAGAGCTTGTCGTAATTGGACCGCCGAATAGTCCCGGCCGCTGGCCGCTTTCTCCGCCGATTCTTCGTCATTCTTCGCCTTCCTGGCTTAGTTTTGTCTGACACGCCATAGGTTTGAGTCCTGCGTTCGATCAATTTCAGCTTAAGCCGCCCGCTTGCATTGACGGACTGGCACGGTTGATTCCGTCTTTGTCAACGCTTTGAGTTTAGTCAACTCGCACGCTTATTGGTTCTCGACGCCTTGCCGACTACTTCATGTGCTCGCCGACCGCTTCACGCCGCTTTTGGCGGCGTGACGGTTTTGGCGACGCCGGCTTGTCGAATGGATCGTTAGTTGCCAACCCACCGCCACGAAGTTTCGCTCGTGTACCGATAAGCAATTTTTATGCCTACAAAGAATAGGATCGACTTTTTGCCTCCTCTGGTTCACGATTGAGGCAACTGGATTTTATTGTTCCGTGGTACTTGAATGCCCTAACTTCCTCATCTTTGAACGAGTAAGTCTTGGGAAATCTCGAACTGTGGTTTTGATTCGAAGTTTGCCGGGCGCCTATTGAGGCCGCGATGTCGCTGGCGCGACGCCGCCATGACCGCTGTGGTTGCGTCAAGGTTTGATTTACGCTTCATACTTTTGGGCGCCTTTGCCTCACAAGGCGGGCACAAAATTTCGCTGTTCGGTTTGTCGCCGGGTCTTTTTTTCGCCTTTTAAGGAACCTTTCACCGCTTCCACGAACTTTCAAGTCCTTCCATCGCATGATGGTGCCGCCCCCATTGCTTCGAAAGCACGCCTATTGATAAATTATTGTGGCAAGTCCGAGGATGAATTTCATATCGGATCTCTGCAGCTTCATTGCCTTGTTACGAATCGCTTAACAAAATATCCACGCCAGCCGAGTAATGTTCCAATGGATACCCTCGTATCGCCATCAAAGAAGTTGAGAGAAACAAGGACTCCATATCGCCCCACCGTTGATGCTCCCCCGCTAAGACGCGGTACCAATCGGCGCCCAATGGCGGGTGCTAACGAATGACCAACCATCGTGGGTTCATTGCCGTAAATAACCCCAAGGTGCGACTTGAAGTAAATCAAGTGTTGCGTGGGAACCTTACAAACGTAAAGTTTATTAAGTTAAACTTTGAAGGGTATGGGATTGATTCCCCACCCTCGGTATGGGCAAGGATACCCGCCTTCTTCACTTCGGGCGGAAATTAACGAGTTAATTTTACTCTCAGGTCTTTAATCTTCGCTCTCATGAGCAAATGCAAACAGCCGCGGTTCAGAGGGTTATCATCTTCTCGCTTCCTCCCCGACTGAAGTCGCCGCCATCAACGCCGACGTGGTTGACTTGATTCTCCTTGATGTTTTGTTAAAGCTTGATCCTGCTGGTCATGCATTTCATCGCCCGCATGGCCAACTCCATCTCTAATTTGAAGTTTTCGCTGCTTATTCAACGCCGTTCAAAGATTGGCCACCCGACCAGATCGATCATAAGCGCTGGGTTGTCCGTCACTAGAAGTCAGATTGTCGATGCCATTGTCAATTCGCCTGATACTTCATCCTCCAAGGTAGCCCTCTCAAGAGCTTGTCGTAATTGGACCGCCGAATAGTCCCGACCGCAAACGAAGCAACTGCTATGGCGTGCTAGGAATAGTCCTTGACGCATGGTTCTTGCCGCCATATTATTAGTGACCTCTCGCACCATCCTCTCTCGATGCCATCCTTCCGCTGAATCTCCTTGACCTAGGTTTTGCAGCTAAGTCTCAAAGACCGAGATTCTTTCGAGTTCCTCGACAACAATTACACTCCAGAGCACCGCTTTGATAAGCTTGGAGCATAAACATGATCTGTCCGGCTTGGGGAGCACCGGAGATCTTTGTGTTCCCAAAGGCGTAGTATATCCGCAGCACGGTGCCGAGCAATCTTCCGCGATGTCGACACGCATCTCTATAACTCATCGCCGCCGATGAAAACGCCTCGGCCCGGAGGCCAATTGTTTTGTAAGAACCGGCTGGTAACCCGCCTTGACTTTCGGCTTCTGCGGTGAGGGTGAAGTTCCGCAGACTTTCTGACCTCGACTTTCAACGTAGATTCAAAGCCGAGGAATCTTTTTGTCTTTATGGGTGCACCCTCAGATAGGAGGACCAGCGATTCCTTTAGCTGACCCGCCATCCTTGATGGTAAGCCCGGTCGTGGCGAGATTTGGTTCACGAAAGTTTAGATGTAGACACCGGAGGTAATTTCTGGGCCGATACAACTTTTGTTGAGGTGCTCACTTCTGATTTGAGCACGGAGTAGGAGTTGGTCACGGGCTTGATGCCGCCTTCGCCGGAGTTGAAGCCGACGACTCGGCTTCCAAACTAGCCGCCGCTGATCTATTCTTGGTCGCCTCTTTCTTCAACTCGCTGGGCTTGTTGTACCAAAGCCCTTGCTTGTGCGAGGATACGCCAGCGACGCTCCTGGATACGCCTCGGTTTAGAATGGTTCCGCTTGACTCGACTCCATTCGCTTGTCACGGGCCAGGAGTCGGCACAATCTCGACTTCAACCTCGAAGTTAACTCGATCTTAGATCCTTTATAGCGAACCCCATCCATTGATTCTTTGCCCGCGCTTTGTTTTGCCAGCGCTGACGCCGCCGACGGCTTCTTAGAGAGTCACGACGCCATTGGCGGAACCACCTCCGAGGAGATAGAGGTTCGAAATTTGGCCGCTTTGCCGCCGAGGAACCACCGCTGTTCCGCAGCCTTGACGGGCGTGGTGGTGGATTTTCGGCCCGCATCTCGAGGCCGATTGGGTCTTCTTGCAGCCGAGACCATCTTGGACTTAAGGAGCCGGATTCGACGAGGAAGAGAGGTACTCGTTTCTTTTGGTCGAACTCAACTCGACCTCTTCTATCACCGGATCCGATTCGGCTGCATACACGACGGCTCTTTGTTGAAGCCGCTGGCTCCCACCGTGGTCGCCTGTTCGCGGAAAGTTGGTTTGTTATTCATTGCTCGCAACTTGTTTACGCCTTCGGGCCTACAACAAAATTCAAACAAAAGAGATGCCTTTTATTTTAGGCGCATAAATGAAAACAAAAATTACAACTTCTTCCTTTTGTGAACAAACACGCAGGATCTCTATATTTACCTCCCCGCTATGGTTCTTTGCCCGTGTCGGACTTTTTGTTCATCCGCGGACTACCGGCACCGTGATCCGTGGAAACCCGTGGTTCTCGAACTACAGACGTGCGGCTCGCTTCACTAAGGAAACGACGCACTCGAGGGGATCACACTCACTTAAGGAGAGGATCGCCGGATCGCACTCACGGCGAGAGGATCACGAGCGAAAGTGAGATCTACTAGAGAAATCACAGCCGCTTATTCTCAGAGCCGACTGAAGTTCGCTTACCTCGCTGTTCGTAGATCGGACGCGTTTCGCTTCTGTTCTGAACCGCAAGGCCGACGCTCGTGGATCTCGCGAGGGCTCTCTCAAGAATATCAGAAAATCCAATCTCCAAAAATCCAGCCCGTGTGAAAACTGAGCACCCCCCCCCCAACTATTTATAGGAAAACAATAGAGAGGGGCTTGGCCTACGATTATCATTGGTGTCCGCTTTGCCGACAGGAACCGTTTCGTCGACATTGAATGGTGTCCGCCATTGTCGGACACCAAACGTGTCCGGTGCCGCCGGACGCCGCTGGCTTCTGTTTGTTTTTCGACTTTTTTCAGACGCTCGCTGGGCTTTGTCGCCGCTGCTCTAAGTCCGTGGTTGTCTTTGATCGGTTTTATCCCGCCAATGGTTTAAGTGACGATCGGTCAATATTCAACCGATTCGCCGACGCTCAACCGATCGATCTCTTTAAAGCTTCGCTTTGTTGATTCATTCCATAACACGTAGCCTCGTTGATTCACGCCGCTGTCGACCCACTTTGTGTGTTCGCTAATTTGCTTTATACGGCCTTTGTCGAATGGGTTGTTGGTTGTTAACCCACCGCCACGAAGTCTTGCTCGCATTGACAAGCAATTTTTATGCCTACGTAATATAGTCCCGGCCATGAAGAAGAATGGCTCGATTAGGATCCGCGGTCGATACAGAGATCTAAACGCCGCTTTGCCAAAAGATGACTTCCCACTTCCAATCACCGGATGTCATAGTCCATAATACGGTGGATTTGAAAGAATGTCATTCATGGATGGTTTCTCGGTTACAATCGATCAAGATGCACCCCGAGGATGCCAAACACACGGCCGCTCGAACACCCATCGGTATATTTTGCTATACGGTCATGCCGCTCGCCTCAAAATGCCGCGCCACATATCAACGAAGCGATGACGAAATTTTCCAGACCATCTCCTAAAACGGTCGACGTTGCTACGCTGATTTAATTTAGTCGTGAAAAGCCGGACAGAGGAGATCACATTAAAGATTTAAACGGTATTCGAGCTCATGCTAACTCATCATTAAAGATGAATCCCGCCAAATCCTTCCTTGGGATGTCCAGCAGTTTCCTTGCCGCCACCAACAAAGGAATCCACGCCGATCCCGACAAAGTGAAGGCGATTCAAGAATTGCAACCTCCGAAATCTGAGAACTTGGGTTGTAAGGACGACATGATGCATCCGACGGTTCATATCGAACCTATCCGGGAAGTGCCAACCGCTTCTAAGTTGAATAAGAAGGGCGGTCATTTATTTGGGATGACGCCGTAAGGCATTCAAGAGATCAAATCGTATCTCGCTAAACCTCCCGTTTTGTTGCACCGCGTCGGAAAACCGCTTTTGATCTACGCCAAGGCAACGGATCACTCGTTAAGCGCTATCCGCAGACTACGACATACGTCACGGTCAGCTATTACCCGAGTCGGTCATTAGCTCCGCACCGAAGTCTCGATATCCAATGGTCGGTAGCAAGGTTTTGCATTAGTGTTCGCGATTCGTAAAATGCGACACTATTTAGTAGGACGCATTTATTTATGTTATCTCTAACGAAATCTAGTCCTAATATTTATGACCCACCGCCTCAATGAGTTGGCGCTGGCGAATGGCCTTGCTTTGTCCCAATATGACTTACACTTCAAACAACGTAGTCACCAAAGGACAAGCGATTTATGATTCGTCGCCACCAACAACCGACGCTAGCTTGAGCTATATGATGATCTTCCTGATGAAGTCCACGGTTAACACTACATCGCCGCCAACAAATATGGCGATCGTATCTTTGACGAGCTTCTCGAAGCTACTAATGTAGCAAGTGCCCCTGATGTTCTAAGATTTCCGCCAAGTCGTGGTTGTCTTAGTTTCCCGGAATCATGTCATGCCCTCGCGCTTATTCGGCCACCAACCTTTGTTCCAATAACGTATTTAATACAACGCACTACTTATCGGACTTAGTTTCGCCAAGGAGCCGGGGTAGAGTATCTCAAGCGCACGGGCATTCGCGCAATTGATAGTTAAACGCATCCGCGGAGACTATTGTTCATGTAAAAGTTGGGATGATTGTCATTGATTTGAACTTACATACCTTCTTTGGCCTACAAGAAAATTCAAAAGAAATATCGCCTTTTATTTTAAGGCTTACAATGAAAATCAAAAAGATTACAACTTTTATCCTTTTGAACAAACACGGGATCTCAAGATATCGAGGTCCTCGCCATGCGGGTTCTTCGCGGCCGGGACTTTTGTGTCCGGACCACCGCAATTCCAATCCAAGTAGAGACCCGGTTCGAACTACAGATAAAGGGCTCGCTTCACAAGGAAACGGCTACCGAGGGAATCACACACTCACGGCGAGAGGATCGTCAGGGATCTGACTCACTGCTGAGAGGATCGCCGAGCGGTGAGATCTACAAGGAGAAATCACAAATTATCCCCGAGGTTAAGACGGCTTAACCTAGAGGGTATTCAGAGTTCGACCCAATTCGTTACCTTTCGCTGTAGATTCAAGGC
Organism: Asparagus setaceus; assembly: GCA_012295165.1. NCBI lineage: Eukaryota > Viridiplantae > Streptophyta > Magnoliopsida > Asparagales > Asparagaceae > Asparagus > Asparagus setaceus. The sequence continues at coordinate 9,870,725 of CM022708.1, forward strand.
CGATCGCGACTTGTACTCGCTGCTGCTCTGACCGTAGGCCGATTACTGTGAGATCTCGCAAGAATTCTTCAAGTCCCAGCTCTTCCAAATCCTCAAAATCCAACCTCCCGAAGCCTCCCGAAAATCCAAGCCCTTAATCCCAAGTGCCTCGAAGATGACACCCCCTATTTATACAATGGAGGGGGTGCCCGCCACCGAGGCTCTCTACCATGGTGGCCGAGCCACCTCGCCACTTCTGGCCGTGGCACCCGGCCAAGTGGTCGAGGCACTCGGGAAGCCAGTTCCGCCAGGAAGTCGAGGTTCGCCACTTTGTCGAGCCACCTTGGCCACTTTGGCCGAGGTTTGTACGGGCCGCTTTGCGGCGTTTTCCCGGCCGCTTTCACGCCGCTTTCTCCGCCGATTCTTCGCGATTCTTTTGGTCTTCCGGCTTAGTTTTGTCCGTGATGTCGCCGCTTGTGTTTGAGTCTGGCCCGATCAACTTTCGTGAGCTTGCGCCCGCTTGCATTGACGGACTGGCACGATTGATTCCGCCTCGCCAACGCTTTGAGTTTAGTCAACTCGCACGCCGCTTCATTGGCTCGTGACGCTTTGCCGACTTTA